>JANRMT010062810.1:5480556-5497536 GCA_026402145.1 Polypterus bichir lapradei
AGGGGGCAATTACTTTTTCACACAGGGCCATGTAGGTTTGGATTTTTTTTTCTCCCTAAATAATAAATACTTGTGTTATATTTGACTAATGGTTACATGTGTTTGATGATCAGAAACATTTTGTGTGACAAACATGCAAAAGAATAAGAAATCAGGAAGGGGGCAAATAGTTTTTCACACCACTGTAGATAGATAGATAGATATGAAAGGCACTATATAAATGATAGACAGATAAACAGATCAGTTTTATTTACATTCCCAACTACCTCCAGAGGGTCCAGAATGCAAACCATAACTTAGCCCACCCTTTTAATTAGCTTGTTGATTTGTTGGGCCTCTCTTGACGTGATGTGACCAGCCCAGCACACCACACTGGCCATTCCAGAGTGTTAGAAGATGTGAAGGATGTCACTACCCACATTAATGGAACACTGGCCCCTAAGACAACAGAGCCTGCTCTGCTCTAAACTGGCAATGGTACCCAATTAAAAAACTTAAGTGGTCTAAATCTTCAAGAGCAAGTCAATTAAAATGAATTCAAAGAATTTCTTTGGCACATGTTTGTCCGTCCATCTGTCCTTTCACCCTATTGGTCAGCGATGCTCTTCGTATATCCCACCCATTCCTTCTGCATACTATGCTAGATGTTCTTATGTATTACCATCTGACATTTTTCAAATACGCTCACAACTGAATGAACAACTCAAATGTGAGCCACAACGTATTCAGCCCAATGACGTAACTAACTAATCGCTGACAGTGATTCCTTGCCAGCGTTTTAAGTAATCGATTATCATCAATTGTGACGATTAATTGTTACGGCCCTAATTTAAATACATCGTCATAAACTAGTGTGCCATTCTTCACTCTATAATGTCATCTTAGTGTAATCACTGCCGTTTTACCCCCAGATGTATTACCAATTGTTTGATATTTTCTAATAATTAACCTTGTCTGATTTTGTCCGGTCAAGTCACAAACTGGTCAGACTGGTCATGTCACACTACACGACTGTCACTCATGAGATCGAGCTGTCACTGCTCCTGACTCACTAACATTAAGTAAGTGGAAGTCCACAGCTGAAAATTTACAGCAAAAGTAATGTAACAAAACTTTAGGAATCACATATTTTTTCTTTGCCCACCCACTGCTAATAACTAGTAGCCATTGGACGACCCCTCAGTTTCTACAGCTAAAAGTCACATTAGATGACTTTCCCAGTGAATTTTCAGTCGTAGCCTTCATTTATGTAATCTTAGCCAGTCGGTGATACGCTCCCGTGAAGACCATCGTCTAATGACAAACCCAATGACTGAGACCGACTAGTCAGCGAGTTGCTATGATAAAACAGAAACCGGTTTGATATTCTCGTTGGTCAGAGGGGTGGGCTCTTTAGGTACGAGATATGAGAACCAATGAGCATCAGCCGACAGTACAACGCAAAGAATGTAGCGATGATCAATAAGGAACACACGTGGTTTGAATCTCACAAAGAGAAGAGAAGCTAGTCTGGCTGACGTCTCGTGTTTTACAAACTAAAACAGAACAAAATCGGGAGTCGTCTCCCCTCGATAGCTATGGGGATGGATATTTGAGGAGTAAACCGCAAGACAATGATCATATTTTTATATTATGTACATTAAAGAACCATCAACAACAAATCAAATCAAATATACTGAACTTATTGTAAAAGTAAAGTTGAATAAATTGGACTAAAGTACCACTCCCGGTTAACAGAAATTGCCCAAAAGTTGACAAAAATCTATGTTTTATACCTAATATTTAAATGCAAAATTTGGTTGACCTAAGTGAAAGGGTACTCAAGTTATCATGTTTATACACACACACAATTCCAAAAATGGTATTTGCGGACTCAGGGAGGTGTAAAACTTCGAGATTCATCAAAATCTCAAAATCAAATTTTTGGATGATTACAATACTTTCCCTACAAGAAAGTAAATTGGACTCTGGGAGGTCTAAAACATCGAGATACATCAAAATCTTGAAATCAAATTTTTGGACGGTTACGATACTTTCCCTACAAGAAAGTAAATTGGACTCAGGAAGGTCTAAAATATTTAGATGCTTCAAAATCGAATTTTTGGACGATTACAATAATTTACCTACAAGAAAGTAAATCGGACTTGGGGAGGTCTAAAATGTCGAGATTCATCAAAATCTCGAGGATGAATTTTTCGACGATTACAATACTTTCCCTACAAGAAAGTAAATTGGACTCGGGGAGGTCTAAAACATTGACATGCTTCAAAATCGATTTTTTGGACAATTACAATAATTTTCCCTACGAGAGAGTAAATCGGACTCGGGGATGTCTAAAAAAAAATGTGATTCATCAAAATCTCAATGTTGAATTTTTGGACAATTACAATACTTTCCCTATACATCAGGTAAAATAAATAAAGGACTGTGACTGAAGTCACTGCAGCATTTAACCCTTCGCACATCGCCATTTCAGCACCTGCTCCATCAGGCAGAAAAGGGGCTTTGGACCTCAAAAACAGAAGACAAGCCCGTCTGTCTGACGTCTCATTTTTTAAATTCCATAACAGAATGGAAAAAGAAATAAAGGGCAGAGATTGCTGCGGTGGGTTGGCACCCTGCCCGTGATTGGTTCCTGCCTTGTGCCCTGTGTTGGCTGGGATTGACTCCAGCAGACCCCCGTGACCTTGTGTTTATATTCAGCGGGTTGGAAAATGGATGGATGGAGGGCAGAGATTACTGCAGAACTCGCCACATCTGTTAACTCTTCATATGGCACCAGCTCCATCAGGTACCATGCAAAAAAAAAAGGGTGAGAAGGGTCCAGCTCTGTGATTGAAGAGCTCCACTGAACAGCCAATTGGATTGCACGTTTATGGCACATACAGACATGCAAAAAAGATTCAATTCTAAGGTTTAACAGGTGTGGCGGACGACTGGGAGTCTTCCTCAGTTGGGATGCCTGGAGGATGAAAGGACCAGAAGGGAGACAATACCACCCCCCCCCCCCCCCTTGGTTTACATCCGGGCCATGAGATTGCAGCTTGGAAGTTCAATGCTGCTGGGAGCCCGTAGCCAGCACAAGGGGGCGCCTGGACAATTCCGGAGCCCTGGACTGCAGCACTTCTGCCACACCAGGAAGTTCTGTTGGAAGATCGTCGAGGGACAAAATAAAAAGAGGCCACCTCACTCCATTCGAGGAGCGGAGCTTGTGAGTAGAGGAGTGAGGGCGACAGAGAAGAAGAAAAGACAAAGTGAAGAACAAAGAGGGAAAATAGTGCTGTGGGTGATTTGCACAGCACAGTAAAGGAAAGGAAAATAAAAACGCGCTTTTGGGACTTGTGCGTCTCAGTGTCTGTCCGGGTTTGGACTGATCTTCACACAGGACATAATAAAAAAAAAATCATCTGGTCCTTAGTGAGTCCTAAAATTAGGTAAACACAACCCCAGATGAACAACAACACGCGACATATTACACTGTGCCATTATTTATTTAACAAAAACAAAGCCAAAATTCAGAAAGAAAAATAAAATCCACATTTATTGCTTCCATAAGAATTAAGAGGTCAGGTACTGCTAATCAGTTGCACTCAATTAATTTGAGCGTCAACAAGTGTGACCCCCTCGATAAAAGCACAAGTTTTTGGCAGATTGCTGCTCTGGAGTATTCGGGAGTGTGGTAACGCAATGCCAATGAGGAAAGACATCAGCAATGAACTCATAGAAGCAACTGTTCCAGCCCATCAATCTGGGAAAGGTTACAAGGACATTTCCAAACAATCTGAAGTCCATTATTCTACAGTGAGAAAGACTATTCATAGTGGATAACATTCAAGGCAGCTGCCAATCTTCTCAGGAGTGGACATCCCAGCAAATTCACCCCAAGGTCAAGGACTGTGCAATGCTCAGAGAGACTGCAAAAAAATCCCAAGAGGTCCATCTCTGACTCTATAGGCCTCAGTGAGCAGGTTAAATGTTAAAGTTCATAGCATGAACAAGTATGGCTTGTTTGGAAGGGATACCAGGAGAAAGCCTCTTCTCTCTATAAAGAACGTGGCAGCACGGCCTAGGGTTGCAAAGATGCATCTGAACAAACTATAAGACTTGTGGGCCAATGTCCTTTGGACAGGCGAGACCAAAGGGGAGATGTTTGGCCAGAATGTACAGCGCCACTTATGGAGAAAAACCAAACCCAGCATCTCAGCACAAACCCCTCAGACCAACTGTCAAGCGCGGTGGTGGAGGGCTGATGATTTGGGTTTGTTTTGCAGCCACTGAGTCAGCCATGAACTTCCCTTTACACTAAAGTATTTGAGAGTCAAGTATAAGGCCGTCTGTCTCACAGCTAAAGCCTGACCAAAATTCTGTCATGCAACAGGACAGGCACACCAGCAGATCTAAAACAGAATGGCCGAAAAAAGAAAAGAATCGAGCCATTGCAATGGCCCAGTCAAGGTCCAGACCTCAACTGTGGCAGGACCGTAAGAGAGCTGGGCATCAACGAATGGCTGCCGAACTCAATGGACTGAAGCAACGTCGTAAAGAAGGGTGGGCCAAAATTCCACCACAACAACATATGAGAGAGACAGGTAAAGTCAGACAGAAAACGACGACTTCGAGCTATGGCGGCTGAAGGGGCTTCTACAAGCAACCGCATCATGGGGAGGACTTCGTTTTTCACACAAGGCTTCTGCCTTTTGGCTTCATTTTATATTAAATACTAGGGGGCTTTGCCCCCTGCTCGCTTCGCTTGTCATCCCCCGGGCCGGCGCTACACACTAGTCACTTTACGGTTCTGCCGCTCACATACGGGGTTGCGGATGTACAATTTAAGCAGATTGTTATTTTCATGGGAATTGTTACAAATGATTAATAGAGCTAACTATTTTACATTACAGCGAGTAACTAACCATATTAATAAATAGTATAACATACTAACTTGAAAGTAAATTATGTTTCATGCTGCGTTAGAGTTATTGGTTGCATTATACGTTTTCGTTCTGTTTGGATTTGAAATTAATAAGCAAATACTTTTTAAACTTACACTTTTACTGTAAAGCTTCAGTAAAAACAATTTTTTTTAATTCAATTTTTGTCAATATTGCATTGAATTTTAATTCTGTGTTTGGACTTTCATCGTGACAACGCGACGTATAACTGCCCATGAGTGAATTTCATTTCTTTCTCTCTAATAAATAAACTGACTTTTGTGAATGTTTGTCCTTGTGATTTAATTGTCATAGTGCAAGCTATTCTAACGGGAAACGGTTAACGCTTTAATACGAATGGCATATCGAGATCTCCTTTGGTGTCTAATGTTATCCCCTGATGATGTACTACTTTACCTTTCTTGTCATCTGTTAAAATTTTACATGTCAGAATTGTTCGACCAATTTTGAATACAACTAATCTTGTCCTATTGCATAGCCCATCGCTCAGACATAAATTACGCAATAACATTACGATACGTCCTTCTTTCAACAGTAATTCGGCCGGTGGAAGACCGCACAGTGTTAACGGTTGTAGATATTCTCCGTGATATTGTAAGTTGATTTTATCATCTTCCTCACCATCAACACCAACTGTTACAGCAGAGTCTATTGATATGCGTTTAACCAATTTGCAGTGTAACCGATCGACATTTTTGGCGGTAATTTGTTTGACTTCATTGTTTCTCGGTGCTAGGATTGCTCGTGTACTTATTTCTTCTGTTGATGACCCGTCGGGATGAAATTCTTCAATAAGATTTGCACATAATACGTGTTCTTTAATTGGGAACTTAAAGTTGAGGAAAACATAAAAATTTATAAGAGCGCAGGAACTGTGATGACAAAAGCATTGACACGAATGAGAGGTGAGAGGACCGTGGGCGTGGCCTGTTGAGAGGAGGGAAGGACTTGGAAAAAAATCTCATGGCCAAAGTCTCATCTCACGGGACTTGAAAAAATCCATCCATCCATCCATTATCCAACCCGCTATATCCTAACTACAGGGTCACCGGGGGTCTGCTGGAGCCAAACCCAGCCAACACAGGGCGCAAGGCAGGAAACAAACACCGGGCAGGACGCCAGCCCACCGCAGGACTTGAAAAAATCTATTTGAAAAAGTCTTGTCTCAGGATTTCCTTTTATAATCGAGAGAAATAAAGACGCGCTCGGTGGAATCCGTTTTATACCTGAGGTTGCATTTACATAATCTTAGAACGAGCTAAGGACTAGAAGTTTCTTTATGATGCCCTAATAACGTAAAACCATTGAACTGTAAGAGGGTGTACTTTCTTTTTAACATGACTGTACTTTATTCATCAGTCAAAGTTGGATCAAGACCCCTGGGCGACTTAATGAATAGTGCACCTTACCTGGGAGTTGGTCTTATTTTTCACATTTTATTTCTGTGAACAGATAGCGGGGGTCTTTTCACTAAGACCACACTTGGCCACTCGATCATTTCAACTTGCAAGATGGGCATGCACCCAAAAAATTGCCCTGATGACAGATGCGCCCCTGGAGTCAGAGAACCCTCCCACAACAACCCTTAAGTGTATTGCGTTTTAACATCAGTGACGTGGAGTGCAAAGCGACATCCACGGGGTGGTCTGCAGCTGGAAAAAGGCACAGGGAGATCGGTGCCCAGTCAGTAAATGTGTTACAAGCTGCAATATTTCAGTCGAGTAATATGACAAGGTGCAGCAATGAGATCAGCGACTGCGATTGGCAAATCTGACACGGCCCACAACAAAAGTAAATAAATAAATACATAACTAAATGTTGCGTAATGTGACATGGTCTCATGACAGAGACAAGCACTTCTTCCTCTATGACACTTCAGTGCCACTGTGCTCACTTGGAGAGAACAAGCGTCAGTTTCACTTTCTTTCCGCTCTAGTGAAAAAAGTCACACAATTCCTATTGTAATGTGCATTGATTTTCTTTTATTCTGACTATTTACTTTGCCATGAAGAAGCAAATAATCTTTTACACGGCCCTTTGACTGCCATGTTTGCTTTCTTAGTAATCTAATCAAATACAGCCCTCAATAAAATGATCCCAGCCATAGTATGTGGCAGCAATAAATAGTTGTAATCCTTTTGAACTGCACTCTCGTAATCTCTCTGTTGAGTGCACGGAGAAGAGATTCTTTATGAAAGGCGCTATATAATACATCAGAAATATGTGACCCGAGAGAAGAGTTGGCACTAAGCTCACAAGTGTCCTGTCTGATATGGACAGACGGGCGACAGACAGGAGCAACAATTTAGATCCTCAAAGGAGCAGACCAGTCTCCCCATCATCTCCAACTCGAAACGTCACACTAGAAATTCTCAGATGATTCTGCACTTGTGGGGTGTACTGATAATAAGGTGGGGGGGGGGGGCCAGGGGGGGACGGTGGAGATGGAAGAACATCGAGAGTTGTCTGCAACTGAACATTTTTAGTATGTTTGTGTTCTTTTAGATTTAGACACGTGTTTGCAGAGTTAGGTTGAACTGGCTGGCTTTGAAGAACACAAAAGTTTACATTCCCATTTATTCACTTAGCAGATGCTCCACATACTCCCGACCCAGACTCCTCAATTTATGCTATCACCAAAAGAGACCCCTCCATTTATGCTACCACCGATCCCAACTCTCCATTTTTTCTAGAACTGACCCTGACTCCTCCATTTATGCTACCACCATCCCAGAACCCTTAATTTATGCTACAACTAACTCCAACTCCTCAATTCATGCTACCACCAACCCAGACACTTCCGTTTATGCTATCACTGACCGAGACCCCTCTATTTATTCTACCACTGACTCAGACCCCTTAATTTATGCTGCCACTGACCCTAACTCTCCATTTTTCTACAACCGACTCCAACTCCTCAGTTCATGCTACCATCGACACCGACTCTGATCCCTCCATTTACAGTGGGTACGGAAAGTATTCAGACCCCCTTCAATTTTTCACTCTTTGTTATATTGCAGCCATTTGCTAAAATCATTTAAATTAATTTTTTCCCTCAATGTACACACAGCACCCCATATTGACAGACAAAAAAAAGAATTTTTGAAATTATTGCAGATTTATTAAAAAAGAAAAACTGAAATATGACCTGGTCCTAAGTATACAGACCCTGTGCTCAGTATTTAGTAGAAGCACCCTTTTGAGCTAATACAGCCATGAGTCTTCTTGGGAAAGATGCAACAAGTTTTTCACATCTGGATTTGGGGCTCCTCTGCCATTCCTCCTTGCAGATCCTCTCCAGTTCTGTCAGGTTGGATGGTAAACGTTGGTGGACAGCCATTTTTAGGTCTCTCCAGAGATGCTCAATTGGGTTTAAGTCAGGGCTCTGTCTGGGCCATTCAAGAACAGTCACAGAGTTGTTGTGAAGCCACTCCTTCGTTATTTTAGCTGTGTGCTTAGGGTCATTGTCTTGTTGGAAGGTAAACCTTCGGCCCAGTCTGAGGTCCTTAGCACTCTGGAGAAGGTTTTTGTCCAGGATATCCCTGTACTTGGCCGCATTCATCTTTCCCTCGATTGCAACCAGTCGTCCTGTCCCTGCAGCTGAAAAACACCCCCACAGCACGATGCTGCCACCGCCATGCTTCACTGTGGGGACTGTATTGGACAAGTGATGAGCAGTGCCTGGTTGTCTCCACACATACCGCTTAGAATTAAGGCCAAAAAGTTCTATCTTGGTCTCATCAGACACCTGAAGGACTCTGAGATGGTGAGAAATAAGATTCTCTGTCTGATTTTAGAAAATGGCTGCAATATAACAAAGAGTGAAAAATTGAAGGGGGTCTGAATACTTTCCGTACCCACTGTATACTACCACCGACCGAGACCCCTCCATTTATGCTACCACTGACTCAGACCCCTAAATTTATTTTAACACCGGCCCCGACCCCTCCATTTATGCTACCACCGACTCCTCAATTCATGGTACCACCGACCCAGACCCATTAAATTATGTTTCCACTGACCCAGACTCCCTATTTTTTCTACAACTGACCCCTCAATTCATGTCTCCATGGACCCTTACTCCTCCAATTTATTCTACCACTGACCAAGACCCCTCCAATTTATACTACCACTGAGTCCTCAAATCATGCTACCACCGACCTCAGACCCCTCGAGTTGAGACTGAGATTTGATGTGATGTGTCGATAAGGGGGTTGAGACAGAGGACAGGAGTCAGGTGGAGAACGTTCTTTCTTGGTTTAAAAAGAATTGTCTGAATCCTAACATAAACAAAAACAAAACAAGCGGTCATTGACCTTCACCTCCATGTTCGGTGACTATTCAGGGAGTGGATGTGGAGGAGGTGCACTCCTACAAGTAACCTGGGGGTCCACATCAATGACAGGTTGGACTGGTCTTGGAACCCAGAGGAATTAGTGAAGAAAGGGCACAGCAGACCTCTTTGCCTCTTTGTCTAATGTGGGTAGTGAGTCGCGATACCCTTCATATCTTTGACATCTGCCCAACATCGGGCTGGCCCTGTTCCTGTGCAGGTTTTAAAGAACCGTTGGCTCTCTGGCAACATGCACTTAGCAGAGGGAACTGCCTGACAGGTCAGGAATATCTCAGCCAAGCTTCAGCTCCATTGTGCGTGAAGTTGCTGGAAGCCAAACATGGCCTGACGAGGTGCTACGTTCAGTTGGTTTTGGTGGCACATGCCAACATAAAAAGGAATTATGCAGTAGTATCGTTTTCCTAACGTAATCAGAGCGATTTACAGCTCTCATATTGCAATAGGAGCACCTAACTAGAATGAAGCTACTTTTATTACCCATGAGCAGTTTCACTCCATTCACACACAAGTCGCGTGTGATGCCATGGCGTGGCCGGTAGAGCTCACGGTCTTCACGGCAGCAGTAACAGGTTGCCATTCAGTATTTTTGAGTTTGATAGTGGCATCTGCTAATCGTGGTGACATGCTGCGTGTTGATTAGCAGATGCAAGAAATTAACTCATTGGACTCTGAAGGGGACAGTAAGGACAAGAGTGCAGCTTACTGGACATGTGCCCCCTAGTGGCCAAGCTACCAGGTGTAACTGCAGCCATTGCAGTACCTTGACAGCTCCCTATGCCTTAGTGGCTCTGGTAAAGGCCCCCAAAAGCACAAGGTTGCATTTTAATGGAACAGCGTCCCCTAGTGGCTGAGGGTATCAGTTGTAAGTACAGCACAAGACTACAACTCAACTGGAGGTGGCAGAGTTAAAGATGCTAAGATCTGTGTTGGGTGTGACGAGGATGGACAGGATTAGAAATGAGGACATTAGAGGGCCAGCTCAGGTTGGACGGTTTGGTGACAAAATCAGAGAGGTGAGATTGTGTTGGTTGGGACATGTGCAGAGGAGAGATGCTGGGGATAATGAGAAATGGATGCTATGGATAGAGCTGCCAGGGAAGACAAGAAGAGGAAGGCCTAAGAGAAGGTTTATGGATGTGGTGAGATAGGACATGCAGGTGATGGGCGTAACAGAACAAGATGCAGAGGACAGAAAGATATGGAAGAAGATGAACCGCTGTGGCAACCCCTAATGAATTATCATACAGCCTAATGTCTGCTCACCTATCACTATGATGAGAACAATGTGGTCTCGGCTATCTGTGGTTTCATCAACAACAACGTATATTTTCTTGATGATAATCCGCTGTGGCAACCCCTAACAGGAACCGCCGAAAGAAGACGACGACAACATGGGATTAATTGATTGTTTGTGAGATTTTTTTTTTTTTTATCATATTCCTGATTCTCATTCTGCTTTTCTAAAGTTTTGTTCTTTTTTAAACTAATGAGCACATGCTGAAGTAATTTGCGGCCTTCCCGTATTCTGCGTTGTTTGCCCGTGCGTCTGCTCTGCTTGTTGTTGTCATTATCACGATACAAATAAGGGAAACTACACAAAAAAGGGCAAACTAATAGGAAAACAACAAAAGACAGACAGAGAGAGAGTTAAGTATTTAAAGCAACAGCAAAAAGACTAAATGTTTCAAAAATCTTATATGCTACCGGCCAAAAGTTTTAGAACACCTCCGGCTGTTCCAATTTTTCTTCAAATATAATCAGTTGAAAGGCAATGAATGACCTAAAATGGTGAATAGGGAAGCAGTAAATTGCAAGAGGTTTAAATTTCAAGTTTAGGTGAGCAAAACACTGAAAATAAAGTCAATCTTTACATATACGAGGTGTGGCACAAAAGTAATGAGACTGGCAACACTGCAAGCGATCTGGCAACGCTGCGCTGCTGTCCTTGATAGAGCACGTGTATCCGTACCCTCCCATAGCTCAGTGCCA
This sequence comes from Polypterus bichir lapradei, assembly GCA_026402145.1. Lineage (NCBI taxonomy): Eukaryota > Metazoa > Chordata > Cladistia > Polypteriformes > Polypteridae > Polypterus > Polypterus bichir. The sequence goes on from JANRMT010062810.1 coordinate 5,491,849, forward strand.
GTTTCAACTCCTTCCGTTAACTACGTGATTTTTGTGACTGCTATTAGCGAAGTTGTGTTTTTGGTTGGGCGTCACGCAAAATGGAACAGCGGAATTTGGAGCAACGTTGTGCCATTAAATTTTGTGTTAAGCTTGGAGAATCGGCAAGTGTGACGTTTGAAAAGTTAAAACAGGCCTATGGGGAACATCCTTTATCCCGAGCTCAAGTTTTTCAGGGAGGCCTTCAACTTCGAAAACCAATGTAAACATTGAACGTGTGAACACTCTTGTGAGATCAGACCGTCGTTGAACATTAAGAATGTTGAGTGAACAATTAAATTTGAACAGATTTACCGTTCATCAAATTTTGACTGAACATTTGCACATGCGAAAGGTCTGTGCCAAAATGGTGCCGAAAAACCTCACAATTGAGCAGAAGGACAATCGAAAAAAACGCATTCCTGTGGTTCCCCAGCCCCCTTATTCACCTGACCTCAGTCCGTGTGACTTTTTCCTAAACTGAAAAATGTCCTCAAAGGACGTCATTTCGGGACTTTAGAAAACATCCAAAAGAGTGTAACGGACATGCTGAAGACCATACCGGTTGAAGACTTCCACCGCTGCTACCAATAGTGGGAACAACGTCTCCATTGGTGTGTAGCTGCCCAAGGGAACTATTTTGAAGGGGATAACATTGATGTTTGAAAAAAATAAAAACTTTGGTAAATAAAAAATCAGTCTCATTACTTTTCTGCCACACCTCGTAATACGCTAGAATGGTTGTCCGTTTGTCTGTCCAGGATTTTAAACCACCTGTAGTTCTCAAACCATTTGAACGATTGGCCTGAAATTTAATAATAATAATAAAGCATTTTATTTATTTGTAGGCGCCTTTCTAAACACTCAAGGACACCAAGCAACAGATAAAACAGATTATAAACAAAACTAAAATACAAAAATTAAAAATCAGACAGAGCAATGTCATCAAAGAGATAAAGCAGTCTTAAACAAATGAGTTTTAAGTTTAGAAAAGTGAAAATGATTCAATATGTCTAAGCTCAGATGGTAGTGAGTTTCAGAGCTGGGGAGCAGAGCAACTGAATGGTGGTAAGACGGGCGAAGGGGACAGTCAAGTGAAAGGAGGAAGAGGATCTGAGGGGACGGGAGGGAATGGCAACATGGAGGAGGTCAGACAGATATGGAGGGGCGAGGCTGTGGAGAGCCTTAAAAGTTAACAGAAGAATTTTGATTTGAATTCGGAACTGAACTGGAAGCCAATGAAGCTGCTGCAAGATGGGAGTGATGTGGTGAATAGAGGGGGTTCTAGTAATGATGTGGGTGGGCAGCTGAATTCTGGACCAGTTGAAGCTTATAAAGAGATTTGCGAGAAAGACCAAAGAAAAGGGAATTACGATAATCCAGACGAGAAGTGACACGGCTATGAAGGAGGACAGCAGTGGAGTGGGGCGAATACGATTAACGTTACACAAGTGGAAATATGCAGACCGGGAGATGTTATTGATGTGGGACTGAAAGGATAAAGTACTGTCAAGGATGACACCCAGACTCTTAACCTGTGGGAGAAATTATTATTAAGTAAGGAAAAATGATCAGTTTTGGATAATGTTGATTTGTACCAATGAGGAGAATCTCAGTTTTGTCACTTGTTATTTAATTTAAGAAAATTTGAAGAAAACCAGGATTTGATTTCTGCTACGCAATCAATAAGTGAGGAGGGTGGAAAGGAAGCAGCAGGTTTGCTATTGAGATAGAGCTGGGGTGTCATCAGCATAACAGTGGAAGCTAATGTTATATTTATGAAAGATAATATCAATGGGAAGGAGGTAAATGATGAAAAGGAGGGGCCCCAGGACAGAGCCCACCTGACGTAACAGCGGTGGGTTGGGATGTGAAAGTCTTAAGCTGAACAAACTGAGTGCGGCCTGACAGGTAGGATCTGAACCAGTCTAGTGGTAGTGGGTCTAGTGGGTAATGCCAATTGAAGTTAACTTATTGAGAAGAGTGGTGTGACAAATCGTGTCAAAGGCTGCACTCAGATCAAGGAGGATGAGAATAGGAATTAAACCAGAATCAGCAGCCATAAGGAGGTCATTAGTCATTTTTATAAGTGCCGTTTCTGTACTGTAGAGGGGACGAAAACCAAACTGGAACTGTTCATATAGATCAGGGGTGTCGAACTCCAGGCCTGGAGGGCCGCAGTGACTACAGGTTTTCATTCTTACCCTTTTCCTAATCAGTGACCTGTTTTCACTTTTTCACATTTTAATAGCCCTGTTAGAAGGATTCAGTCCTCTGACTTGATTCGTTTCCTCATTAAAATACAGCCAAACAGAAATGAGACGTGAAACGAGCCAACAGATGACCGGCTAAACTGGGGCTTCAAACTCCAACCAGTTTCTTAATGAGAAGCCAATTCTTGCTGTTAATTAAACTCATTATTTAATTCCATGGCTTGTTGTTGCTCTCGTTCTGCCATAGCTGACATTTCCAAAACTGTTGATTTTCTGTTTTTCATAACAACATCGTCAAAGTGTTTTGGTGAGTTGCGAGATCAACCTTACTGAGACCTTCACATTTCTTATTTTCAGATATTGTGTGCGGCTTGTTTTGTGTCTCTTTATTATTTGGTTGCTAATTAAGGAAAACGAAACAACTAAAGGGCCTGAGTCAAGTTAATTAAAAGAAGTAATTAGCAGCAAAAGCTGGTCAATAATTGAGAAGATGGTTAGAATGAAAACCTGCAGCCACTGCGGCCCTCCAGGACTGGAGTTTGACACCCCTGATATAGATTATTATGAGATAAGTGGGAGTGAAGTTGAATGGCCACTATTTTTTTGAGAATTTTGGAAATGAAGGGTGGATTAGAAATAGGACGAAAATTACTGAAAGTAGTCGGATCGGCAGCAGGTTTATTCAGTATTGGGGTAATTGCAGAAGTTTTAAAAGATGAAGGAACAATACCAGTAGTGAGAGAAGAGTGAATTATAGCAGAGATAAGGGGGACCAGAAAGGGGAGGCAGGCTTTGACCAGAACTGTAGGGCGGGGGTCCAGTTGACAGGTGGATGGCTTAGACTTACAGACGAGATCTGAGATTTCTGAGAAAGTAGGAAGCTGAAAAGTGGAAAATGAGTGAGTTGGTGGGTGAAATTCGAATGAAGTACTGGAGGAATTAGTACAGAGAGACTGAGGAATCTTCTAGATTTTTCCATTAAAAAAAGGACATGAGGGAATTGCAAAATTCAGTTGAGTAAAGGTGAGAAGGTAAAGAATCTGGGGGTTGTGTGAGATTATTAAGTAGTGAAAACAATGACTTGGTGTTGCCTTCATTGGAAGAAATAATGCGAGTATAATAGTTAGATTTACACTACGTGATGTCTACTGTCCGCTTTCGTGGTGATGATTGACCTCCAAGGTTATTCCTCTTTTTACTTTTATTTTATTTTATTGCAGAATCAACTCTTGGCAGCAGGACGGCCGTACGGTGCATGTGTATGGGCGTCGTTCTCATTCCCTACCACCTTCACCGTCACTTCCTCTACCTCTTTATATCTTAAATCAGGGGTGCCCAATGCGTCGATCGCGATCGATCAGTAGATCGCAAAGGCAGTGCAGGTAGATCACGTTGCATTCAAAAAAATGTTGTTTTTTTTTAAACGTTAGTCTATCATATATCCTCCCTATGGCATTTGCCACTTAATTGACATACAGGGCAGCCGTTCTGAGATCTCTTTTCTTCTAACACACTGGTAATCCTGCACGCACGATCAAACTCGCAAGCTACTGTAAAACTCTGGCTGTAACCTAGTTAACCTTCCAATTTATATCAACTAAAGAAGGGATTTAAAAAAAAATTTGCTGGTTATGGGCTGGATGTGGAATTAGAAGAGGATTTTTTTCTCTCACAATGTCACAATCAAAGTGCGTTTGTCTGATCTGACAATCTATCATTGCTATTCCAAAGAAGGAAAATGTGGAAAGGCACTTTCAAACTGTTCATAAAAACTACAAAACTGACTTACTTCCAAAAAGCGATCTGAGAAAGAGAAAGGAGAGGAGAACTAAAATCGCAGTTAATCGGACAGCCGTCATTTTTCACTCGGCTGAATTCAAAGCTCCTTGACTGCATTATTCGGCTCCACTTATTTATGTGAGTCAGCCTTTTCCCACAAGAAGATTATTAAATCCAAATACTGTAGTGACCATAAATGTATTGAATTCTTATTGTGCCATAAAGGTTATTTAGTTATGCAAGGTAAGACAACATACATCTATACTAATAAAAGGCAAAGCCCTCACTCACTCACTCACTCACTCATCACTAATTCTCAAACTTCCCGTGTAGGTAGAAGGCTGAAATTTGGCAGGCTTATTCCTTACAGCTTACTTACAAAAGTTAAGCAGGTTTCATTTTGAAATTCTACGCGAAACGGTCGACAACGTCCGCCATGTTGAACTTTCTTATTTAAGGCCCCATCTTCACGAAATTTGGTAGGCGGCTTCCCTGCGCTAACCGAAACCAATGTACTTACTTATTTCGATTGTATGACGCCACTGTCGGCCGCCATATTGAACTTTCCAACGTCATCAATTTTCCAACTTCCCGTGTAGGTAGAAGGCTGACCCCGTCTTCACGAAATTTGGTAGGTGGCTTCCCTGCGCTAACCAAAACCAATGTACGTACTTATTTCAGTGGTATGACGCCACTGTCGGCCGCCATATTGAATTTTCCAAACGTCACAAATTCTCCAAATTCCCGTGTAGGTAGAAGGCTGAAATTTGGCAGGCCCATTCCTTACAGCTTACTTACAAAAGATAAGCAGGATTCATTTCGAAATTCTACGCGTAATGGTCATAACGGTCAACAACGTCCTCCATATTGAACTTTCTTATTCATGGCCCCATCTTCATGAAATTTGGTAGGCGGCTTCCCTGCGCTAACCAAAATCAATATACATACTTATTTCGGTGGTATGACGCCACTGTCAACAGCCATATTGAACTTTCCAACGTCACTAATTCTCCAACTTCCCGTGTAGGTAGAAGGTTGAAATTTGGTACTTATTTCGGTGGTATCATGCCACTGTCGGCCGCCATATTAAACTTTTAACGGAAACCGATGTACGTACTTATTTCGTTGGTATGACACCACTGTTGGCCGCCATATTGAACTTTCCAACGTCACTAATTCTCAAACTTCCCGTGCAGGTAGAAGGCTGAAATTTGGCAGGCTCATTCCTTACAGCTTACTTCCATAGCCTGCAGCTCGTTCACCGTGTAAGGTGGCGTTGGGTCCCCCATCCCAACGCTTCCCACGTTGTTGGCTGTCTGCCTATATAAGGCCGTCCATCGCTCCAGTCTCTACATTCCCTTCCTTGCTTCGCCACGGGATTCACGTCTCCCTACTGATAACTACAGCCTTTTTATTTAATCCACAGCTTCTCCGCTGTTTTATTGTTTGTTTATTACAATTATAGTTATTGTGTAGGTATTTTAGACTTACTTTACATTGCTCAGGTACCCATTTCCTTTATCATTCCAACCCCCATTAACATGTCTATTCAAGGTGATCACCATCGATCAAAGAACTGTCACTTACCGAGTGGTTTCCATGCCTGGAGATGGCACCTGCCTTTTCCATTCTCTTTGTTACATATTGCACGGCCATATCAGGCTCACTCTTGATATCC
>JANRMT010062810.1:5512536-5527459 GCA_026402145.1 Polypterus bichir lapradei
GCCAGAGGTTTAAATTTCAAGTTTAGGTGAGCAAAACGGACAAAAAGTCAATCTTTCTATATAATACGCTACTGTGGCTGTCCGGGATTTTAAATCACCTGTAGCTCTCACACCGTTTGAACTATTGGCCTGAAATTTGACACACATACACTACATGATGTCTACTGTCCACTTTCGGGGTGATGATTGACCTCCAAGGCTGTTCCTTTTTTTATTTTATTGTAGAATCAACACTCGGCAGCGGGCAGCAGGAGGCCATGTGGCGCATGTGTATGGGTGCCATTCTCATTCCTACCACCTTCACCGTCACTTCCCCTACCTCTTCATATCTTACATCATTCTTGAGGCAGATTGAAGACTTAAGTGCCAGCTTAAGTGAAAATTTAAAGAAAATGTACTAAGTAATTGCAACACCAACACTGACTTAAGTCGGTTTTAATGTGAAAAGATGCCGACGAAAGAAAAGGAGAAGCGGGCTGGTAGGGTGGAAAAAAGAAGAGCTGCTCAGGAAGGAGCAAGCGCATCAACCTCTGAGAAAATGAAAACACAGGGCATTGTGAAAGTTTTAAATAAATTATCACGCCCGAAAGCGTGCAGGCTCAGAAACGGGCACATGTTTGCGCTAAAGACGGCACCGCTCCGGGAAAGGTTGGTTTGAGAGAGGCTGGCTGGTCGCACATGCACGTGCGATTCTGATTGTCAGTCAGGGGCCTCATTCATACCCCGGAGTCGAAGGGGTATGACAGGGGAGGACGGAGGACAGGGGGCAGGAAAGTAGAGAGAAGAGGAAACGAAGCAGAGAGAGACACAAGGGTTAAAGGATGAAGAGAACGGCAGGAGCGAGACAGGGCAGAGAAGCAATGGGAGATGGGAATGTCAGCCCCGGGGATGGAGTGTATGGCTGGCACTACTCCTGCTGAGCAGCCAGGGAGCAGGAGCAACCAAGAATACTCCTAGTGGACTACAACCCTAAACAGCGACTTAATCAGTTTTAATATGAAAAGATGCGGACGGAAGAAGAGAAGACGCAGGCCGCTAGGGTGCAGTAAAGAAGAGCTGCTCTGGAAGCAGCAAGCGCATCAACCTCTGAGCAAACGAATGATAAACGTACAGAGAAAGAGCAGGAAAACTAGGACTGCTCAAGTCAAGTGGATTCACTGCACGTTATCGTGCAGGGTGCCGTTACTGGTATTATACATTGGTAAACCTTCAAAATAGTGTGCAGTTAAAGTCTCAACAGCATTTCTGGAGCTTAGTAGAGCCAGATAACTAGAAGAATCTTCACCAAGCAGCTCTGAAAATGTCTGCTTTGTTTGGGTCTCCATACCTCTGTGAGTCTGACATGAATGTCATGAAATCAAAGTTCAGAACACGACTGGCAGACGAACATTTAAATGACTCCATAAGAGTGAACCTCAGTGGCTCCACTCCACCAGACACCTCAGTGCCAGTCATCTGACTAACTAAACAACACATCACACATGCACCTGGACCTGTGAACAAAGTGACAGGTGACAAAATGACAAATGAAGAAGTCATATCTGTTGTGGTGGATGGCCGGGACGCCCCTTCGATACCTGGTCTGAGGGAACAGCCATGGGCAACACACTACTTCCCCCGGAACGCTTAATGGCAGCCCCCCCACAGGCATGGGACTTTGGAGCTCAGCCTTGTTGGAGCTGGAGAATGTCTGGGCGGCAGTGCAGCCAGATGCAGGTTATCCAGCACCTGCAGCACTAAGGATCTGCGCTGGTATCCAGAAGGTTGCCGGTTAGAATCCCCATCACTGCCAAAAAGAGATCCTACTTACTTACTTTACTTTACTTTTACTTTAACATGGCCTTTTTATAACTTCACTTTAACTTAATCCTGATACTCTGTATGTTCAATTCATCATAACTACTATTCACAGTGGCTCCAAAATCCATACTGACCCCTACTCTCTCTTCTGTTTCTTTTTCCGGTTTCTTTGTGGTGGCGGCCTGCGCCACCTCCACCTACTCAAAGCATCGTGATGCTCCAACAATGATGGACTGAAAGCCAGAAGTCTACGTGACCATCATCATCAGGTCCTTCCTTGAAAACCCTAAATCCAAAGAGGACTATTTGATTTATGTTAGGTAGATTGCCCAGAGGGGACTGGGTGGTCTCTTGGTCTGGAATCCCTGCAGATTTTTTTTTTTTTTTCTCCAGCTCTTGGAGTTTTGTTTTGTTTTTTTGTTTTTTCTGTCCACCCTGGCCATCGGACCTTACTTATTCTATGTTAATTAATGTTGACTTATGTTTATTTTTTATTGTTGTCTTCTATTTTTCTATTCTTCATTTTGTAAAGCACTTTGAGCTACATTTTTTTGTATGAAAATGTGCTATATAAATAAATGTTGATTGATTGATTGATACTCTGCTGGGCCCTTGAGCAAGACCCTCAACCTGTAATTGCTCCAGGGGTGTTGTACAATGGCTGACCCTGCGCTCTGACCCCTAGGGGTATGCGAAAACTAACAAATTCCTAATACGAGAAATTGTATAAGGCGAAATAAAGAACAAAAAAAAAAAGGAGCCAGCAGCCATCACTCCGGGAGCCAGAGTCGGGAGGACAGCACTTGCCGGGTGGAGTGGTGGTGAAGAGAGTAGTGTGCCTTCTGTTTGGGTTTGTGCTTGTGGAACTGTGCTGTGGCTGAGGGGCACCAGCTGAAGAAAAATAAATATTTGTTTTATTTTTATGCGTGCCTCCCAGTCTCTTTGTGCCGGGTCCCTATATAGCGCCTTTTCACACTGTGCATTTGGAATTGCACTTTTGTTTTGACTGCATTCATATTTTAATTCAATAGTTTGAATGCATACAGACATACAAAATGCACTTGCAAGTGAACTCAATATTTTTTTGCGTTTTAATGCAAAATGGGGAGGCACGGCGGCGCAGTGGGTAGCGCTGCTGCCTTGCAGTTAGGAGACCCAGGTTCGCTTCCCGGGTCCTCCCAGCATGGAGTTTGCATGTTCTCCCCGTGTCTGCGAGGGTTTCCTCCTACAGCCCAGAGACATGCAGGTTAGGTGCATTGACGATCCTAAATTGTCCCTAGTGTGGTGCGGGTGTATGTGCCCCCTGTGGTGGGCTGATGCCCCGCCCAGGGTTTGTTTCCTGCCTTGCACCCTGTGTTGGCTGGGATTGGCTCCAGCAGACCCCGTGACCCTGTAGTTAGGATATAGTGGGTTGGATAATGGAAGGATGGATGGATAATGCAAAATGTGAGCTGTGGACACCAACATTTTGCACATGTTCAGGCAAAACAAGCTTACTCAGTTTGTTTGGGTTGAAATAAGCTATGAGAATAAACGTTAGAAAACATGAGGAGCTCTCAGCCATTTTCATTTTATAAAAGTAGCTCACAGGGGGGGAAAACAAGTTGGAGACCCCTGCTCTATACAAAATAAAAACTCTCCACAAAGCCCAAGTTTACTTAAAATATTAAAAAAAAAAAACCAGGGTGTACTCCATGATGGCCAAACCAGAAAAGGTCGTCGTCTCCCAAATTCAAATGTTATTCAGTCAGCAAAATTTTAACGACACGTCGGCCGGGGCGAACCATTGACACCTCGCTTAAAACAGACACGGACCTGTAAATTGTTGCATTTGTCTTATGAAACGTTGATACGTTTTTGTAAATGTTGTAATTTATATATGCTCACAGTTCCTGTAAATATTTAAATAACGTCAAGGGAATATGCAGCTGTGTCTGCATCGTTTCACTTTTTGAAGTACCTGTCCTGCGCAAGGCCACCGGGAGTTTAATGACCATAAGAAAACACGGGCACTTCAGAGTTCAAGGCGAGCATGGGGTCTGATCGAAATTGGTGAAACTGGGCTACGAAGTCAACCAACGGGGCCCAAGGGCTGAAGAGTTTAGACTGCAAACTACAAAAGCTGCTGGTTCAGTCCTCATTTCAGACCGGAAGCAAATCACTTCACCTTCCTGTGTTCACACGGCGCTGCACAAAGGACACCACCGCTGCTCCATCCGTACTGGCAGTACTTTAAGATGGCGTCCTCCATGAAAAAGGAGCTACCAAAAAAAAAAAATCTTAGGCTCCTTGGTTCAACTCCATATTCTATGTGGCACTGCGTGACCCCCAGCATGCCACTCCATCTCACAACGAAGCAACGTTGCAGCAACTGGGGATTGTGGGTGAGCCGTGTTTATTGTACAAAAGCACGACAGAACACTATCAGACCACAGGGTCGGTTCCCACTTTTAAGTTATTTATGTTGTCCCGGAGTGGTTAATACAGGAAGAACTGCATGGGGGTCTGTGACGAGTGATGAGAAAAAAAGTTTCACAATAGAAAGGCATCGTATAAAACAGTTAAGACCACAAGTCTAATTCAGACCTCTAAGCGACTGACATGACCCCAGAGTGGTTAATATGGGAAGAACTGCATGGCGGCAGTTGAAGAGCCATAAGATCATGACAGAAAGGCACTATATATAAAACAGTAACACAATGTGTTCGGTTCAAACCTCCAAATTACTGATATGACACCACAAAGTGGTTAATAGGAAAAGGCCTGCAGAGGGGCAGGCAAAGAGTGATGAGAAAATGGGTCACAGCAAGAAAGGCACTATATAACACAGTTAAGACCATGGGGGTCCAGTTCCCACCTCTAAGTTATATGTATGATCCCAGCGTGGTTTATCTAAGAATGACTGAATAGGGGCAAAAGAAGAGCCATGAGATAATGTTCATAACAGAAAGGCGCTATATTAAATAGGGATAGAGAGAGAGAAAGACACAGTCCCTATAAATTCAGACATCATAGCAGTACCTTTTGTGCATTCTGAGGAAAGGAATTAATATGTTCCTATAACACTAAAAAATCACTGTACTTTTTGATCCTGCTTTAAAGGTTCATAGTCGGCCACAGTATGTTTCAAGTAGTTTATAAGAAAAGAGATAGAGATAGAGAGAGAGAGAGATAGAGAGATAGAGAGATAGAGAGAGATAGAGATAGAGATAGATAGATACTTTATTAATGCCAAGGGGAAATTCACCTACTCCAGTAGCAGCATACTGATACAAAAAACAATATTAAATTAAAGAGTGATAAAAATGCAGGTATAACAGACAATAACTTTGTATAATATTAACATTTACCCCCCAGGGTGGAATTGACAAGTCGCATAGTGTGGGGTCTCCTCAGTCTGTCATGGAGCAGGACGGTGACAGCAGTCTGTCGCTGAAGCTGCTCCTCTGTCTGGAGATGATCCTGTTCAGTGGATGCAGTGGATTCTCCATGATTGACAGGAGCCTGCTCAGCGCCCGTCGCTCTGCCACGGATGTCAAACTGTCCAGCTCCGTGCCTACAATAGAGCCTGCCTTCCTCACCAGTTTGTCCCTCTTCTTTATGCTGCCTCCCCAGCACACCACCGTGTAGAAGAGGGCGCTCGCCACAATTGTCTGATAGAACATCTGCAGCATCTTATTGCAGATGTTGAAGGATGCCAGCCTTCTAATGAAGTATAGTCCGCTCTGTCCTCTCTTGCACAGAGCATCAGTATTGGCAGTCCAGTCCAATTTATCATCCAGCTGCACTCCCAGGTATTTATAGGTCTGTACCCTCTGCACAGTCACCTCTGATGATCACGGGGTCCATGAGGGGCCTTGGCCTCCTAAAATCCACCACCAGCTCCTTGGTTTTGCTGGTGTTCAGGTGTAGGTGGTTTGAGTCGCACCATTTAACAAAGTCCTTGATTAGGTTCCTATACTCCTCCTCCTGCCCACTCCTGATGCAGCCCACGATAGCAGTGTCGTCAGTGAACTTTTCCACGTGGCAGGACTCCGAGTTGTATTGGAAGTCCAATGTATGTTGGCTGAACAGGACTGGAGAAAGTCCAGACCCCTGCGGAGCTCCTGTGCTGCTGACCACAATGTCAGACCTGCAGTTCCTGAGACGCACGTACTGAGGTCTGTCTGTAAGATAGTCCAATACAATGCGATAATACAATGTGTTCAGTTCAAACCTCTAAGTTACTTGTAAGACCCCAGAATGGGTAAAGACAGAATGACGGCATGGGAGCAGTCGATGAGCCATGTGATAATGTTCACAATAGAAAGGCGCTATATAAAACAGTTAAGACCCCATGGGGGTCCAGTTCCCACCTCTGAGTAATTTGTTTGATCCCAGAGTGTGTAAAGAGAGAATGACTGAATAGGGGCAAAAGAAGAGCCATGAGATAATCTTCACAACAGAAAGGTGCCATATTTAAAAAAAAAAAAACAAAAAAACACACACACACAGGTTATTTGTATGACCATAAAGTGGGTAATATGGAAAAAAACTGCAAAGGGTCTTGTAAAGAGAGATGAGAAAATCTTCACAACAAAAAGGCACTATATATTAAACAGTAACACAATGTGTTCAGTTCAGACCTCTGAATTACTGATATGACACCACAAAGTGGTTAATAAGAAAAGGCCTGCATGGGGGGAGTCAAAGAGTGATGAGAAAATGGTTCACAGCAGAAAGGCCACTATATAAAACAGTTAAGACCATGGGGGTCCAGTTCCCACCTCTAAGTTATATATACGATCCCAGAGTGGGTAAAGAGAGAATGACTGCATGGGAACAGTCAAAGAGCCATGTGATAATCGAAAGGCGCTATATAAAACAGTTAAGACCATGGGGGTTCAGTTCCCACCTCTAAGTTATATGTATGATCCCAGAGGGGTAAAGAGAGAATGACTACATGGGAGCAGTCGATAATGTTCCATGTGATAATGCTCACAACAGAAAGGCACTATATAGAAAATGTCAGACCACAGGTTCAGTTCCAGGCAACAACAACATCATTTATTTATATAGCACATTTTCATACAAAAAATGTAGCTCAAAGTGCTCAGGCAGCCTCTAAATTATTTACATGGCCATAAAGTGTTAATATAGGAAGAACTGCATGAAGGCAATCAAAAAGCGATGAGAGGATATTCACAACAAAAAGGCACTATATTATAAAAAAACAGAGGTTTATTTCCATCCTATAAATTATTTGTATAACCATACAGTGGTTAATATGGGAAAAAAAACTGCAAAGGGTCTTGTAAAGAGTGATGAGAGAATCTTCACAACAGAAAGGCGCTATATATTAAACAGTTAGACCACAGTTTCAGTTCAGTTCATATGAAAAAGCCCGCATAGGGGCAGTCAAAGGGTGATGAGAAAATGGTTCACAGCAATAAAAGGCACTATATAAAACAGTTAAGGCCACAGGGGTTCAGTTCCCACCTCTAAGTAATTTGAATGATCCCAGACTGGGTAAAGAGAGGATGACTGCATGGGAGCAGTCGAGGAGCCTGTTCACAACAGAAAGGCACAATAAAAAAAATGTCAGGCCACAGGTTCAGTTCCAGGCAGCCTCTAAATTATTTACCGGTACATGGCCATAAAGTGTTAATATAGGAAGAACTGCATGAAGGCAGTCAAAGAGCTATTAGATAATGTTCACAACAGAAAGGCACTATATTAAACAGTTAAGACTATGGTTTCAGATCCCACCTCTAAGTTATTTGTATGATCCCAGAGGGGTTAATCTGAGAATAACTACTTGTGGGAAGTCGAAGCTAACATTCACAACAGAAAGGAGCTATATAAAAAAAAAAAAAAGTTAGGATGACGAGTTCAGTTCCAGCTTCCGAATTATTTAAATGACCGTAAAGTGTTAACATTGGAAGAACTGCATAGGGGCAGTCAAAGAGCGATGACAGGATGTTCACAACAGTAACCTCATAAAACAGTTAGACCACCGGTTCAGTTCCCACCTCTAAATTATCTGCATGATTCCCAGAGTAGTTAATCTGAGAACAACCGCATGGGTGCAGTCAAAGAGATATGAGATAACATTCACAACAGAAAGGCATTATATTATATTAAAAAATAAAACACAGGTTTAGTTCCAGCCTATAAATTATGTGTAATGACGACAAATTGGTTAATATGAAAAGGCCTGTATTGGGGCAGTCAAAGAGTGATTAGAACATGTTCATAGCAGAAAGGCACTATATAAAACAGTTAAGACCATTGGGGTTCAGTTCCCGTCTCTAAGTTACATGTATATGACCCCAGAGGGGTAAAGAGAGAATAACCATGGGGCGCGGTGGAAGAGCCATGTGATAATGTTCACAATAGAAAGGCACTATATAGAAAAGGTGGGTCTTGTGAAGAGTGATGGGAAAATATTCACAATAGAAAGGCACTATATAAAAACAGACCACGGGTTTAGTTCCAGCCTATAAATTATGTGTAATGACCACAAAGTCGTTAATATGAAAAGACCTGCACAGGGGCAGTCAAAGAGTGATGAGAACATGTTCATAGCAGAAAGGCACTATATAACACAGTTAAGACCATAGGGGTTCAGTTCCCACCTTAAAGTTATCCGTATGATCCCAGAAGGATAAATCTGAGAATAACTGCAGGGGGGAAGTCAAAGCTAACATTCACAACAGAAAGGCGCTACATAAAACAGTTAAGACAATGGTTTCAGTTCCCACCTCTAAATTATTTCTATGACCATGGAGTGTTAACATAGAAAGAATTGCATGGAGGCAGTCAAAGAGTGATGAGATAACGTTCACAAAAGAAAGGCTCTATATAAAACAGACCACAGGCTTGGTTCCATCCTATAAATTATTTGTATGACCACAAAGTGGTTAATATGAGAAACACTGCAAAGGGGCCTGTGAATTGTGATGAGAAAATCTTCACAACAGACAGGCGCTACACAGAACAGACCAATGTCTCAGTTATTTGTACGACTCCAGTGTAGTTCATATGCGAGGAACTGCATGGCGGCAGTTGAAAAGCCAAAAGATAAACGTTCACAACAGAAAGGCAATATATAAAAAAAGTTACACAATGTGCTTACTCTGCGGTGGGTTGGCACCCTGCCCGGGATTAGTTCCTGCCTTGTGCCCTGTGTTGGCTGGGATTGGCTCCAGCAGACCCCCGTGACCCTGTGTTCGGATTCAGCGGGTTGGATAATGGATGGATGGATGTGCTTACTTTAAACCTCTAAGTTATTTATAGGACCACAGAGTAGTGAATAGGGGAAGAACTACATGGGGGCGATCAAAGAGCCACGAGAAAATGTTCAAATAGTATGGCACTATATTTACAATATATCTATATATAGATCGTTTCTTCCCCAAACTATGCGACTCTTCAATTCCACCCAGGGAGTACAGTAAATGCTAACATTACTCAAAGTTATTGTCTGCTTTATTACTCAAAGTTATAAAGCTGTTGTCTGCTTTTACATGCATTTTTATTACTATTTAATTTAATATTGTTTTTTGTATCAGTATACTGCTGCTGGATTATGTGAATTTCCCCTTGGGATTAATAAAGTATCTATCTATCTAAAAAGGTTAGAGCACGGTTTCAGTTCCCACCTCCAAGTAATCTGCATGATCCCCAGAGTAGTTAATCTGAGAACAACTGCATGGGTGAAGTCAAAGAGCTAGGCGATCACGTTCACAACAGAAAGGCACTATATAAAACAGTCAGACCACGGGATTAGTCCCAGCATAAAAATTATTTGTATGACCACAAAGGGGTTAATATGAAAAGGCCTGCATGGGAGCAGTCAAAGAGTGATAAGAAAATGTTCACAGCAGAAAGGCACTATATAAAAAAGTTACACAATGTGTTTACTTTAAACCTCCAAGTTATTTATAGGACCACAGAGTGGTGAATAGGGGAAGAAATACATGGGGGCAAATCGAAGAGCCATGAGAAAATGTTCACAACAGAAAGGCACTATATAAAAAGGTTACAGCACGGGTTCACTTCCCACTTCTAAATTATTTACAAGGCCACAAAGTGGTTAATATGGGAAGAACTACAACTGAACAACCGTGAAGAGCAAAAGGGTAAGACTCACAACAGAAAGGCACTATACAGAAATTTAAAGGGCCAGGTTCCATCACAGCCTCGGACTCAATGTGCACCTTTGATGGGGTCGCCTCGTCTGCCCGTACTGCAAATACAACAAAACACGATGAGAGTCTGTACTTGTAAAATGCTGCAGAATGGCGGCTCCCTACTGCTATTGTATATTTGACAGAAACTTTTATGCAAAGCAAACTACGAGATTAGGATAAGTGACAGCTGCTCACAGAGGGGAGCACAGGCGGGTAAAGCAACTCGCTTGGGGTCACAGCAAGTCAAAGGGAGGAACCAAACCAGCAAGTGCAGCGCCTTGACCAGTACACCACACTGGCTGCCTAAATTTGAGCAAAGGCAACTCACACAGAACACAAACCCACATCCATCTTCAGAGGTCAACGCTTTCCTCAGGATGCTACTACACCACTGTGCCCATCTAAACCTGGGCAAAGACATCACAGATGGGACATGAACTCTCAACATCTGACTTAGGAGGCCAAAGCCTTACCTATTAAGCCACATCACCACACCGCCTTGCCGAAATTTGAGTCAAGACACCCCAGATGGGACATGAACCTCCACTACCTGTCTTAGGAGACCAAAGCTTTAGTTATTATGCCACCACATCACCACCATCCCCTTCTATTTTGAGCAAAGACATTCCAGATGGGGCGCAAACCATTACCAGTGTCTTTCCAAAATGAAAGGATGATAAGTAAAGCTTTGACCTCCTGAGCCAAATATTGAGCGTTTATGTCCCACTTGCGGTGTCTTTGCTCAAATTTAGACAGGCACTGAGGTGAAGCAGCTTCATGAGAAAAGGCTTTGGCCTCCTATGCCAGGTAATGTGAGTTTGTGTCCCGTCTGGGATATCACTGCTTTGCACCATAACCTATCGTCAATGGTGGAGGAGCGAAAGCTTTAGATTCGTTAAAAAATTTCCATCTCCTGTTTTCGACAGATCTCGACGTTTTAGGGTCATGAAAATATCAATATCTCGATGGTGGGTGTGTGTCTGTCAGTGTGTCACAGTTTCTTGAGGACAGTCTAGGGCTAAAAAAAAAACAGCCAGACGGAAAAATACCACACTCGAAACTTCAGCCTGTTATAAGATGACGATGTGCTGAAATGGGCCAAATCGTGCACTCTAGAGGAACCCTCAAATACCGTAAGTCTGCAAATAATTATGAATTCTTCTCGTCAATTGCTATCGTAATGACCTATTTTATGATCAGAAAGATCAGCATCAGAGCATTAAATAATTACTGAAATGTTAGAGAAGAGTTTGGGTAACTCGGTTCCTGGGGCGCAAAGCCTGCTAACGCTCACGTCCAAACTTTTTTTTTTTTAATTTAATTCCAAATAAAACCAGTGTTTAGTTGTTGTGACATAATAAGGAAAGCTGTGGCCTCCTAAGGCACGTCTTGTGTGTTTGTGTTCTGTTTGGGATGTCGTTGCTCATATTAAAGGCAAGTTGGTGAGGTACTGTGACTTGTTTGCTGCTGACATTGTGATCTGCAGGTCGAGGAGACCCTGGAGAGGTGGAGACATGAGAGGAGAGGAATGAAGGTCAGTAGGAACACCAGGACAGAATACATGTGTGTGAATGAGAGGGAGGTCAGTGGAATGGTGAGGATGAGGGGTGTAGAGTTGGCAAAGGTGGGTGAGTTTAAATACTTGGGATCAACAGTAACAGGGAGTGGGGAAGAGAAGTGAAAAAGAGAGTGCAGGCAGGGTGGAGAAGAGTGTCCGGAGTGATTTGTGACAGACGGGTATCAGCAAGAGTGACAGTGAAGGTCTACAGGATGGTAGTGAGACCAGCTGTTTTATATGGGCTGGTGATGGTGGCACAGGAGACAAAGCTGGAGGTGGCAGAGTTAAAGATGCTAAGATTTGCATTGGGTGTGACGAGGATGGACAGGATTAGGAATGAGAACATTAGAGGGTCAGCTCAGGTGAGACGGGTGAGAGACAAAGTCAGACAGGCGAGATTGCGTTGGTTTGGATGTGAAGAGTAGAGATGCATGCTGGGTATATTGGGAGAAGAAGAAGAATACGATCAACAGTACAGAGTAATGGGGGGCGTGGAAGAGAGCTGAAGAAGAGAGTGCAGGCAGGTGGAGTGGTTGGAGAAGAGTGTCAGGAGTGACAGACGGGTATCAGCAAGAGTGAAAGGGAAAATCTACAGGACGGTAGTGAGACCAGCTATGTTATATGGGCAGGAGACAGAGCTGGAGGTAAAAGAGTTAAAGATGCTAAGATTTGCATTGGGTGTGACGAGGATGGACAGGATTAGAAATGAGGACATTAGAGGGTCAGCTCAAGTTTGAAGACAAAGTCAGAGAGGTGAGATTGCATTGGTTTGGACATGTGCAGCGGAGAGATGCTGGGTATAATGAGAAAAGAGTGCCAAGGATAGAGATGCCAGGGAAGAGGAAAAGAGGAAGGCCTAAGAGGAGGTTTATGGATGTGGTGAGAGAGGACATGCAGGTGATGGGTGTGACAGAAGAAGATGACGAAGACAGGAAGATATGGAAGAAGATGATCTGCTGTGGTGACCCCTAACGGGAGCAGCCGAAAGAATAAAAAAGTGAGGTACTGTGACTTAATACAGGGTGTCCAAAAAAAAAAAAAAAACTGTATACACACTTTGAATGATCATAAATAAAATGTTTATTAAGATAACACTGTAACTGGTGTCGTTTACTTGAACTTGCTGCAGGAATCGGTCATGCCACGCATTCCAGAGGAGGAGGACCAGTTTTATTCCCCCTGACGAAAATCTGCCAAAGAAATGGATTGGGCGAAGAGGTAGCCTTCGCATTCACCAGACCCCATGGCAATGGATTTATTAAACAACTATAAAACGTAATAAACCTTTTATTTATAATTATTCAAAGTGTGTATACATTTTTGGGACACCCTGTAGGTGAGGCTGGTAAATTCAAGTCTCATCTGGGATGATTTTTGTCAAATCTGGACAGCGTGTCTGGTTTAACAGCTAAGGTGCTGGCCTTCTAAGTCAGATATTGAAAGTTTATTTCCCATTAGGGACGCCTTTGCTCACTTTTAGACGGGAATTGTGGTGTTGTAGCTTCATGAGAAAAAGGCACTGACCTCCTAAGACAGGAAATGTAGGCTTGTGACGCATCGGGAACTCAAATGTGAGTAAAGACATCCCAGATG
The DNA here is from genome assembly GCA_026402145.1 of Polypterus bichir lapradei. Lineage (NCBI taxonomy): Eukaryota > Metazoa > Chordata > Cladistia > Polypteriformes > Polypteridae > Polypterus > Polypterus bichir. Next base: position 5,525,662 of record JANRMT010062810.1, read on the forward strand.
GGACATAAACCCACAATATCTGCCTTAGGCCTTACCTATTAAGCCAAATCATCTCAAAATTTGAGCAAAGATGTCCGAGACAAGACATGAATTCACCTTACCTGTCTTAGTAAACCAAAGCCTTGCCTATTAAACCAGTACACCACACCGACTTGCCTAAAATTTGAGTCCCAACTGGGAGATTTATTTTTTTTTTTATATATACTCAAAATAAGACTGGCATTTTAGTGTTGTGTCATAATAAGTAAAGCTGTAGCCGCCTAAGCCATGTGATGTGTGTTTATGTTCCCTCTTGGATGTCATTACTCAGATTTTAGGCAAGTCAGTGTGGTGTACTGGCGTCCCAGCATAAAGATGAAGGACGCCTCACACCTGGACAAACTTGTTAGGAAGGCAGGCTCTATTGTAGGCACGGAGCTGGACAGTTTGACATCCGTGGCAGAGCGACGGGCGCTGAGTTGGATCCTGTCAATCATGGAGGATCCACTGAACAGGATCATCTCCAGACAGAGGAGCAGCTTCAGCGACAGACTGAGGAGATCGTTCCCCCCATACTATGCAACTCTTCAATTCCACCCGGGGTTAAACGCTAACATTATTCAAAGTTATTGTCTGTTATACCTGCATTGTTATCACTCTTTAATATTGTTTTTTAATCAGTATACTGCTGCTGGATTATGTGAATTTCCCCTTGGGATTAATAAAGTATCTATCTATCTAATAGGCGAGGCTTTGGTTTACTAAGACAGGTAAGGTGAATTCATGTCTTGTCTGGGACATCTTTTCTCAAATTCAGACTGGTGGTATGATGATATGGCTTAATAGGCAAGGCCTAAGGCAGATATTGTGAGTTTAAGTCCCATCTGGGGTGTCTTGGGATGTCCTCCCTCAAATGTAGACAGGCATTGTTGTGTAGTAGCTTAAAGAATAAAGCTTTGACCTCTTAAGACTCGTAATGGAAGTTCACGGCCCATCTGAGGTGTCTTTACTCAAATTTCAACAAGGTGGCGTGGTGTAGTGGCTTAATAGGTGAGGCTCTGGCATCCTATGCCAGGTAATGCGAGTTCAGGTCCCAGCTGGACTTACTTTGAGAAAAAAAAAAAAAAAATGAATGACGGGCATTGTGGAGTAATAAGTAAAGCTGAGGATTCTTAAGACAGATAATGTGGGGTCAGGCTCTCTCTGGGATGTCTTTGCTCAAATTTAGGCAAGTTGGTGAGGCGCAGTGGCTTAACAGGTAAGGTGAATTCATGTCTCATTCAAATGCAGACAGACATTGTGGTGCAGTAGCTTTGACCTCTTAAGACTGGTAATGGAGGTTCATGTCCCACCTGGGGTGCCTTTCCTCAAGTTCCATGTCCCATCTGGGAATTATTTTGAGTTAAAAAAAAAAAATATGACAGGCATTGTGTCATAATAAGAGTTGTGACTCTTAAGACAGATAATGTGGGTTCAAGCTCTGTCTGGGACGTCTTTGCTCAAATTTAGGCAAGTCGGCAAGGTGCAGTTTTTTAACAGGTAAGGCTTTGGTTAACTAAGCCAGGTAATGTGAATTCATGTCTTGTCTGGGATGTGTTCCCTCAAATGTTAGGGAGGCATTGTGGTGTAGCAGCATAAAGAACAAAGCTTTGCCCTCTTAAGACTGGTGATGGAGATTCATGTCCCATGAGGGGTGCCTTAGTTCAAATTTCGGGAGGGTGGTGTGGTTTAGTGGCTTAACAGATGAGGCTCTGGCCTCCTATGCCACGTGACATGAGTTCAGGTCCCAGCTGGGACTTACTTTGAGTAAAAAAAAAAA
>JANRMT010062810.1:5533572-5545367 GCA_026402145.1 Polypterus bichir lapradei
AGAGGTTATAGACCCATTTCAAATTGACCCTTTCTCTCTAAAATACTAGAAAAAGTAGTCGCCAATCAGCTTCAGTCCCACCTTACGCATCACAATTCATTTGAGAAATTCCAGTCTGGTTTCCGCACTGGTCGTAGTACAGAAACGGCACTAACGCGACATTCTGATATCCTCTGATGGAGGAAACTCCACTGGAATGATGTTGTTAGACTTAAGCGCAGTGTTTGACACCATCGACCATTCGATTACTGCACAGGCTAGAAAATGATGTTGGGCTTACAGGCAGTGACTGTGCTCGCCTGGTTTAGTTCTTATTTATCAAATCGATTCCAATCCGTACAGAAATGTGCTGACGGGACTCCATCATTACACATACAAGTTCAATATGATGTCCCGCAAGTCTCAGGACTCCTACCATCACTGTTTCACTTTACATGCTTCCACTGGGATCTCTCATTAGGAAACATCATGTTAATTTTCACTCGTATGAAGATGACACCCACTTCTACCTTTCATTTAGATCAAATGAAGTTTCTCCGATGTTGTCTTTAATTAGTTGTGTTGGATGTGAACTACAGTCAAAGTAAAAAGTATGTGAACCCTTTGGAATTATCCGGTTTACTGCTTGAATTGGTCATAAAAAGTGATGTGATCTTCGTCTAGGTCACAGCTACTGATGATCTACACCAAGGGTTCCCAAAGTGGTCGATATCGACCCCCTGGGGTCGATTTGAACTTTCTAGGGGTCGATAGTTTCAATAAATAAATTGGGGGGTCAACGACAGCAAAAATAGACCCCCTTACTACTGCTATTTGTTTGTTACTTCAAAATATCTATGATTCCAATAGGTACCTAATTAAGAAGTAAAATAATTCAAAAAAACACTTTTTTGATAAAAACACATTACATACCAAACTTGCGAACAAAAAGGTAAAATGTGTCATTAAAAGAGTCACACGTAAGAATGCATGAAAATACATGTAACACAAACATACAGTATCTGTGCATTGTCTTATCGAACGTATCAAACCAAGTGCGGACATGAAAAACCGTTGCATGTCCGCACTTGGTCGCGGTGGGACGAGACGACGGATATTCAATATTAGCAGAATCTATCAGTCTTGTACGGTCATGCTTTCATAAAACACTATAAATTGGTTCGTTTGATGTAACATGTACTTATTTGTGATTTGAACTTTGAATATAATTATTTATTGAGGAGCAGTACTACGAAAAAGAAAATTGGAGGACACAGTTTATTTATTCGAGTAAGAACAAAAATCTTCTGTTTCAAGTAAGCACATACTTTATTTTTTTTTTTTTTTTGTTTTTTTTTTTAATCACAGGGGCTGTCGAAATTGTTTGTTAATAAAAGTTTGTATTTCTTCAGATAATAATATGACTGAACCAAAAAAGAAATTCAGACAGTACAGCTTGGACTATTTGTACTTATTTTGAATTTACATATTTATTTCATAAATGTCAAAAATGTAAAAAAAAAAACTCTGCTCGTAATTTTTTTGCTTAAATTTTCATTAGTGCAGGTTTCGATATTAAATGTTGCACAAGATAATGCCATATTCCGTAGCCATTTTATCTTTTTAAATCATAATTACAAGTGATTAAAATCTGATATCTAGTGAAATATTTAATATTGAGTACTGTACAAATGTATTAATTTGAGCAAGTAAAGTAAATGACTAGGGGGTCGACGGTTTTAAAAGTTTTTGGTAAAGGGGTCGGCGGCCGAAAAAAGTTTGGGAACTCTTGATCTACACCATGAGCTTAAGCCAATGACACACAACAAATTCTACTCTTTCATGTCTTTATTTTACAAACGCATTCAACATTCGCAGTGGTAGTGGAAAAAGTAAGTGAACCTTGGGATTTCATAACTGGTTGACCCTCCTTTGGCAGCAGTGACCTCAACCAGGCGCCTCCTGTAACTGCAGATCAGACCTGCACATCGTGCATTTGGGGGGGATTTGAGCCCATTCTTCCCCTGCAGAGCTGCCATAACTCTTCCGTATTCCTTGGTCGTCTTCTGTGTGTGGCTCTCTCTCTTCAAGTCATTCCCATAGGACTGAGATCTGGGCTCTGACTGGGCCACTCCACAAGGCCGAGTTTCTTCTTCTGAAGCCATCGTGCTGTGGATTTGCAGCGATGTTTGGGCTCGTTGTCCTGTTGCATCACCCAGCCTCTTCTGAGCTTAAGTTGATGGACAGAGACCCTCACATTATCCTGGAGAATTTGTTGATAAACTTATGAATTCGTTTTCCACTCCATGACGGGAAGCTATCCAGGCCCTGATGCAGCAAAGCAGGCCCAAATCATGAAGTTGCCTCCACCATACTTTACTGTAGGGATGATGTTTTGATGTTGATGTGCGGTGCCCTTTTTACGCCAAATGAAGTTCTGCTTGTTCCTCCCAAATAGTTCAATTTTGGTTTCTTCACTCCACAAAACATTTTCCCAGTGCTGTTGTGGAGTGTCCAAGTGCTCTTTCAGCAAACCTCAGGCGTTCAGCAATGTTCTTTTTGATAGCAGTGGCTTCCTTCTTGGTGTCCTGCTATGGACTCCTTTCTTGTTCAATGTTTTGCGTATAGTTGACTCATGAACAGAAATGTCATCTAGTTCTTCAAGTCCTTTGCTGTCACTCTTGGGTTCTTCTTGACCTCATTGCTGACTTGTCGTTGTGCTCTTGGGGTCATCTTGGCAGGGCGCCCACTTCTAGGCAGAGTAGCCACAATACCACATGGTCTCCATTTCTAGACAGCTTGCCTAACAGTAGACTGATGAATATCTGAAATCTCTGAGATGACTTTGTAACCCTTTCGAGCCTTATGTAGATGAACAATTCTCCATTGGAACTCTTCAGACAGCTCTTTTGTGCGTAGCGTGACTCCCATCTGGATATGCTTTTTGTCAGAAGCTCAAACTCAAACTTCATAGTGTTTTTTATCAAGTCAAAGTAATTCAAGGCCACCACACCTCTGAATCAATCAATCAACATTTATTTATATAGCACATTTTCATACAAAAAAAATGTAGCTCAAAGTGCTTTACAAAATGAATAGAAAAATAAAAGACACAATAAAAAATAAACATAAGTCAACATTAATTAACATAGAATAAGTAAGGTCCGATGGCCAGGGTGGACAGAAAAAAAAAAAAAAAAAAAACTCCAAAGCTGAAGAAAAAAAAATAAAATCTGTAGGGGTTCCAGACCAAGAGACCGCCCAGTCCCCTCTGGACAGACACTCTTCCTCACTCTGCTGCTACTTCTCCCAGGCAAGTGTTGCCCATCTCCGATTCACCTGGAGGAGGTAGTGCAGTTATTTTTATTGAAGATCCGGGAGTACTTCCGATGCTAGGGCATTGCCCACTGGAAGCACTTTTGGGTCATATGCCCCTCTGGGCATTCTACCTAACATAAATCAAACAGTCCTCTTTGTATTTAGGGTTTTCAAGGAAGGACCTGATGATGGTGGTCACGTAGACTTCTGGCTTTCAGTCCATCAATGTTGGTGCATCATGATGCTTTGGGTAGGTGGTGGTGGTGCAGGCCGCCACCACAAAGAAACCAGAAAAAGAAACAGAAGAGAGAGTAGGGGTCAGTATGGATTTTAGAGCCACCATGAATAGTTATAATGAAGAATTGAACATACAGAGTATCAGTATTACGTTAAAGTGAAGTTATAAAAAGGCCATGTTAAAGTAATGTGTTTTCAGCAGTGTTTTAAAGTGCTCTACTGTATCAGCCTGGCGAATTCCTATTGGCAGGCTATTCCAGATTTTATGTGCATAACAGCAGAAGGCCGCCCGCCCGCCTCACCACTTCTTTTAAGTTTAGCTTTTGGAATTCTAAGGAGACACTCATTTGAAGATCTAAGGTTACGATTTGGAATATAACATGTCAGGCATTCCGATATATAAGATGGAGCGAGATTATTTAAGGCTTTATAAACCATAAGCAGTATTTTAAAGTCAATCCTGAATGACACAGGCAACCAGTGTAGTGACATCAGAACTGGAGAAATGTGTTCGGATTTTCTTTTCCTAGTTAGGATTCTAGCAGCTCCATTCTGTACTCGTTGCAAGTGATTTATGTCTTTTTTTGGTGGTCCTGAGAGGAGTGCGTTACAGTAATCTAGTCGACTGAAAACAAAAGCGTGAATTAATTTCTCAGCATCTTTCAATGATATAAGAGGTCTAACTTTTGCTATGTTTCTTAAGTGAAAAAATGCTGTCCTAGTGATCTGATTAATATGCGATTTAAAATTCAGGTTACAGTCAACAGTTACCCCTAAGTTTTTTACTTCTGTCTTAACTTTTAATCCTAATGCATCAAGTTTATTTCTGATAACCTCATTGAATCCATTATTACCAATTACTAAAATTTCAGTTTTCTCTTTATTTAGTTTGAGAAAATTACTATTCATCCATTCAGAAATACCAGTAAGACATTGTGTTAGTGTATCGAAAGAGTCGGGGTCATCAGGTGCTATTGATAAGTACAGCTGTGTGTCATCAGCATAGCTGTGGTAACTCACATTGTAACCTGAGATAATCTGAGCTAACGGAAGCATGTAGATTGAGAAGAGCAGCGGACCCAGGATAGAGCCTTGTGGAACACCATATCGGATATCGTGTGTCTTTGAGATTTGATTACCACAACTCACAAAGAATTTTCTACCTGCCAGGTAGGATTCAAACCAAACTCGTTTCATTAAATTGACTCCAGGTGTGCGAAATTCGGACTGTAATGAGCTTTTTAAAAAGTCCTTAGCTTAGGGTTCGCTTACTTTTTCCAACCTTCAGTTTCACAGTTTGAATGATTTATTCAATATGGTCAAAAATTCTCTGAAAATCTGTGTATCTTTAGTTCTAGGAGACGGTGTTTGTTCATTATTGTGACTGACATGAAGATAATGACCAGGTTTTATATGGGAATTAGACATAAATAGAGAGAATTCGTAGAGGTTCACATACTTTTTACTTTGACTGTACGTGTCTTTAAACAGAGAGATGTTAATTGTTGGAGGGAGTGACGCTAATCACAATATTCTGTCATCATTTAACTCAGTTGGAGTCACCATTAATTTTACTGAATCACACAATCTTTTTTACACAATCTCGGTGTTATCTTTGACTCTTGCATGTCATTTAAAGCGCAGATTACAAAGTTGTCTAAATCAGGTTTCTTTCATCTTAAAAATGTTGGATAATTAAGGCGTTTTCTAAATAAGCGGGATACTGAGAAATTAATTCCTGTATTTATTTCTAGTAGGATTGACTACTGCAATGCGGTGTTCACTGGATGTTCAGACTGTTTGTTATTCAGCCTCCAGTTAATCCAAAATGCTGCTGCAAGAATTATTACAAGAACAAGAAAATACGAACACATAACTCCAGTCCTCAAATCCTCACACTGGCTCCTGGTTAAGTTTAAGGCAGATTTCAACATCCTCTTTTTAACATATAAAGTATTAAATGGCCGAGGTCTGACCATCAGTATGAGCTGTTCATACCTGAAGACAAAGTAAGGAGACAACTGAGGAAGTTGCACGCAGGAAAAGCCGCAGGACCAGAAGGAGTCGGTCCCCGAGTTCTTAAGGCCTGTGCTGACCAACTTTGTGGTGTCCTCTGTCACCTGTTCAGTCTGTCCAAAGTGCCACTGCTGTGGAAAACGTCCTGCATTGTCACCTAATGACTACAGACCAGTGGCCCTTATGTCTCACATCATGAAGACCTTTCAGAAGCTGGTCCTAAATGGGTTCTTTTGTGGATCTCACTGGCCACGCTGGAGGCAGACCTAGCAACAGAAATGAACACTGGCGGCTTTCGAGGATCCTAAATCATACCAAATCATGTATATTGTATATCTGGCTTGTGAGACTACAATAGAGGTAACGTAAATCCTGAAATTCCCAACAATCAAAAAGAGAAAAAGACACAGGAGGACTCATCATCACCACCACCACCACACATGCATTCACAATGAACCGCAGGGGACTGTGGTTTTTTTTTTTCTTCTTATCATTAATCTGCATCCAGCCCAACTTGCAGGGAAAACTTGGGGGTTGGTGACAGGATTGGCACTCCAGCCACTGTAAAAACATCACGTGGTTCCAGTGTGGTGCTGAGGTGCCACCCACTGCACTCGGGTCCCAATTCAGGTAGTTCAGTGTGTGGTGGGTGTGGCAATGCGCTATCAGCTCATGCTCCCAACCTCCTCCTTATATTGGGCGGAGGGCAGAGCCTTGCGGTGATGGGCAGGTGGTCCGGCCTCTTTGGGGGGACCACCCACAAAACGCAAAGAACATAGCAGAATCCACATCTACACACAGAAACTAAATAATCAACAATGTTCACATAAAACATGAACAAAATAGGCATAAAAGAGATTCTTGAACCCCAGTGAGTGGGGCAACCCTGGCTGAAACAAGCCAATGTAGGTATGTGTTTATTTAAAGGCATCTCTGAATCATTTCAAGAGATCTTTAAATATTTCCAAACCTCTTTATATCATTTAGGGGTCTCATCATGCTATGACACTGTCACTTGACCTGCCTGTGCCCCAATTGGAAAACCAAAAGAAATGGAACCAAGTGTGTCATAAAGTCACCTCAGCCAAATAAGTCAACGTAAATGTAATTTAAATGATTTACGGGTATCTTTATATAACCACTTGTGTATTTAAAGAGATCTTTGAATGATAGCTTGGCTTGCCATGTAATGCCCGCCCAATACCTGAAACCCGTCATTCTGGTTGATTTTATTCACCAGGTTGTCAAACATTTCTCCAGAACTCCGCCCCTCCCTACTGTTTCAAATTTAAATGAGCAGAGACACGCCCACTTCCTCCAGCGCTGTGCCAAACCCGACAGTGCCGGTTCCAATATGTCGTCATGTGTACACATTATTTGTATTTGATGACGGTCATATAACAGGTAAGGCAATAAACAAAGCCAAAAAGAAGACGGCAAACACGACACCAGACGGTAATCACAACAATCGACAAGCAGAACCAGTTCCTTGCAGGTGTATGATTATGATATCAATGAACAGCTCTGGAGTAGGAAAAGCTGTCCCTGAAATCAAGTCGAGCAAGTGCTAGTGGTCTTGCCACAATGGAGGAAGGAGAAATGTTCTAAAGATAATTGTTGGCATGGATGGGCTCTTTACAGGGCAATGAAAAGATGGCAACACATCCTCACCCGTAAAAATCAGAATATACACTGCTCAAACAAATTAAAGGAACACTTTGAAAACACATCAGATCTCAATGGGAAAAAAATCCTGCTGGCTATCTCTACTGCTATGGACTGATATGGTGATGTGTGAGGAACAAAAGGATGGAAATGAAAATAATGAACCGACAGAGGGACACCCAAAAATCAAAGGGAAAAAATGATGTAGGAGGCATTTTGCCAAAATGTCATTGCAGCAACTCCAAATCGTCCTCAGTAGTTTGTATGCCCCCCACCCCATGCCTGACAATGTCCTAATGAGACGATAGATGGTGTCCTGGGGGATCTCCTCCCAGATCTGGACCAGGCCCACTGAGCTCCTGGACAGGCTGAGGTGTCTGATGGACCCAAATATAATGTCCCACCCAGAGGTGTTCTATTGGATTGAGGTCAGGCGAGTGAGCAGGGGGGGGGTGACCAGTCAATGATATCAATTCCTTCATCCTCTCGCCACATGAGGCCGGGCATTGTCGTGCACCAGCCACCATAGGGTCTGACAATGGGGCCAAGGATATCATCCAGATACCTAATGGCAGTCAAGGTGCCCGCCATTGTCCAGCCTGTAGAGGTCTGTGTGTCCGTCCATGGATATGCCTCCCCAGACTGACCATCACTGACCCCCCACCAAACTGGTCATGCTGAACGATGTCTCAGACAGCATAACGTTCTCCACGGCTTCTCCAGAGCCTTTCACGTTTGTCACATGTGCTCAGGGTGAACCTGATCTCATCTGTGAAAAGCACATGGCGCCTGCCAGTGGTGGAACTGCCAATTCTGGTATTCTATGGCAAATGCCAATCGAGCTCCACGGTGCCCACTAGAGGCCACCCTCATGAAGTCTATTTCTGATTGTTTGGTCAGAGACATTCACACCAGTGGCCGGCCAGTATGCCTTCTGGAGGTCATTTTGTAGGCTCTGGCAGTGCTCCTACTGGTCCTCCTTGCCCAAAGGAGCAGATACCGGTGGGTCCTGCGGATGGGTTAAGGACCTTCTACGAGGGGCCCTGTCCAGCTCTCCTAGAGGAACTGCCTGTCTGTCTCCTGGGATCTCCTTCATGCCCTTGAGACTTTGCTGGGAGACACAGCAAACCTTCTGGCAATGCCACGTATTGATGTGCCATCCTGGAGAAGTTGGACTACCTGTGCCACCTCTGTAGGGTCCAGGTATGGCCTCATGCTACCAGTTGTGACACTGACCGTTGACAAACACATAACGAGTGACAAAACAGATGAGGAGGAAAAAATGTCAGTGGCCTCCCTCCACATGTTAACCCATTCATTCCTGTTTTGGGGGTCGTCTGATTGTTGCCCCCCTCTAGTGACCAAAGCAGCTGAAACTGATGAATGAGCCCCTCTGCTACTTTACTGAGCAGATCAACAGCCCACAAGTTTCAATGATTTGATGCTAGACTCGGATTCAAAAGGGTTCCTTTAATTTTTTGGAGCAGTTTATAAACTGGAGACACATGAAGGCAGCTTCACCACAAGTACAATAGTAGGACCTTGAGAAAGACCTGATAAAGGGCAGCAGGGTGGCACGGCCCCATTCCTGGTCAATTGTCATTTCATTCAGAGCAAGTCAAAGGGTGACAACAGCAAACAATTACAAAGTGCCAGCCTGCCATCAATTTGTACCCGTTCTCCTTAGCCAAACTTGGCATGGATTCACCGACACTTTAGTCAAACTACATTAAGGAGAAGAAACAACGATAAAGAGCTGGGGGCACCATAGTGATCTCCGTATAATTGGCACTTGAGAAAACATTACAAGAAAATTCAGTTTTAGTCTTTGCAGACGTAAGTCCACCTTTGACTGGCTCCAAGATGGCGGGCGGAGCAGTTTTTCAATCGGGAGAACAGAAAGAGGTGGGTTCAGATGGCCAGGCACTGGAAGTGATGTCATTAGGGGGCTGGGTGATAAGTGGTCCGTGACGTAGAACAGATTTTAAATAAATAATCAACATCTTTATTGCATGCAGGCTTTAAATGGGTGAAGGTGTGCATCTGGCGGGGGCTCCAGGGTTGATTGTGGTGCTTGGCTTTGGTGAAAATGCTGGTGGATGACTCAGGTGCCACATTCTGACCTCGGAGTGGGTGGAGGGTCACATCTGCACCCAATCAAGTGAATATAAAGTAGTCCCCATGCTGGTTACACTGCTATTACCTGTATAACATTTTGTTTGTATTCCTATCGTTTATAACTCCATCCATCCATCCATCCATTATCCAACCCGCTATATCCTAACTACAGGGTCACATGGGTCTGCTGGAGCCAATCCCAGCCAACACAGGGTGCAAGGCAGGAAACAAACCCTGGGCAGGGTGCCAGCCCACCGCAGTAGTTTAGAATTGATTTATGTATTCACATTCAAGTATGCATTTTATGTAGACTAGAGGTGCATATTATCATGGGCACCAGGCATTGGCTGGCATTCCGGTCAGGATGATTCAAGGCTCCTTACCCAGCTGGGAGACCAGTTTAACAGAAAGACAGATGGGCTGTTTCCTCTGCCAGTACAACACGTGGCAGTCTTTCTGGGCAGTGGTGCCTGAAGGAATACCCGCAGGGCAGGCTGGCAATTGCAGTCCCTTTAGACAGCTCTGCTGTGGTCCATGGGTGCCACTAAGGGGATCCACATTGACAGACCATTCCCCACTTTAAAGAACTTCCACCTGACACGGAAATGCTTCCAGTGTGTAATGCTTGTGGCACCAGAAGTCTGGCATAAAAGAAGCCGAGTTTCCTGCATGAGTGGTCAGAGTCGGGAGGAGAGTGGATGAGACAACGTGGGAGGTGTGGAAAGGATTTGGAGGTATTGTAAAATAAAAAAAAATATCGTTTTGAACCCAGGACTGTGTTGTGTAGTTGTGTCTGGGGTGCTGCTACACCCCCTGCTGGTCACAATACCGTATTTGTTTTAATGAACTCCACAATTCTTTTTAAAGGATGCCAAAGGAAAAATGGTAGCTTAATACAAATATCAGATGAACAAATGTTTGAAAAGTTTCACTTAGCCTTTTAGAGCCGAATATATTTGATTTACAAGGCTAGTTGTGTTAGGGAAATTTCCTACACCAGTGGGCCTCAGTTATACTGCCATTGAATAAGCAGATGATATATCAGAAGTAACACGTAACTAACTGAGTACCTTTCTGGAGCACCTCAGGGTACCGTCCCGACTCCATTCCTGTTCACCCCTCTACACAACAGTCTTCCAGCACCATACCAGCACTGGTCATCTACAGAACTTCTCAGACGACTCCTCCATCACAGGGTGCATTAATAATGGAGATGAGTCGGAGTACAAGAAGGTTGTGGAGGACTTCATCTTGTGGTGCATGGACAACGACTTACAACTCAACATCAGCAAGACAAAGGCGCTGGTGGTGGACTTCAGGCGTGCCAAAGAGCCTCTGAGACCATCCAGGGCGAGGATGTGGATGTGGTGCAGAGCTACAAGTACCAGCACCCTGGACTGGTCTGACAGCACAGTGGCGCTGGCCAAAAGAAGGACCAAAGCACAGGGTCGTCTTAACGCATGTGAATGCTGGGCAGTTGCCCGGGGACCCCACGAGCATAAGGGTCCCATGCTAATCTATGTATGTTGTGACCGGCTGAGTGGTTGTGTAGTTAATGCACTGCTTTAATGCTGTTAAGATGGCCCTGTCAGAGAAGACTGGACTTGCTAATGAGACTCAGGTCATCGATGTGTGCAAGCAAGCTGGAAATGTTCTACCAGTCCGTAGTAGCCGGTGTGTTGTTCAATGCTGTGGTCTCACTTGAGTTCAAAGATACACAATGTCTGAACAAACGTATCAAGAATTCCCTGGACACACTGGAAGCAGTGATGGAAAAAAAACTGAATGCCATCATGAAAAATCCCCTCCAGGGGGCGCACTCTTGGAGCTCTTTTAGCCACAGGCCCATTCCCGCACAGTGTGTTAAGAAGTGCCTCTGGGGGTCTTTTCTGACCACTGTTATCAGGAAATTCAATGCTTCCTCCAGATGTACTTGTTGATTGATTGATTGATTGGTTGATTGATTGATTGATTAGCTGTATTCTCTGTCCTGTGAGTTTGTATTCTTGTTTTTTTATGTTTCTGCTGCTGCATGCATTTGAATTTCCCCTTGGGATTAATAAAGTTTTTCTAATCTAACCTAATCTAGTGTAATAAAATATTTATTGAATTATTTTTTTAACAGAGGCAAATATCAATTTACTGGAGCGCCTTACTCTAGACACAATTGGCCATGAGTAAAACATTCAGGCCGTTTTCAGGTTGCTTTTCCTGGTGACTGGCCAATGGTTATTGGAAAATACAGTTTAACAGGAAATTGTTTTCTTTTGCATCAAAGCAGGTAATTAGTAATAATAATGGAAATCTGGGGTTGTTTGGGGGTCCTCTGACAAACTCAAGATGAAGTTAGCACTACCACTCCAGGGCGAGAGGGGGCGTTGTCACTAACAGCATCCTCTCTCTTTTCCACAATCCAGAGAAGACCAAGAGCATCTGGCTGCAGCCACTGTAAGGTGTTGAGC
>JANRMT010062810.1:5545377-5558555 GCA_026402145.1 Polypterus bichir lapradei
CGTGGTCTGTCAGCACTTCCTGGTGTCCCGGAAGTGCTGTCCCCCAGGGAGCAAGGACCGGCCAAGTGCCCAGGGAAAAGAAGCACCGCTCTCCCGGTTCCTCCTTCCTCTATGCATCCCAGCGGGGCAGGGTTCCTGGCTATCTATCACTATATACAGTTATGTCCATAAATATTTGGACAGAGACAACTTTTTTCTCATTTTGGTTCTGTTCATCACCACAATGAATTTTAAATGAAACATCTCAGATGACGTTGAAGTGCAGACTTTCAGCTTTAATTCAGTGGGTTGAACAAAACGATTGTATAAAAATGTGAGGCAACTAAAGCATTTTTTGAACACAATCCCTTCATTTCAGGGGCTCAAAAGTCATTGGCCAATTGACTCAAAGGCTATTTCATGGCAGGTGTGTTCAAGTCCGTCGTTATGTCTTATCAATTAAGCAGATAAAAGGCCTGGAGTTGATTTGAGGTGTGGTGCTTGCATGTGGAAGATTTTGCTGTGAACAGACAACATGCGGTCAAAGGAGCTCTCCATGCAGGTGAAAGAAGCCATCCTTAAGCTGTGAAAACAGAAAAAAACAATCCGAGAAATTACTACAATATTACGAGTGCCGAAATCTCCAGTTTGGTACATCCTGAGAAAGAAAGCAAGCACTGGTGAACTCAGCAACGCAAAAAGACCTGGACGTCCACGGAAGACAAGAGTGGCAGATGATCGCAGAATCATTTCCATGGTGAAGAGAAACCCGTGAACAACAGCCAACCAAGTGAACAACACTCTCCAGGGCTTGGTCGGCGCATCGATATCCAAGTCTACCATAAAGAGAAGACTGCATGAAAGTAAATCCAGAGGGTGCACTGCAAGGTGCCAGCCACTCATAAGCCTCAAGAATAGAAAGGCTAGATTGGACTTTGCTAAAGAACATCTAAAAAAGCCAACACAGTTCTGGAAAAACATTCTTTGGACAGATGAAACCAAGATCAGCCTCTACCAGAATGATGGCAAGAAAAAAGTATGGAGAAGGCGTGGAACAGCTCATTATCCAAAGCATAGCACATCATCTGTAAAACACGGTGGAGGCAGGCAGTGTGATGGCTGCCAGTGGCACAGGGACACTAGTGTTTATTGATGAAGTGACACAGGACAGAAGCAGCCGAATGAATTCTGAGGTGTTCAGAGACATACTGTCTGCTCAAATCCAGCTAAATGCAGTTAAATTGATTGGGCGGCGGGCGTTTCATGATACAGATGGACAATGACCAAAACATACAGCCAAAGCAACCCAGGAGTTTATTAAAGCAAAGAAGTGGAAAATTCTTGAATGGCCAAGTCAGTCACCTGATCTTAACCCAACTGAGCAGGCATTTCACTTGTTGAAGACTAAACTTCGGACAGAAAGGCCCACAAACAAACAGCAACTGAAAGTAAAGGCCTGGCAGAGCATTAAAAAGGAGGAAACCCAGCATCTGGTGATGTCCAGGAGTTCAAGACTTCAGGCTGGCATTGCCAGCAAAGGGTTTTCAACCAAGTATTAGAAATGAACATTTGATTTCCAGTTATTTTATTTGTCCAATTACTTTTGAGCCCCTGAAATGAAGGGATTGTGTTAAAAAACGGCTTCAGTTGCCTCACATTTTTATGCAATCGTTTTGTTCAGCCCACTGAATTAAAGCTGAAAGTCTGCACTTCAACGTCATCTGAGTTGTTTCATTTAAAATTCATTGTGGTGATGAACAGAACCAAAATTAGAAAACAGTTGTCTCTGTCCAAATATTTATGGACCTAACTGTATATCCTGTAACCTTTTTTTTTGTGTAAATATGTATTATCTAACTGCCTCACCTTAACCTTTCTTGTTTCTATTTGTCTGTTTTATCTCATTCTGTCTGTTATTAGATGCAACTGAGAAGGCAAATTTCATGTTTTCTTGTGTAAACATGACTAAATAAAGAAACCTTAAACCTTAAACCTTAGGTGATGGATGTGACAGAGCAAGATGACGAGGACAGGAAGATATGGAAGAAGATGATCCGCTGTGGCAACCCCTAATGGGAGCAGCCGAAAGAATAATAATAATAATAATAATAATAAAACAAGAGATTTTCAAAATGTTTCCGCACTTTTATATTTCCGTTGCAAACGGTGAAGGAGGGAGGAGAAGTCATTGGTCGTTTTTGAGAGTGTCATGTGACTAGTTCTGTCTGGCAGAGCCGGCTGCCAGTTTAGTTATAAGAGTCGTCACCCTGTGGTGAAGTTGGGTGTGAAACGTATACTGTACATTGCACTAAAGAGGGTCAGTGTTCTGTCAAATGCTTTTAGTGGACAGAAGGTGTGCCGGGAGTATCAATTCATCTCCGCATGTGTGCCCATTATGGGGGTAAAGTTCTCTGTCATAGAGTCGTCTATGAGTGGGTTGAAATGTTCGAAAATGGCCGTACTAGTGGGATGGATGCAGAGCGCACCGGACATCCAGCTACAGCCATGTGATGACGATGTGAAAGCAGCGAGCAGTGCATCAGTGGCTACGCGTTCAACCAAAAACATTTTTTGCTGATGGCATTAAAAACTTGGTACAACATTGGGAAAATTGTATTGCATAGGAAGGTGACTGTGTAGAAAAAGGACTGAAGGACTGAGCTCGTCCATTTTAGCCTTCAAATAATTTGGTTGATATCCTTAGAAAGGGGAAGAAAATCTAGGATATGAGAATGACTTGACATGGCAGAGTTAAATTAGTAACAAGCCATGAAATTAAATTATTGGCAAGAATTGCTTTCTAATTAAGCAACCGGGTTAGAACAAAAACCTGCGGCCACTGCGGCCCTCCAGGACTGTGATTGAGGACCCCTGCACCAGACGTATGTATGTCATAGGCAAATCAGTCAACAGTAATGCCATCTGTGTGATGAAGCTGAGGAGACCATCATCCACATAGTGTCTGGATGCCGTGTTCTGACCCCAAAGGACTATCTTGAACGTCACAGCAATGTTAGTATGTACCTGCACTGGGCATTTTGTCAACAGACAAGTGTTACAAGCATATACCAGATGTGGTCGTTGACATAGAAGACTGCGTCATCATGTGGGACAACACTATCCCCACAAACCGTATCATCCCCGCTAACAGGCCGGACATCGTGTTCCATGACAAGAAGAGCAAGTCGTGCATCTTCAATGATGTGATGATCCCAGATGACAACAACATCCTGAGCAAAGAGGCGCAGGAGATCGGCAAAGATGAAGACCTAGAGATCATCGAAGTCAGACGCATGTGGAACTCGAGGACAAGAGCGGCTCCAATAGGCGTATGCACAATGGGATCCATCAGGACCAGGTTCCAAGAGCAGCTGGAAAAACTCCTGTGTAGAGTCAATGTGAAGAGAGAGCCAGAAGATCGCACTCAAATTCTTCAACGAATCCTCAGCTGAACAACAAGGTGAGTTCACATCCTGAGAGGGCTGATTGTCCTCCGACAAATGCACCAGCATATCATAGAGCACCAAGAGAAGGGTATAAATAATAATAATAATACTAATAATAATAATGTGTTAAATCTTTTACAATTATAAAAACACAAACCCCTGGGATTCAAAACTGTTTTTTCTTGACATCATCTTTGCAAACTTAGAAACGATTTCTTGTAAATCCATTTCTTTATGTTCATTCACTCTCCACTGATAAGGTTGCTGAGAATGATGTCAATCACCCTTAAACACAGCTATACATATCCTTATATAGGTTGTAAGAAAAAATCACAGACAAGCATGAAGTATTGCTGCACCCGCAGGCAAATGCCATATAACTGTAAGAAAAGGCGGTTTCACAAACATATTAAAAAAGAGAAATCATCTTGACAGACGCGAATCTAAGCTTTGATTGCCTCAAGATGGTGCATTGTCTTCCAGTAATAAATACTTCCGTCAGGAAGAGGCGGGTCCAGGTGGGCGGACACCGGAAGTGATGTCAAGGGTGGTAAAGCTGTCAATCTTCCAGTCTGCAGAGAGTGGAAAAGAAAAGGTGTTAGTAACTAGCGCCACCCTGTGTTAAGGTGGTTGATTACCATCACCTAAGTCATTAAGCTGTCCCCAATGTGCCAACAGCAATATAAAGAAAGTATTCTGACCCCTTTACTTTTTACGCATTTTGATTGGTTACAGCCTTGTGCTAAAATCATTTCATCTCTCATCCAGCAACACTCAATGCCCTAGAACTGCAAAGCAAAAACAGGATTTTAAAAATGATTGCAGAGTTATTAAAAATAAATAAGTGAAACAGGATTTTAGAAATTGTTGCAAATTTATTAAAAATAAATAAGTGAAATATCCCATTGAGGGTGGCACGGTGGCACAGTGGTAGCACTGCTGCCTCGCAGTAAGGAGACCTGGTTTCACTTCCCGGGTCCTCCCTGCGTGGAGTTTGCATGTTTTCCCTGTGTCTGCGTGGGTTTGCTCCCACAGTCCAAAGACATGCAGGTTAGGTGCATTGGCGATCCTAAACTGTCCCTAGTGTGTGCTTGGTGTGTGTGTGTGTGTGCCCTGCGGTTGGCTGGCGCCCTGCCCAGAGTTTGTTCCTGTCTTGTGTGTGCCCTGTGTTGGCTGGGACTGGCTCCAGCAGACCCCCATGAAACTGTGTTAGGATAATGGATGGATGGATGGAATATCCCATTGACACGGATATTCAGACCCTTTACTCCGTACTTAGTTTGGCTTATATACTGTACTAGGCTCACCCGCCTTTTAAGTTGACCACTTCTTAAGGCAATTCAATATGTAGATCAATTTGATATTTTATACAAACTCATTAATTTGGTTATATTGCATTTGAGCGGTATTACTTTAATACTCATAGTTTCTGTTATTTTTGTGATGAAATTTAAATTTTTTTTCTATACTGAGGTCGCCCTTTTGAACCCCCCTGATATTTACTACGCGGTGAGGCATTTGTACTCCATCAACATTAATTATTTCCAGAGACATAATTTTGTCTATTTTTCCAGCGCATCGCGCACAAAAGCAAGGGAACAATGGGAGCACCAGAGCTCTGCTCACATCATGTCGCTTCGTACCGCAAGCTGCAAATAGTAAGTCTGTGATAAACGGAATACCGCTACGCTTTCCACGCACGGGACGGAAGGACAATCCCGACCGCTTTTATATAGTAAGAAAGAAGAAGAAGATATCGCACAGTCTGGAGTAGAAAATCATCTTTTACCTGGAAAAACGAAACTACAAATCCCATCGTGCATTGCAAAATGGACGGGCGTGTGTGAAACTCCGCGCCTGCATAGCACTCACGGGACGGAAGGACAATCCCAACCGCTTTTATACAGTAAGAAAGAAGAAGAAGATATCGCACAGTCTGGAGTAGAAAATCATCTTTTACCTGGAAAAACGAAACTACAAATCCCATCGTGCATTGCAAAATGGACGGGGCGTGTGTGAAACTCTGCGCCTGTGTAGCACTCACGGGACGGAAGGACAATCCCGACCGTTTTATATAGAAGGATATACACGATGTAAGCTTCACACAAATGACTGCTACATTGTTATTCTGTTCTGCAAATACAATAAATCAAAGATAACCATGATAACATTTATCTATATACTCTATATAAAAGCCAAATACCACTGACGCACTCATCACGAAATCTCCCGAACCATGAGGACTTGGGACTTGATTTGGAATGTAGGTTACCGCTTTGGCCCATAGGTGCTCACTAAGAAATGGTTTTAAAAATGTTGAGGTCCAAGCGCGAAATTTCTTATAGTTTTTTAGACCCGTTTGTATGTCTGTCCGCTTTTCATGAGAGAGAACGGATTTAGATTGAGATGTTGTCTATAATTTGCATGAACATTCCGATTGATTTTGTGACTTCTCTCATCGCGCTAAGTATCATAGTTCGCTTGCGGTACTGATTTATTAGCGCGAATCCGAGAGAGACTCATCAGGCTGCAGGGAGGGGGGCGGGGCCATCCTCACTCACGTGTCTGCCTCGGGGCATAACCTTAACTCTGCTTAGTTAGCGAACGAGAGAACTACTTAACGGATTTAGATCTTTATTTTCTATAATTTGCTTGAACATTCCGGTTGATTTTGCGACTTCTCTCATTGCGCTAAGAATCAGAGTTTGCTTGCAGGAGCGATATATTTGCGCTAATCCGAGACAGTTGCTGCAGGCCGAAGGGAGACGGAAGAGTGACATCAGGAGTACAGAGCTGGGCGGGGCCCTCCTCACTGTCCTGTTTCACTAATATGACTAGCACGATATGAAAACACCCACCGAACAGTGCCCATCCCTTGACTTACATTATAAGTTTTTTTTCTGTAGTTTATTTAACAGTTTATTCATGAATATAGAACAATAACTACAGTCTGTCGATTTGTGAGAAATGTTTCTTAATGAGCACACAAGTGAAAAAATAATTGCACCCCTTGTAGTATTCAATGTAGTTTGCACCCGTGTGTCCACATTTTGATACAATTATGAGAGTAACCTCTACCTTGAGCATTGGAAAGGCGTTATATAAATATTTTTCTTCTTTTTGCTGCTCCCGTTAGGGGTTGCCACAGCAGATCATCTTCTTCCATATCTTCCTGTCCTCGTCATCTTGCTCTGTCACACCCATAACCTGCATGTCCTCTCTCACCACATCCATAAACCTTCTCTTAGGCCTTCCTCTTCTCATCTTCCCTGGCAGCTCTATCCTTAGCATCCTTCTCCCAATATACCCAGCATCTCTCCTCTGCACTTGTCCAAACCAATGCAATCTTGCCTCTCTGAGTTTGTCTCCAAACCGTCCAACTTGAGCTGACCCTCTAATGTTCTCATTTCTAATCCTGTCCATCCTCGTCACACCCAATGCAAATCTTAGCATCTTTAACTCTGCCACCTCCAGCTTTGTCTCCCGCTTTCTGGTCAGTGCCACCGTCTCCAACCCATATAGCATAGCTGGTCTCACTACCATCCTGTAGACCTTCCCTTTCACTTTTGCTGATACCCGTCTGTCACAAATCACTCCTGACACTCTTCTCCACCCACCCCACCCTGCCTGCACTCTCTTCTTCAATTCTCTTCCACAATCCCCATTCCTCTGTACTGTTGATCCCAAGTATTTAAACTCATCAACTTTTGCCAGCTCTTCGACCTGCATCCTCACCATTCCACTGCCCTCTCATTCACACACATGTATTCTCTCTTGGTGGTCCTAGTGGCCTTCATTCCTCTCCTCTCATATCTCCATCTCTCCAGGGTCTCCTCAACCTGCTCCCTACTATCGCTACAGATCACAATGTCATCAGCAAACATCACAGTCCACAGGGACTCCTGTCTGATCTCATCTGTCAACCTGTCCATCACCATTGCAAATAAGAAAGGGCTCAGAGCCGATTCCTGATGTAATCCCACCTCCGTCACTCCTACCGCAGACCTCACCATGGTCACACTCCCCTCTTACATATCCTGTACCACTCTTATGTTCTTCTCTGCCACTCCCAACATCCTCATCCAATACCACAGCTCCTCTCAGTCACCCTGTCATTTGCTTTCTCCAGGTCCACAAAGACGCAATGCAACTCCTTCTGACCTTCTCTCTAAACTTCTCCATCAACACCCTCAGAGCAAACATCACATCTGTGGTGTTCTTTCCTGGCATGAAACCACACTGCTGCTCACTAATCATCTCTTCACTTCTTAACTGAGCTTCCACTACTCTTTCCCATAACTTCATGCTGTGGCTCATCAATTTTATCCCCCTGTAGTTACTGCAGTCCTGCACATCCCCCTTATTCTTAAATATCGGCCCACCAGTCCACTTCTTCTCCACTCCTCAGGCCTCCTCTCACTTTCCAAGATTCCATTAAACAATCTTGTTAAAAACTCCACTGTCATCTCTCCTAAACACCTCTGTGCTTCCACAGGTATGTCATCTGGACCAATGCCTTTTCCATTTTTCATCCTCTTCATCGCTGTCCTTACTTCATCCTTGCTAATCCTTTGCACTTCCTGATTCACTAACTCCACATCATCCCACCTCTTCTCTCTCTCGTTCTCTTCATTCATCAGCCTCTCACAGTCCTCTTTCCGTCTGCTCAACACACTCTCCTCACTTGTGAGTACGTTTCCATCTTTATCCTTTATCACCCTAGCCTGCTGCACATCTTTCCCAGCTCGGTCCCTCTGTCTAACCAATCGGTACAGATCCCTTTCTCCCTCCTTAGTGTCCAAAATCTCATACAACTCATCATACGGAAATTAGGAAAAGCGCTATATAAATAGGGCGGCACGGTGGCGCAGTGGTAGCGCTGCTGCCTCGCTGTTAGGAGTCCTGGGTTTGCTTCCCGTGTCCTCCCTGCGTGGAGTTTGCATGTTCTCCCCATGTCTGCGTGGGTTTCCTCCCACAGTCCAAAGACATGCATGTTAGGTGCATTGGCGATTGTAAATTGTCCCTAGTGTGTGCTTGGTGTGTGGGTGTGCGTGTGCGCCCTGCCCGTGGTTTGTTTCCTACCTTGCGCCCTGTGTTGGCTGGTATTGGCTCCAGAAGACCCCCGTGACCCTGTAGTTAGGATATAACGGGTTGGATAATGGATGGATGGATTATTGTTATTATTACCAAAAACGTACACATTTAAATCTAAGGCAAATAAAACCAACAAAATTTTCTTTGAAATATTAATAGACCAGAATACTAAACAACGAGTTCGTTCGGCACAAAACCCTGGAGCGCAGAGTTTGACGGTGTGAGTCTGTGCGCGTCGCCTTTATTCCCTCGTTTAAAGAAAGCGCTCATCTATCGATCGTGCCGTTCTCTACTGCCTATGCCTGTCCCGGCTTCTGGCGTCCGCAAGACAGAACTAATCGATTGTGCAGTGCAAAATCACTTCATCAGGTTCCGGTAGCGGGAAACATGGTGAGTCTAAATGGGAACCTCGATAATCGCTGCGTTTAAGTCACTAAGCAGGCAGGTTGTGTTTGTCAGAGGATGTCTTGAAGGGGTCGCTGTCTTGTAGTATCGCTCGCCTTTTGCAAGGGATGATAAACATGTGTTTTTAAAGCGGTTCGAAACGGGTGGGGGATGGGAGAGTGAGTAAGCGTTTGCCATTGAGGGGCGCCTTTAGTGAAGCACGCGAGTGTGTGAAATAAAGCTGAAGGTTACTGATGAAATGTTTTCAATGGGTGCTTGTTACGGGGGGCTTTGCTATACTCAGGTGCACATTATTGCGTTGACTGACGATTCGCCTCGGCAGTTAGTGATTTGGGCCTAGGCGGTGTCTTTAATAAAGACGGTAGGAACCGAGCCAAGGAGCTCAAGTGCCGGGAGATCTCGAGTCACAACAGGACGATTTTACACCAATATGTTAAAGGGGTGGCCGGACAGATTTCTACCCGTTTTGTGTTTTACTGAGGCGGGCGCCGTGCCACACGGCCGCTTTCACTTTCCATTTCGGTTAATGACGAGGCTGTGGAGGAGACAAGGCTGGCGGTGTTTGTAACGGGCATCGGGAAAGGCTCCTGTCATCGAGAAGCACCCACAGTGGGGTCTGTTAGCTGGGAGGTTGTGTTCCGTTCTGCCAGTCCACTTTCATTTTGTGAGGTGGATGATCGCTCAAATGAATGAGTTTAATGTGGAAGATCTTGAAGTCTGAAATACCAAACCAACAACAGACAGAATGAGTGGAGTGATTTATACACAGACACACGTATCTGGAGGATTCCCCAATGTTTATTAACCCTTAACCACTCGCACCATTTCTCATCTCATAAGTACTCGCACGGTGTACTTTTGCACCAGTATTAAGGGTTATTTATATGCACACTGTGAGATTGTATTAAAAAAACTTTGCAATAATGTTAAATTGTACATGTTTTTAATGTAATTTAATACCATAGTATGACACAGTCTAAGACAGGGGTCCCCAACTCAAGTCCTGGAAGGCCCTAGTGGTTGCAAGTTTTCATTCTAACCCTCTTCTAAACTGGAGATTTGTTTTTACGGCTAATGAACTCCTTTTCCATTCATTTTAAATGACTTGCTTTTTTAAGATTTGTTTCCCTGAATTATTTCTTCATTCCTCTGAATTGCTTCATTTCTTTCCTTAAATGGCACCCAAACAGAACTGAAATGTGAACAGAAGACCACCTAAGTCAGGGCCTCAAACTCCAACCAGTTGCATGGCTAACACGATACAAAACACTACGCTGCTTCTTCTTTCGGCTGCTCCCGTTAGGGGTTCCCACAGTGGATCATCTTCAAGAGGAGACTGCTGGAGAGATTACATCTCTCAGCTTGTCTTGGAACGCCACAGTATCCCCACCCCTCCCACCAATCCCAGAAGAGTTGGAGAAGGTGACATGGAAAAGGGATGGATGTCTGGGCGTCATTTGCTTAGACTGCTGCCTCCGTGAACTGTCAGAGGATGGATGGATACAATATACTTCACTTTTGATGTCGTTTTAGTGTGGCAAATTAATGAATGCCATGATAGTGACAAAGTAATTTGGACTTGAAAAATACCAAGCCAAACCATTCAATTTTGGTTTTGTCAGACCCCAAGAGTTTTTGTTTTTTGCAGTCTTTTTAGTCCTTTTGGCAAACTCTTAAGTGACTTTATGTGTCATCTTGTCACTTTAGATTTGTGAAATGTTTTGATGGTGGTTGTCCATCTACAAGTTTCTCCCATCTCCATGCAGGTTCTCTGGAACTCAGCCATGAAATTCTCGGTCCCCTCTCTTACTAAGGGGCCTTATCCCCTAATTGCTCAGGTATATTAGTGTAAAACTAAGAATTCCGAGTATTTCTACGCACAGAATGAGAATAGAAAGATGGTGAGTCGGGTAAAACTGAAAACCTGGAGCCATAGTGAGAATCTCCAATCAACTCCTCTAGAAGTGGCCACTGCCTTGGTGCTCCTCCAAAAATCAAGCAGTCCTAATCTCACGGGTGCAGGCGGACACGGCTAAGGTGATGCGCTCTCCAGTTTACTCCATTCACAGTCTGTCCAGAGTTTAGCAAAAGCCAGCACTGCTTATCGGAGCTGCTTCAAGAAATTGTGCCTCAAAGCAGGTGCGTGGTGGAGTCCTCATTATTAATTGAGGAAAGATTGTGTTTCATAAGCTGGAAGATCTCCATAGGGTGGCACACCAGATGCAGCAGCCGAACCTTTAGCTGAGTGTGTTCGAGTAATGGCGACATCAGAGAGCAGAGTGAGTCTCATCCATTACAATTTATTACATTTTATATTTGACTTTCTAGTCGGTTTCGCTTTAGAGGGTGACTTCAGTGGGTCACTTTTGTCAGTTGATGGTAGTTACTGTAGCAGGTTGGTTTGGCTTCCGATGCCAAAGGAATTTTCAAAATGGTTTAATTTACCAAATTGATCAGACATTATTTTTTTCATTTGCATCATAGAGGTCTTGGGTCGGTACTAAAATTTCAGCTTTGGTGTTGGTACCAGCTTTCGGACTTCAGTAGCAAAACAAATAATGGATAACTCCAAAATTTTCCTGTCTTGCTTAAGCCTCCTTGCTGCACAGCCCTTTCTGTTCTGAGACACTCCACACCGCTTGCATTTTAAAATCCTGATCACGTCAAAGCAATGGGTAAATTGGAATGGGGGTTGCTACTTTGGTAGAGGGGGTCCTTTCCTTGGATTGGCTGGCCCAGCACTGAGTCCACTGTGGAATGGCCAATAGGGGGAGGCAGCTTGATGGCCAAGGTCTCCAGGACTCTGAACCAATCAGACTCCTATTATATGTGAATTCTGCTCTGTACTTGTACTATTTCTATTGCACTATTATATTGTATTGAGGGTTACTTGTGTTCTGTTCTATTATGTTGTATTGTACCGCTGGAAAGGGGTCTCTCTCGTTGAACTGCCTTTCCTGAGGTTTCTTCCATTTTGTTCCCCTACAATTTTTTTTTTTATTTGTCTGCTTAGAGAGTCAAGACGGGGTAGCTGTCAAAAGGCAGGGCCTGTTAACACCCATTGCAGCACTTCTTGTGTGATTTTGGGTTGTACAAAATAATTTGTATTGTACTTCAAGGTTGCTTTATTTAGTTCTGTTTACACAAGAAAACATGAAATTTGCCTTCTCAGTTGCATCAAATAACAAGACCGAAAGGAAGGAAATGAAAGAAATCGAGACAGTTTGATAGTGCATATTTACACAAAAATGGTTACAGGATGGATATCAAACTGTAATCATTTTCTCTTGATATTCCTTATTAAAAAGTCGTATGGCACGAGGAAGAAAGGAATTTCTGGGGCGATTTGTGTGGCTTTTCAAAGCGACTCTCCTTCCTGATTTACTGAAGTTCACTTCTCCTTGTAGTGGATGTCTGTCGTCAGTCGATGCCCAGTCTCTTTAGCGTTGTCCACTTGCCAGATCATCTCCATCAGCCCCAATAACTTTAGCTGCATACTTAGTAATCTGCTGGAGCTTATTTTTTTACATTTTGCTTTGTCAGACCACTAAAGCAGGCAATGAATCAGAAAGTGATGACAGACTGAATCAGACTGCGATTAAAGGACAACATGAGGTCTTTGTCTACTTGAAATAGTTTGAGTTTACAGGGTAGAAATAAGCGCTGATTGCATTTGGAGGAATTTTTTTTTGTATTTACATTCCAGTTAAGATTGTTTTCTAGGTTAGTTCCTAAGTATTTATATTCATTTAATATTTCTACCTCCTGCCCCAAAACAACAATGGACAAACATACATGCATACATCCATCCTCCAACCCGCTATATCCTGACACAGGGTCATGGGGGTCTGCTGGAGCCAATCCCAGCCAACACAGGGCACAAGGCAGCCTACCGCAGGGCACACACACTCGCACCAAGCACACACCAGGGACAATTTAGGACTGCCAATGCACCTAACCTGCATGGCTTTGGACTGTGGGAGGAAACCCACGCAGACACGGGGAGAACATGCAAACTCCACGCAGGGAGGACCCGGGAAGCGAACCCGGGTCTCCTTACTGCGAGGTAGCAGCACTACCACCGTGCCGACCTTGGTGAACATACAGATTTCTTAAATTCAAATATCACTTATTTGGTCTTTTTTACATTTAGAGTCAGAAAGCTTTTATTACACCCGTTTACCATTCCATCCACTTGATTTATATAGGGGCTTTCATCCTCCCCAGATATTTCAGCCATCATTAACTTTGATA
>JANRMT010062810.1:5583555-5602146 GCA_026402145.1 Polypterus bichir lapradei
AGATGTGCCACTTGCTGCCGAGCCACACATAGAGTTTCGGACAATCAGTTGTTTGAGGTTTGGTGGTTGTCTGTATGCAAGGAGGGGAGGTTCTGGGAATATATCCTTCATTTTATTGTCTTTCTGTACCATGGGTTGAAGCTCTTACATAATTTTGCAAAGTGTTTCCAGATGTGGGTGATAAGTTACAACTAGTGGGACCCAGTTCTTGGTTTCTGCACCTTTGTATTCCAGAAGGTTTTCTCTTGGTACAGCCGTAGCTCTCCTGATTTGTAGGTCTGTTGATTTGAGAGTGTATCCTTGTTTGATGAAGTCTGTCCTGAGTTTCTGCTGTTGTGTGTCCCGATCCACTGGGTCTGAGCAAATACGATTGTAACGTATTGCCTGGCTGTAGAAGATGGAGTTCTGTATATGCTTTGGGTGGAAACTGCCATTTCTTAGATATTTCTGTCTGTCTTTTGGTTTGTGAAAAATAGAGGTCATAAGGGTACCATCCTTTATGTGAATGGTAGTGTCCAGAAAGTTGATTTCTGTTTGTGAATAATTTAAGTTTTATGTTGGGGTGGAATGAATTGTAATTCCTATGGAAGCAAAGAAGGTCTTTTTCGCTTGCGGTCCAGATTATAAGAATGTCATCTATGTAGTGAAGGTAAAGCATTGGTTGTATTGCACATGTTGACAAGAAGTCTTGTTCTAATCTTGCCATGAATAAGTATGCGTAATGGGGTGCGAAACGACATCCCATTGCAGTTCCCATTAGTTGTAAGTAAATGTCCTGACCAAAAGAAAACACATTGTGAGTTAGTATGAATTTTATCAATTGTATCACTGGCTCTATTTGTAAGCCATGTTGTTACAGGTACGTCTGACAGGCCATAGTTCCATCATCATGGGGGATGTTTGTGTATAATGCCTCCACGTCCATTGTAACAAGGAAGGCTTCCTCAGAAAGGGCAGCAAGTTTTTTTTTTTAGGAGGTGGGTGGTGTCCTGTGCATAGCTGGGTGTGTTTCTGGCAAGGGGTTTGAGAATGCTTTAACCAGGAAGAGTCGGGTCTTATGGATGTGATGGGGGCATGATCAACCGATCTCTTTTGCCGTCTTCTCTGAACCGTGGAGGGAAGAGACCAGTTAGTTAGTGACAGTGCCCCCTCTCACGCCAAGATGATACTGCATATGTGATCAGTGTTGGAGTCACGAGTGAGAGGCCCTCTTCTGGGGACTGGCTTCAGCCTGGAAGAAGCAGGGCTTATCGGTCTGATGAGGGTATGGTCAGTTGATCTCCTAGGTCGTCCTCTCTCAGTGGAAGGAAGATAATAGACAGTTAACGAAAGCACCCCCTCTTGTCCTGGAGTGGTACTGCATACCTGCTCAGAGAGGGCAGGGTGGTCCTAAAACATGTCTGTGTGACATCATAACTGTTGTGGGTGGTCTGGCAT
The DNA here is from genome assembly GCA_026402145.1 of Polypterus bichir lapradei. Lineage (NCBI taxonomy): Eukaryota > Metazoa > Chordata > Cladistia > Polypteriformes > Polypteridae > Polypterus > Polypterus bichir. The sequence continues at coordinate 5,584,993 of JANRMT010062810.1, forward strand.
TTGAAAATACACTGTGAACAGTCAGGTCCTAGTATAAGCGCCAAGGAGGCCACAGTTATTGGAAAAAGGTGTTTTATTAACTGCATAATGAATGCAAGAATAGTTTAGTATGACGAATAACAAAGTATCAAATAAATAAATGCATCGAGGTTGAACTAGTTGGTGCCTTTGCTGATAGTACACGTAACATGATTAGATGTATGTTTTCATAGTACGATGAAATTCTTACTTGCGTGTCTTTTCAGTATAGCATAGTAATACCATACCAGCAAAAAGACACACACGGCATAATTTAAAATGTAAAAAAATAATAATAATAATTCCAAAATTGTCAGTGTAATGGAGATCACATTATGAAGCAAATTAATTAGTAGGATAGATGCCAGCTGTTACTTTAAAAAAAAAAAGTTTTTCAACAAAAACCGTGGGTAGCAAGTAGATCATTCAGGTTAAATTTCACAAAAAAATAAAAAATAAATAGAATAAATGTTTCTCATCTAGAGAGCCATTTATGCATAGAATAAGTGACCAAGCAATGTGGTAGACAGTAGAAGTTTGGAGAGCTTGCAGATCTCCTCTTGATGATGTTTTGCAGCAGTTAGGTGAATAGAGAGAGACCGGCTAAGATGGGTCATGCTTGTTCTTACTTTAATCAAGGCAGGCCTCGGTTATATTTCATGACGTGGCCTTTTTCAGTGCAAGAAATAATATATTTGTGAGGCACAGGTAAAAATATAATTTCTAACCTTCCATCCGTTTTCCAAATTAGCTTAAATAATTTGTACATTGCAGGAAGTTGGCACCTGACCTTACACGGTAGGAACCGACACTTAATAGCACCCCGTTATGCTACAAGGTGCGTTCACCTCTGCTCCTGCATTTGCACCAAGCCAGTTTATAGTTGCCAGTCAACCCAACGCACACATGTCTTTGAGAAGGGGAAGAGTAAAACCCACACAGACAAAGGGAGAACCTGTAAATAACACACACAGAGCTCAAACTCAGACTCCTGCAATTGGGAGGTGGTTGTGTTAACCACCGACAACAAATCAGTAATAATCGATGATGAAGACACTTGCCAAAAAATGTTGTTCTTGATTAGTTTCCTTGTCACATATTGCACATATCACTTCTTTATAACCTCTCCTTTTAATCAAAACTAATGGTAATCACATTTTGAGATGAGCAGGAGGATTTAAATACAATAAGAGGACCACAGACAAAAGAACCTAACTTCATACCTGCTGCAAAATCTGGGTCTTGTAAGATCTGTCGAAATGAGCTTACTCAGCATGGGAACGTGACCACGACGTGGGAGCACCTGAAGTGAAAACATATCAGAGAAATGGTGGTCCTTTTCACTCACACCAACAGCACTCTCAGTGTCACTTTCTTATGTTTCTTCAGGCAGCTCAAAATCTTTAACTGACAGTGTAGAATCCGAGTTGATGACTGCAGCAGCTGGTGTTCTAACGTGAAATCAAACGACCTGCTTTTCAATGTCTGCCACATGCATTCTATCAGTTTCTGCACATCTCTAACATTGCTACTATGAGCACAACTGATGCAACGTCATAGCAAAAAAGTTACAAATTGTTAAAATACAACTTCATATTTGCACATTTTTTGTATATTATTAATAAAGAAATACTTTTCTTAGATTGCATACAACACTTCTAATGGTAGGATGACCACTTAAGGTAGGATGGACTGTTAGAACTCCAATATTTGGTGCCACACCGTAAATGAGGATGTGACGCTTAATTCACTTTGCAGTCTTTGCTGCCATCTAGGGGATGAAGTCCAGCAATGCACTCTCTGTAACTTTCTTCATTAGAGGAACAGGGTCTTTTTTTTCTGTCTCTAACTCTTTGGGGGGCTGAATATTTTTTACTGAAAAAACAGTTTTCTGAAAAGCACACAAAGCAATTGTAAAGTGCCTGGTGCTGCGTTTTGTGGCCACCAATTCACAGTCTCTTGCAGCTCAAGCCACTGACGGGCGGAACAACGGCTGGCAGGAATGCTTTTCTTGGTGCAGGGGCGGTCACAGTGGTCTCGGTACAATGCAATCCGTTTTGTGCCTCTTGTCATTCTAAGTGGCAGTCCTCCCAGGTAAATGTTGCTATAGGCGCATCAGCTATATCTAAAGTTTTCAGCACCACAGTCAGCTCAGAACCAATCAGCTGATGCTGGTACCTTGCATTCGTTTTCGATTACTTGTATCAAAATCGGAGTCTGACAAGTCAGAGTCCAATTCAGCGATAACACACAAAACGTAGGAAGGCAACAATTCAAATAAGTAATGGCCAGGATGTGAAAAATCTTTGGAAGTATTAGCAGCCCTCTTAAGACAATGAGAATTAAAAATGTCCTTTAGTGACAGCTAATAATATTCTGTGCCACATTTATAATTCTTTGAAGAGCCTTCCTGTTTGCTACTGAGCAGCTGGGATACCTCACCAAAATTCATCAATGTGATATAGCTGTTTTCATTTGGGTTAGAACATTAGAACATTAGAACATTCTAGACGAGAACAGGCCATTCAGCCCAACAAAGCTCGCCAGTCCTATCCACTTGTTTCCTCCAAGATATACAGGTGCTGGTCATAAAATTAGAATATCATGACAAAGTTGATTTATTTCAGTAATTCCATTCAAAAAGTGAAACTTGTATATTAGATTCATTCATTACACACAGACAGATGTATTTCAAATGTTTATTTCTTTTAATTTTGATGATTATAACTGACAACTAATGAAAGTCCCAAATTCAGTATCTCGGAAAATTAGAATATTGTGAAAAGGTTCAATATTGAAGACACCTGGTGCCACACTCTAATCAGCTAATTAACTCAAAACACCTGCAAAAGCCTTTAAATGGTCTCTCAGTCTCGTTCTGTAGGCTACACAATCATGGGGAAGACTGCTGACTTGACAGTTGTCCAAAAGACGACCATTGACACCTTGCACAAGGAGGGCAAGACACAAAAGGTCATTGCTAAAGAGGTTGGCTGTTCACAGAGCTCTGTGTCCAAGCACATTAATAGAGAGGCGAAGGGAAGGACAAGATGTGGTAGAAAAAAGTATACAAGCAATAGGGATAACCGCACCCTGGAGAGGATTGTGAAACAAAACTGTGGGGGAGATTCACAAAGAGTGGACTGCAGCTGGAGTCAGTGCTTCAAGAACCACCAGGCACAGACGTATGCAAGACATGGGTTTCAGCTGTCGCATTCCTTCTGTCAAGCCACTCTTGAACAATAGACAGGGTCAGAAGCGTCTCGACTGGACTGCTGCTGAGTGGACCAAAGTTATGTTCTCTGATGAAAGTCAATTTTGCATTTCCTTTGGAAATCAAGGTCCCAGAGTCTGGAGGAAGAGAGGAGAGGCCCAGAATCCACGTTGCTTGAGTTCCAGGGTAAAGTTTCCACAGTCAGTGATGGTTTGGGGTGCCATGTCATCTGCTGCTGTTGGTCCATTGTGTTTTCTGAGGTCCAAGGTCAGCGCAGCCGTCTACCAGGAAGTTTTAGAGCACTTCATGCTTCCTGCTGCTGACGAACTTTATGGAGATGCAGATTTCATTTTCCAACAGGACCTGGCACCTACACAAAGTGCCAAAGCTACCAGTACCTGGTTTAAGGACCATGGTATCCCTGTTCTTGATTGGCCAGCAAACTCGTCTGACCTTAACCCCATAGAAAATCTATGGGGTATTGTGAAGAGGAAGATGCAATACGCCAGACCCAACAATTCAGGAGAGCTGAAGGCCACGATCAGAGCAACATGGACTCTCATAACACCTGAGCAGTGCCACAGACTGATCCACTCCATGCCACGCCGCATTGCTGCAGTAATCCAGGCCAAAGGAGCCCCAACTAAATATTGAGTGCTGCACATGCTCATACTTTTCATGTTCATACCTTTCAGTTGGCCAACATTTCTAAAAATCCTTTTTTTGCATTGGTCTTAATTGATATTCTAATTTTCCGAGATACTGAGTTTGGGACTTTCATTAGTTGTCAGGTATAATCATCAAAATTAAAAGAAATAAACATTTGAAATACATCAGTCTGTGTGTAATGAATGTAATATACAAGTTTCACTTTTTGAATGGAATTACTGAAATAAATCAACTTTGTCATGATATTCTAATTTTATGACCAGCACCTGTAGTATGCCAGCACAGTGTCAGTGGAAGAAGTTTCTCTCCGCCAGGCTATTTCTTTATTTCTCTCAAGAGGTGTGCACTGCTGAGCCTTCTTAACTACCTGCAGCCACCGTGGCCCTTCAGAACTGTGAGTGAATATCCCCATCGCCAACAGTCTTCGGGGCTATTGTACCTAATACGAGCGTACTCTTGGGTAATGGATGTACGTAGAGGATAGTGGATGTCCCAAACAAGAATCAAAAATCAGTATTACATGACAAAACAGACTGTTTCATTGTCAGTTAGTGTTTCTAGTGGTTAAGATCATCCTCTTGTTACAAAGGTGAGTATTTTACAATTAATAAACTTTTTTCAGCTTTGAATAAAGTTCATGTACTTTTGAACAAACATTCTTTTTCTTTATAAACTTCCAATTAAGCAAAATTAGCATTGACCCACTATTCAAGTAACAAAATAGTTGGCAGTTCAGCCCTACTACCCCACTTTCTTCATTTACAACTTGTTGAAGTTTTTTGTCCCGTGAACAAATTTTGAAGACATTTTTTGCATGAATGAATTCTCGACTTGAATTCCTGTGTTTTAATTAGAAAAAGCACGGAGAGGAGGTCACATTTAAAGGGCGTGTGTGGATTGACTTCTTCCATTCAGTACTAACTATCTTTGAACAGTTTTATATATTTACATGTAGTAAAGTTAATTTGTGTGTATTTTTATGTGTTTCTTTGTTTTATTCATTTTTTAGTAACTTTATGCGACAAGAGTGCCTGGACTCCAGATTTGTCTTTGACAGACCACTTCCTGTTTCTCGCCTGGTTTCCTTGATTGGAAGCAGTATCCTTTTTCATGATGTTTACCAATAGTTGGAATAAACAAGGAGTGTGAAACTCGGGTCACGGAGGGCTGTAGTGGCTGCAAGTTTTCAGTCCAGTCTTTCTTTCTTTCTTCATAGCCAATCACTGCTACTATTTTTTGCCTTAATTTTAAATTACTTGAGGGTTCTGAATTTTAAAGTAAGGTAAGCAGTGTGATGTAGTGGCAAAGGCTTTGGACTTCATACCCTAATGTTGTGGGTTCAAATCCCATTACTGACAATGTGTGAGCTTTGTGCAGTAAAAAAGAGTGCAATTAAACGAATGCAATTAGGGGTTGTGTTAACTTTAATCGCAGAAATTTTTAATATGTTAATCCCACACATTAACAGCGATTAATCGGCAGCATTCTGTTAATGACAACTGAGGTTTTTTAGGTAAGTTAGAAGTCTTGAGGCAAGGTAGTTGTAGTCACTAATGTTGGAGCTGGAGAGTTGTGCCATGCTATGCTTAATTTAACGCATGCAAGGTTGTGTTTCACTAGACTCTGTACACAGGACAACAAGGACCCTATAAATGTGGTCACAGTCCAACATTGTGGGTCTGGTTATTGCATGATTTGAGTGTTTTTAAGATAAACATCAGGAAATCATTCTGCAGATAGCAGAAAATAGTACTTCTTTCTAGGCCTTGGCACATGATGTCTGTATGAAGTAAGCAGTGATGGTGTGGCTCAGGTTTGCTGGTGAGTAGAGAGTATAGTGGATAGGACATCTTGTCCAACCCAAGAGCCTGGTGGCTGTGTTTGAGACTGTTATAATTTATAAAGGTTTGGTACAAGAGGGCATTTAGAAAGACAGTTGTGCCCTGTTGCATTAATCAAAATGTAATGTGGCAGGGCTTCTCTTTAGAGATGATTCACAGATGACAGGGTGTGTATCTGAAAATCCTACAGAAGCGAAAATCATAAAGATGTACTGCTAGTCATAAAGTTCTCATGGAGAATGAAAGGATAATTGGCAGTATTTGGTGACAGAGTTGCACTTGATACACTATATGTATGTGGACACCCCTCCAAATGACAGAGTTCAGGTGTTTCATTATTAACAGGTGCATCAAATCATTTCCATTGGCAAACACTGGCAGTAGGATGGGTTGAACTGAAGAGCTCAGTGACTTTCATTGTGGCACTGTCATGTCACCTTTACCACAAGTCAGTCTATGAAATTTCTGCTCTGCTAGATCTCCATTAAACCCACCCCACAAACATGGCCCGGTGAACTGTAAGAGCCGCTATTGTGAAGCGGAAGTGTCGAGGAGCAACATGAGCTTGGCCACGCAAACTTGCAGAGCAGAGCAGCCGAGTGCTGAGGCACATAAAAAATGGCCTATCTGTGGCGTCACTCACAGTGGAATTCCAGACTGCCTCCAAAAATAACACCAGTGCAAGAACTGTGTGTCACGAGCTTCATGAAATGGAATTCCATGGCCAAGCCTAAGATCACTGTATGCAGTGCTTCCCGCCATTGGACTTTGGAGCAGTGTAAATATGGAGTGATGAATCACGCTTTGTTATCCTCAGTCTGGGTTTGGCCGATGGGCTGCATAGTGTCTACTTTATTAAAGTTTGGGGGGGTGGGGGGGGGTTTAATGGCAGGGTTTGAACTTGGGTCCTTGATTCTAGTGAAGAATTCTACTAAAGGTACAGCATACAAAGACATTTGAGACAATTCTGCACTTCCAGTTTAGGACAGGTAATTTTTTGTACCAGCATGGCTGTCTCATTAAGCCAGGTGAATAACGACAGAGAAACCTGAGTGGCCTGCACAAAGCCCTGACCGTCAGCCCTATTGAACACATTTAGGATGGAATTGGAACTGCAATTACAAGCCAGGTCTTCTCATCCATCATCAGTAACTGACCTCACAAATGCTCATGTGGCTGAATGGGTACAAATCTCCACAGACACACTATGAAAACCTGTGAAAAGACTGGATTGGAGACTGCCAATTTTGGTGGGGGACTCTATATTGGTGCCCATGGTTTTGGAATGGGATGTCCAACAAGCTTATATAGGTGTGATGGTCTGGTGTCCACAAACTTTTGACCATATTGTGTACTTGGAGCTGCTGCAACAGTCAGTTATGTTTGTAAAGCATTCAGCTGCAGGAAGGAGACGTCTTTATGCTGACATGAACTTCATTAATGTGTACCTACACACAGCAGAACGTAAGTGTGTCCCTGGTAAATCGGGTTTTGTAGGTACAGTGTGTGAGAGAAGTGACTGAGCAAAGACTGTTATGGTAAACTATAATTTAAACTCTCCATTCAAATTAAATAGTAAAGCCGTGTTGGTACAGTCATGTGGTCAAAGAATTAAGGTGAAGGTTAAAGGTGAGATGTTTAAGAAAGTGGTAAGGCCAGCAATGATGTATGGAGCTGAGGGCATAGGCAGTAAAAGGAGTGCCAAAAATGAGAATCAGGAGTTGAATAAAGAATGACAGAATAAGAAATTAGACAACCAGGGGTACAGCAAAAGTGGGAGAGATCTATAAGTAAGTACAGAAAAGTACATTGAAATGTTATAGACATGTGATGAGAAGAGGCAGTGAATATGAAGGCAAAAGAGTGATGGTAATAGTAATAATTACATTTACATAGCACCTTTCTGACTACTCAGAGCACTTAGACAAAGGGGAACCACTTCAACCACCACCAATGTGTAGCGCCCGGTTGGATGATGCGACGGCAACCATTATTGTGCCAGTATGCTCACTCTATTAAGCTATTATGTGTGTAAGGGGTAAGAGAGAGAGAGCCAGTTAGAGACGGGATGATTAGGAGGCCAGTAAGGACCAGACTGTAAAGGGCAGTTTAGTCAGGACTTTGGGATACACTCTACTGTTTTTGAAAGATGCCAAGAGATCTTTATTGACCCCAGATAGTCAGGACCTTAGTTTTACATCTCATCCAAAGAATGGAGCCATATTTACAGCACAGTGCCCCCCCATCATTGCACTCTGGGGCATTGAGCTCCACATTCAGATCCCAGGGTAAGTGCCCCCTTGCTGACCTCACCAACACCTCTTCCAGAAGCAACCTAAGATTTTTCTGGTTGGTCTCCCATCCAAGTACTGGCTGGGCCTGAACATGCTTAGCTTCAGGTGGATGGCTGCTGGACTCTGAACTGAGTTGGAAGCTTGAAAAGCCATTTCCAGGGTAAATTCCTAATCGCTTTGTGATGAATTTTATCTGAAAATACTAACACCATGGTGATTCTTTGTATTTGTGCAGATTTCTCTGTGTATTAATCGAAGGTTTGTCCTTAACTGTGTCTCTAAGAAACCCAGATTCCAACACAGCGCTATGGCAGACGGCCATATGGGGTGGGACTTCTGATAGCAGGCTATGACGTAAGTTCTTTGACAAATTCTTTGTGCTGTAATGGCTTTTGTCAGAATGTTTGGATTTTTATTATTAACTGTATTCCTTTTGCTCTTCTCCCACTTTATCTTATCCATTATATATACACACACTGCACTTTGTTTTGCTAGCTGTGTAAAGATTGCCTTCAAAATTGATTTGCCTTGGGACTGTAAAAAAAAAAAAAAAAAAAAAAACACATTAAGAGTCAAGTAAACAGTTTACATTAAGGGATATTAATAGCATTGGGTGTAATTATGGCAGCCGTTGACCATCTCAGAATGACATTCCAAAGTTTGAAAAAATACTTTTACCCTAAAAGTATACAGTGCATTCGTCTGACTTTATTATGTTGTGGATTTAATTTTAGATTGGTAAATTTGCTATTTTTTCCATATCAGTCTACACTCAGTAACCCATAATGACAAAGTGAAAACATGTTTTCAGAAAGGTTTGCAAATTTATTAACAACGAAATACTGAAATTGCTCATTTAAGTATTCAGACCCTTTGCTGTGGCACTCCACATTGTGCTCAGCTGCATCCTGTTGGCTTGAATTCTTCTTGATGTGTCTAGAACTTGAGTGGACTTCATCTGTGGCAGACTGAATTAATAGGGCATCATTTAGGAAGTGTGAAGGGCAGTCGGGTCCCATGCCCGGCAGGGATGCCCCTGCTGCTTATGTTCCAGGGGAGCCGCCATGGACAGTCCAATATCTCCCCCGGGACGCTTGGTGGCAGCCTCCCTGGCCGACGGTGATTCCCCAACCACCCGCAGGGCTCCATGGGAGATGGAGTCCTCCACAGCTTGGTTGGGGCCCGGGGTGGCCGCTAGGGGGGGCTGTCTGCTTCCAACAGCCCGGTTGGACGAGTCTTCAGCTCCACCTGGAAGTGCAATTAGGACCAGGTGGTTAATCACCTGGAACGCTTCCGGGTGGGCTATAAAAGGGCCCAGCCACCACCCCTCGAGGAGCCAGGGTCGGGAGGAGGAGGACTAAGCTTGAGGAGGAGTGGTGGAAGAGAAGAAGGATTGTTGGTTGTGTTTATTGTGCTTTGGGACTGTGTTTGGGCTGTGTGGCACGGGGAAGATGTGTCCCACAGCTGAAGAAACAATAAAAGTCTGTGTTTTTATACGTGCCTCCGTGTCTATCTGTGTCGGGTCAGGCGCCTATATAGCGCCTTTGTTACACAAGGTACATGTGTGTACCTGTCCCACAATTCATGCAACACGTCAGGCTGAAAACATGAAGTCCAAGGGTACTCTGTAGATCTCCGCGATCAAATTGTGATGAAGTATAGATCAGGGAAAGGGTATCCAACCATTTCCAAAGCTTTCAGTGTTCCCAGGAGCACAGTGACCTCAAGAATTGCGAAATGAAAGATGTTTGGAACAACCATGACTCATACTTAGAGCTGGACTGACTGCCCAGCTGATAAATTCGTAGGGAGAAAGATCTTGGTAAGAGAGGTGACCAAGAACCCAATGGCTCATTCTAGGGGATGGCTCCAGGGAACCCATGTGGAGATGGGAGAAACCTCTAGGAGGACAACCATCACTGCAGCTCTTCACTAATCTGGACTTTATTGCACAATCACCAGACAGTAACCTCTCCTCAGTAAAAGACAGGGAAGCTTCCTTGAAGTTTACTTAAAGACGCCTAAAAGACTCTCTGATTCTCTGGTCTGATGAAATCATGCTTAACATCATGAATGAAAGAAACCAGGCGCCACATATCACCTGTACAATACCATTCCACGGGTGAAGCATGCTGGTGGTATCATCAGGGACTGGGAGACTAGTTAGGGTCGAGGGAGAGCTGTATGGAGCAGAGTACAGAGATGTCCTTAAAGAAAACCTGCTCCAGAGCACTCTGGGCTGAAGGTTCACTTTCCAACAGGACAGTGACCCTTTGGCAGCATCCTTGAGTAGCCATGCCAGAGCTCGGACTGGAATGAATGAAATGCGATACTATTTTAGGAGACGCAGGACGTCCCCACTGTTGTAGATTAAAAAAAACAGACTGGAGTGTGCCAAAACTTGTCTGAAGAAGCTAACATCCTTTTGAGAGAGCATCCTGTGGACAAATGAAACCAAAATGGAGGTTTTTGTTAAAGCACATCATTGAACTATTTTACAGAAAGCAAAAAGAGACCTTCAAAATAAAGAACACGGTCAAACATGGAGGAGGTTCACAGGTATTTTGGGGTTTCTTTGCTGCTTCTGGCATTGGATGTCATGACTCTGCATGGCATCATGATATCTGATGTCAGAAAGCTGGGTGATGTCTGAAAGACGTCATGGGTCTTCCTGCAGGACAATGACCCAGAAATGGTTTAAGACAAAGGGCTGGGAAGTTCCGAAATGGCCATCAATGAGTCCAGATCTAAGCACCTGTGGTGAGATCTCAAAAACGGCAGTTGAGAGAAGTCGCCTTTCAAATCTGAGAGACCTGGAGCAGCTGTCACAAGAAGAAGAGTGGTCCAAAATCCCAGTAGAAAGGTGCAAGAAACTCATTCATGGTTACAGGAGGCAGTTGATTTTGATTGTTTCCAAAGGGTGTGCTACCAAGTATTAAGTTGAGGGTGCCATTAATTTTGTCTAGGAGTGGAATGAGATCAGATATGACTTTTTTCTTTTCCTCTTTTTTTTTTTTTTTTTTGTTGTTGTTGTTCTAGTCCAAACAAAAGAAATAAACAAAGCATTTGTAATGGCAGCACTTTTCTGGGAGAAGTGGTGCATTTTCTGAGAGAACTGCAGGGGTGCCAGTATTGTTGGCCATGACGTTATATTACTGATTTTTCTAACTAATTCTTCTGTTTTTGCCAAAAATGCACCTTGAACATTATCCTTATTTCCATATGTGTTAGAATAAGCCTATAAACACTATAGAAGTGAATGAGTCAGTAACACCCAGAACAAAATTATTATGAAATATCTAATAATAATAATAATTTACATGTATACAACGCTTTTCTCACAATAATAATAATTCTTAATTCTTTACCTTAATGTAACGCATTTCTCACTATTCAAAGCACTTCAGTGAGAGTGGAGCCACTTCAACCACCACTAATGTGCAGCATCCACCTGGAAAATATGATGGCAACTATTTCTGCACCAGTAAACTCACCACACATTAGTTGTCAGGTGGTGAAGTGGTGAGAGGGAGACAGCCAATTAGGAGCTAGAATGATCAGGCCATTGAGGGTAGTTTAGACTGGATATCGGGATACACCCAACTGTTTACGAAGGATGCCATTTGTACAGCACAGTGTCCCCATCACTGCACTGGGACATTGGGATCCACATTTGGACCAGAGGGTAAGCGGCCCCCCTGCTGGTCTCACCAGCATCTCTTGCGGCAGCAACTCCAGCTTTTTCCTACATTGTCTCCAATTCAAGTACTGGCCAGGCCCGTACATACTTACCTTTAGGTGGATGACCTGTTCTGAAGTGCATGCGATATGGGAGCTGGTACAAGTAATATATCTTAACTTTTACTGTTTTCTAGTAGTACAAAAACAGGGTCATTTTTCTCCTCTTTACTTTTTTCAAACAAGGATCCATAGCATAAATATCCATTATTGAAAACTCATGGCCTACTTATCACTTGGAAGGGCAGATCTTAACTCTGTCAGAATATATATAGTTGGTAAAGAAATTATACTGTGCATTCCAGTTTGCAACACCAGTAGTTGCAAAATTAAAAACATCTTAGCAAAAGTAAAATGAAGTTTTTTCGGAACTATAGTAAGTGGAACGTAGTGTCATTTGAAAGCTGAAACAGCCCTGTCATTTAGTCGACAATAGTCCGTTCATCAAATTGTACACAATTAAAGACAGCTGGAGAGGCATGTTTTTGAGAGAATCTTTGGCCATCTTCGAGGAAGAGAGAAAAATATTACAATGTAGTATTGGGGTGTATAGTATTGCATTTAAATGCGAAACACTAAAATGTAATCAAAGCAGTGAGTTAATAAATGATTGCCTTCAGTTTTCTTTTAAATTTTGCATTATTCCTTGGTCCCACCAGTGGATCAAGAACAATGGCACTCAGTACAAAGGGTTAAGCCTGATTTGTATTTGCTGAGTGTTTTTGAAGTTGACCCGAATTTCACCTTCATCATCACTTGCATTATGAGTAAGGTTGCGATGCCTGATTACATCTGATGATCGTGCTGTCGTTAATATCAGAAGAACTCCTGTCATGTCAGAAATTTCAGTCAGCTGTCTTATAGTATTAACACAAGCCGATATTTATTAATATCCTTATCAAAATTTCCTGAAATTGATTGTGCCCAGTATTGCTGTTTCACGTTTTTAATCTCAAAAAGCTATCATATAGCAACACACATACAACTAAATGGCCAATGACAAAAGGTTCTTGGGAAATGTGTACTGGGAGAACCTGAAATTAAAACACACATCAGTAAATTACATAAACTTCATACCTCAAGTCCCCTCTGTAAAAAACGTAGACGGAATTGTCTGCACCTCAGTTGGTAAAACTCCATCAGGCCCATGTACACGTACGAGGTGTGGCAGAAAAGTAATGAGACTGATTTTTTATTTAGCAAAGTTTTTATTTTTTTCAAACATCAATGTTATCCCCTTCAAAGTAGTTCCCTTGGGCAGCTACACACCGATGGAGACGTTGTTCCCACAGTTGGTAGCAGCGCTGGAAGTCTTCAACCGGTATGGTCTTCAGCATGTCCGTTACACTCTTTTGGATGTTTTCTAAAGTCCCGAAATGACGTCCTTTGAGGACATTTTTCAGTTTAGGAAAAAGTCACACGGACTGAGGTCAGGTGAATAAGGGGGCTGGGGAACCACAGGAATGCGTTTTTTCGATTGTCCTTCTGCTCAATTGTGAGGTTTTTCGGCACCATTTTGGCACAGACCTTTCGCATGTGCAAATGTTCAGTCAAAATTTGATGAACGGTAAATCTGTTCAAATTTAATTGTTCACTCAACATTCTTAATGTTAAACGACGGTCTGATCTCACAAGAGCGTTCACACGTTCGATGTTTTCATTGGTTTTCGAAGTTGAAGGCCTCCCTGAAAAACTTGAGCTCGGGATAAAGAATGTTCCCCATAGGCCTGTTTTAACTTTTCAAACGTCACACTTGCCGATTCTCCATGCTTAACACAAAATTTAATGGCACAACGTTGCTCCAAATTCCGCTGTTCCATTTTGCGTGACGCACAACCAAAAACACAACTTCGCTAATAGCAGTCACAAAAATCACGTAGTTAAAGGAAGGAGTTGAAACTCACACTGAGCTATGGGAGGGTACTGATACACGTGCTCTATCAAGGACAACAGCGCAGCGTTGCCAGATCGCTTGCAGTTTTGCCAGTCTCATTACGTTTCTGCCACACCTCGTATAGCATGAGCACCCACAACGCGGCACGCCAAATGGGCTGACCCCACTCATACAGTTTGAGCACTACTATGACTGGCGACTATCAATCAGTGGGGTAGTCATTTGACCACAATTTTGTTTTTTTTTTTTTAATTGCACCGTGTATGTCTGGAATTAGCCGAGAGTCTGAAGTGATTAACTTGACGAGCACAGTAAAAATCTGCAAGGGGTTGTGGTTCCTTATATTGTTATGAATGCTGTGAGATTGAGGTTTATAAAGCAATTAAGCAGCCATAGCCTTAACTTTGTAAATGTCTTTGTCATTATAACTGGACTACAGACAATGCTAAACTAGCAGTTAATATTTTTTTTTTTATGTTATTTTTTTCTTTCCTAACAGGACATGGGGCCTCACATTTTCCAAACCTGCCCTTCAGCCAACTACTTTGACTGTAAAGCGATGTCAATCGGCGCAAGGTCTCAGTCAGCCCGCACTTACCTGGAAAGACACATGGATGCTTTTTCGGACTGTAAGCCTGGGGATACAGAAGGGATTTGGTGTAATTGTGTTTTGTATGTTTATTTATAAGAAATATTTATGTTCTAGGTGATTTGAATGATCTGGTTAAGCATGGACTGCGCGCTTTAAGGGAAACCCTACCAGCTGAACAAAATCTTACCATAAAGGTATCTGATTGGTTACATGTACTCTTTCTGACACCACTTTAGTGTTCTGTATTCTGTATAAACTAATGCACAATTGCAACCCATGGTAACTTTACAAATATGACTTAACATTAATGTATGCTGATTTCTGTCTGTATGGGGAGCTGCAGTTAAAGGATGCTTGCTTCCACGTGAAACCAGTTTTGCTACAATTAAAGGAAGCATGTGGTCAACAGGGGGCCCCAAACACGAATGCACAGACAAGACCCGGGTTCAAAATAAAGGTTTATATTTTAAAGAAATACATCCGTACTGCAATTACAAGCACTCAATCAATCAATCAATCAACATTTATTTATATAGCACATTTTCATACAAAAAATGTAGCTCAAAGTGCTTTACAAAATGAATAGAAAAATAAAAGACACAATAAAAAAATAAACATAAGTCAACATTAATTAACATAGAATAAGTAAGGTCCGATGGCCAGGGTGGACAGAAAAAAACAAAAAAAAAAAACTCCAAAAGCTGGAGAAAAAAAAAATAAAATCTGTAGGGGTTCCAGACCAAGAGACCGCCCAGTCCCCTCTGGACAGACACTCTTCCTCACTCTGCTGCTACTTCTCCTAGGCAAGTGTTGCCCATCTCCGATTCACCTGGAGGAGGTAGTGCAGTTATTTTTATTGAAGATCCGGGAGTACTTCCGATGCTAGGGCATTGCCCACTGGAAGCACTTTTGGGTCATATGGAAGTTCCTAGAACACCCCATGGCGGTACCCACAGACCCCAACGGGGCTGCCCCCCACTGGACTACAATTCCCAGCATTCCCTGTGAGTGTCCAAATGGGTACTGAAGCCTAGGGATGCTGTTCTCTAGTGGGTTGAGGGAGCATACAGCCTTGATATGGAGTCTCCCCTGGTCTCGTTGTTTTGTTGTATTGGCCTCCCAGTCAGTTAAGGAAATGAGACTAATCCCACCCAGGATGCCAGCCCATGTGTGTTGTTCATTACATCAGCAGTGCAACTGAGTCGTAGAGCGTATATAATCGATGATGTCCGTCTTGAATAAAATATACAAAAAAGCATTGCAGAGAAAGTGTGCCAAGCTTGAGAAAATGAATCATCTGAACAGTGAAAGGCAAGAGAAGAAAGAGAAGCTGTAGCAAAGTGTACAAGGAGAACAGATGTAACCGACAAAGAAGCATGAAGTGGAAGCGAGGGTTAAACAGCAGCGTGTAAATTATGACATGCAAGTGATGATTACGTGTTGATACACACAACTGAGTTGTCACCTTCTGATACAGACTTATCTTTCAGTCTTCTGTGAAAACTGCATTTTCTATGACTATTGACAAGTCTCAAAGACAGACCTTAGATAAGGACATGTTCTTAAAATTATGTGCAGCTTTCAGGGCATCTGTTATGAAAATAAATTTGGGTAATCATCAGCAAGGAAGGTTAGTTTCAAACTATGAGAAGGTGTTGATGAGACAATGTCTGATGTATGACTTCTGAGATTTGACTAACAAATTTCAAACGTGTGACACAGGCTGTTCGTTTTCTTTTCCCCTTTAAAATCTTACTGGTGGCTGGTGGCTTTCACATGTGTAATACCAGGACCTTCCAGAGAGGGCCTGCTAGTCACTGTGCAGAAGGGTGTCCATGTCCTCTGCTCTTGGTAATTCATTTCAATTAAACAACCCTTCTTCACAGAGATTTAAGTGCTAGACCATGGACTGAGCTAGCCCATTGACCTTAATAAAAGATTAAGTGTCTGTGTATCTCTCTGCGTTTCCATTCCAGTCACTATGTCTATATCATTCCAAAAGATGGAGCATCACAAAGATTTTTAGTAATAAAATGCATTGCATTTGTCATTCCAATAGATGGCACATCACATGCATTAATAATGCTTTTAAAAATTCCATACCAAATGGCATTTAGCAGAGGCCTATAGATTGCATGGTGCACTGCAAACATTAACACTGAGGTCTTTGTTGATGACAGTCATGTCTCGCTTTATGACGGCATGAGTTTGGACCAGAGCGTTGTTAGTTGATTTCGTCGTTAAGCTAATTGATGTGTATTAAAGTGGAGGCAGTGCGCCTCTGTGTCTGAAGTAAGACTTTGAATATAAGGCACCGCATCTGCATCAGTGTATTCCATGTGTAACAATGAAGTGAAAACCTAGCATGTGCTGGTATCACACAGGGACGTGCCTCTGTGTCATTTCATTTATTGTATCTCGGTGGCAGCTCCATCGCGATGTCATTGTCAGGATATTGTTAACTGAGTCAGGACTGTCCTTGGAGTTCGACCTATCTTGTTTCTGTACTTAACAGTGCAGATCTATTAGTATCCAGAGGGGTCATGTGTGAGTTGAAAAATACCCTGAGGTGGCACAGTTCCTCTTTGAGCCATCTGAGAGTACACCACTACAACCACAAATTCAGCTTCATAACAGCAACAATCGAGATCGGTCCAGATGGGCTAAACTTTGCCTTCAAGTAACATATTTGTGTATAGTTGTGCTATCTTTAGCCCCAGTGTGCAAACAGATTTTAATAAAGGTCAATGCAGAACAGGCTATCATTGCCATGTTCATTGCCATATGAAGGGAATTAGTCCAGTGGATCGAGACTGTTATTATGAAGGGAGTTATTCCAGTGGATCTAGACTGTTATTATGAAGGGAATTAGTCCAGTGGATCGAGACTGTTAT
>JANRMT010062810.1:5602156-5617351 GCA_026402145.1 Polypterus bichir lapradei
AGACTGTTATTATGAAGGGAATTAGTCCAGTGGATCGAGACTGTTATGATGAAGGGAGTTAGTCCAGTGTATCGAGACGGTTATTTTAAAATTAGTTCATTAAGAACACAGGGACACAGTTGGAAACCTGTGAAGGGTAAATTTCACACAAACACTAGGAAGTTTTTCTTTACACAAAGAACTATAGACACTTGGAATAAGCGACCAAGTAGTGTGGTAGACAGTAGGCCTAAGACTTTAGGGACTTTCAAAACTCAACTTGATGTTTTTTTGGAAGAAATAAGTGGATAGGACTGGCGAGCTTTGGTGGGCTGAATGGCCTGTTCTCGTCTGGAGTGTTCTAATGTTCTAAATGTGAGATGACTGTGTATGCTGTAGACTAAGATTAGTGATCCACACACACACACAAATTCTGTATGGGAAGTGATGAGTATGAGAAGTGATGAGTATGTACTGAGATCCAAACCTCCTGTTTTGGTTCACCTCTCCAACCTTGCCCACTGTTTCATTTTTAGTGTTGCAAACATAAAACTATACATACAGTATACACTGATATGCAAAGGTTTGGGCCCTATTGCATAAAATGTTTGTTACTGTGAATATTTCAGTGAGTAGAAGATGAACTGATCACTATAAGACATAGAGTTAAAGATGACAAATGTATTTTCAGCATTTTGTGCGAGATTAGTGTATTGTTTCTTTCACTGTACAATTGTAGAAAACAAAAAAGAAAGGAGCACCATGCAAAAGTTTGGGCACCCCAATATACAGTATTTGAGGTCTCATAACTTTTCCCAAGTCTCAGACCTTCATTTTGTTCACAGTCCTCATTAGGTAAGGTGATGCTAATTGCAAAGCTGTATAAATTCGGAGACTCCCCAAGCCTTGTCCTAACAATCAGCATCTGCCTAGCACTCTGAAAAATAAAAGAATTGAAGCATACAAAGCAGAAGGAAACAAGAAGATAGCAAAGCATTTTCAGGTCGCTGTTTCCTCAGTTCGTATAAAGTTATTAAGAAGTGGCAGTTAACAGGAATGGTGGTCAAGTTGAAGTCTGGAAGACCAAAAAATCCTTCTGAAAGAGCCGCTCATTGGATTTATAAAAAGGAAAATAAAAACCCCTGTTTGACTGCAAAAGACCTTCATGAAGATTTAGTAGAGTCTGGAGTGGTGGTCCACTGTTCTCTATTGTGCAGCGACACATCAACAAATATGACCTTCATGGTAGAGCCAGCAGAAGAAAACCTTTCCTGTTTCCAGGCAAACAAAGTTCAGCGCCTGAAGTTTACAACTGAACAAGTTGAGTTGAATGCTGTGACACATGTGGGGGTTTTGTTGTACCAGCAGTGAGTTAGAAGGCTCTGGACCAAAAAAAAAAAAAGATTTTAAAGTTTTTACGACTAATTCTTATGAACATAAAAAGTAATAGGAAGTACAAAAGGCTGATAGTGGGCTCCAATGGGATTTAGTTTTTCGCCTAACTTTATGGGGGTCTAAAACTCTGGTCCCCTGGGAGTTATTGCTGTTTGTGGAATTATTATTTATTGACACAATTTATTTATACCTTATCTTGGAACACTGATAAGGGCAGATCACACTAATGTTTAAAGGAAAAATTTGAGATCCATAATTCATTTGTCATTCTTTTTTTTTTTATTTCCTACTTTTATCTATTTAAATTTCCCTTTAATAAGTTAGTGTCAGTTTGTCACTTGCCTAATCTACTAGTATATAACATTTTCTATAGGATTCTGAACTTGAGTGCTATTGTTTATTATGCACCCTCTGTTGGAATAGAAAATGCAGTGCATTTTATTGCTGCACGTATGCGCCATCTATTGGCATGCAAACGTTAACACTAAATACGCCCAACAAAGTGTTACCGCCAGACAGAAATCTGCTTTTATAATAGGTCTCCAGATATGTGCCCCATATTGTCAGTGAGACCATAGGTTTATAATAGAGTTCAGAAATCCTGATCAGAGAGTGGAAAGTGGCGGACGTAACTGGATGTAGCAATGGCATCAGCATTCCACACGCAACACGTGTACAAAGTGATTGCACAGCCAGTACTCCACTGTACTTTCTACCTTTATATTAACAGTAGGGGGTTCCCCCCTGCTCGCTAGCCTCTTCGCGTCTCTGCTGCTCGTGCTGTTAAGAGGGGAGCTGAACGCCCCCCAAGGAGACACGGTTGCTCCTCCAAAACCCCCTCTTAAACGGTGATACAATGGGAAACAAATACAGTTTATTTTTTACCTCCTCTTTGCTCAATCAGCTGCTGGATTGCTGCTGTGCTGTATGATCTGCATCTCGCGAAGCTGTACAGCAGCTGTCCTACTCTTTGTCTTTTATTTCCGGCCTTAGGCGTGGTTAAATCTCTTGGTACAAAGTCTCGTCTCGCGGGATGTGAATTCTTGGTATTGTTAAGTTTATAATTTAAAAACGCAATAAGAATCTGAAAATCTCTCAACATCACATTAAAGTTTGATCAATTCTGAAAAGAATGATGCCAAATATATATATGTAGGTTTTAAAATAAGCCCGATTTAAAATGTGACATAAGAACGTCACCATTGCACTTTTAGGCTTAGGATTTTATATGTATAAAGTAGAAAAACTTTCCTTATTTGCAAATAAAAAGTTTACCGTATAACAGCATATGCTTTGACTCATATCAGTAGCACCCAATCCTACGTATCGCGCCTCTCTATAGCATTGTAGCGTTTTTTCCACAACAGCCTATTTCACAGAACGCATCCTGGATATTAAGCGGCACATACTTGCATACTTTGTTTGTCCATCATGCTTCAGTCATAATATCGCGATTTTACAAAATCTTAGCATTTTTGAAATTATAACAGTATTATCATTAATGCTGTTCTATCACACACAACTTCTGGGCACACATTCAATTTAAGATACAATCCTTAGAGCAGGGGTCACCAACACGCTGCTCGTGAGCTACCGGTAGCTTGCCACCCATTTCCAAGTAGCTCGCCAAAAGGATAATGAATCCTACATAAATTTAAAACTTGATTAGTCAAATTAGGGGTGGTCAATATTTCCAATAAATCATATCACAATCCTTTTAACACAAAATCACGATCCACAATCTGAATTGCAATCTCTCTTTTCAATGTGGCAGACACTTGAAAGAGTATCCGGACTCAAACTCATCAAGACCTAAGTAATACTTTATTTTAAATATCAAACAAAGTTGAATTCCATTGTTCGCTCGTTCGCTTGTTAAGCAGAGTTAAGGTACACACCCCGAAGCTGGCGAGTGAGTGAGGAGGGCCCCTCCCCTCGGCCCGCTGTGTGTTTCTTGGATTTGCGCTAATAAATTGGTACCGCAACCGAACTATGATACATAGCGAAGTGAGAGAAGCTGCAAACTCAACCAGAATGTTCAATCAAATTATAGAAAAAAAAACAGATCTAAATCTGTTAAGTAGTTTTCTCTTGAAAAGCGGACAGACAGACAGATATTGGATTTTATATATTGGTAAACCTTCAAAATAATGTGCAGTTAAAGTCACAACAGTGTTCTCAGCATTTCGGGAGCTTAGTAGAGCCAGATAACTAGAAGAATCTTTACCAAGCAGCTCTGAAAATGTCTGCTTTGTTTGGGTCTCCATATCTCTGTGACGAATGTCATGAAATCAAAGTTCAGAACAAGACTGACAGATGAACATTTAAATGACTCCATAGCAGTGAACCGAAGTGGCTCCACTCCACCATACACATGCCTCTCTTGTTGACACATGCAACTGGACCTGTGAATAAAGTGACACAGTGACATGGAACACATTGACAAATGAAGATGTCATATCTGTGGATTTGGAATTGCATTGTTTGGTTTTGACAGCTTTCATGTTTTAATTTAATAGTGTGAATGCATACAGACATACAAAATACACTTGCCGGTGTACTCAATATGTTTTTGTGATGTTTTAATGCAAAATGTGAGATGTGGACACTAACATTTTGATATTTTCAGGCAAAACAAGCTTATTCAGTTTGTTTGGGTTGAAATAAGCTATGAGAATAAACGTTAGAAAACATGAGTATCTCTCGGCCATTTTCATTTTGTAAAAGTAGCTCTCAGGGGGGATAAAAGGTTGGAGACCCCCCTGCCTTAGCAGAAGTCTGTGTGTTGGTTTTGTGTCCACTTCAGCCACTGAGGATTTGGATTGTTCTTAAACTGCCTTTTCATGGTTGACTCGTTTCATTTTCTCCAGAATGTTTCTATTGGAATTGTTGGCAAAGACTTGGAGTTTACTGTCTATGATGATGATGATGTTTCGCCATTCCTTGAAGGCCTGGAGGAGAGACCTCAGAAAAAGGTAAATGAATGAGTGTCCAACTAATGCTGCTTTGGGATTATTCAGGTCGATTGCCTTAACTTGCCGTTAATTAGCAGTGTTGACTGGAGTCTCTGGCCAAATAACACCTACATGACCGTTATTGGTGACCATGTACATCCCTTCATGGGCACAATTTAGTTATCGTCTAAAGGCTACTTCCAGCATAATAGTGCACTATATCACAAAGCAAAGGTTGTCTGAAACTGGTTTTGTGAACATGACAATGAGGTCATTGTACTTTAGTGGCTTTGACAGTCAGTGTATCTGAATCCAATAGGACAACTTTTGGATGTGATAGAATGGGAGATGAAAGTGCAGTTGACAATCTGAGGAAAATTTTTGATACAGTCATGTCAACATGGGCCAGAATGTCAAAGGAATGTTTGTAACCTCTTGTGGAATCCATGCCATAAAGAATTGAGGCTGTTTTGATAGCAGGAAGAAGCTATAGTGGTCCTAAGAGTTGGTTCATTGAGTGTAAGTTTATAACTTTATTATTAGTGGAGGAAACAGATTTGAAGGGCAACCAGCTAAAGTGTGTAAAACCCTGAAAATGGCCCTCAAAACCATTGCTGATGACAAACAAGTCAAGAATCCCATTGTCTTTGTAATGTTTCCTTGACAGACTTCTTTTAATTAAAGCAGAAATAATATTCAGTCATTTTTGACCTGTATTTATCTTGTCCTCTTTTCTCCTTTCTGTCTCGCAGGCCCCACAGCCTCCTGATGCTCCTCCTGCTGATAAACCCGATGAGCCTATGGAGCACTAGTGTGCGGCCGTTGGTGCACAGTCACAAAGACAGGTTCTTCACAAGTTCATTTTCTCTACTTTATTTGCAGCAGGATGTAATACAAAATGTCAATAAAGCAGGTTTGTTAAATACGGGAAAGCTTCATCCTCTTGTGCTTTTTGTTCACATTCATGTCACTTGTGTGCAGTTCACTCAGGGTGAGGATCCTCTGTTGGTCACTTCATGTCCTCAGGGGAGAAACAAGCTGTTTTGTGGTGCGTATGTAAGAATATTTTTTTTTTTGCTCCATAGCATAGTACCTCAGAGTGATGTCATTTAAACTGCCATGATCCGGGGTGGGGCTTGGGGACCCCTTTGAAGATTTGTGCGATCAAGTGGGTGGACAACTCATTGAAAACAGAGCACAAGCAAATGACTGCGAGGTTATTCATTGTCCCCATGCAGTGCACCCTTTGCATCTGTGCCCCTACACGTACTTTGTGAGACATCGATGGCAGCAGGAATCAAAAACGGGTCCCTGAAATCACAGCCACCAGTTTTACCGCTCAGCTACAGTCATGGCCGAAATTATCAGCACCCCTGGGATTTTCCCAGAAAATTGTTGCAATTCCAAATGTTTTGGTATACACGTTTATTTCCCTTATGTGCATTGGAACAACACAAAGAAACAAAATTATTGGCGCCCTCAACTTCATATTTGGTTGCACGCCCTTTGTAAAAAATAACTGAAATCAAGCGCTTCCTATAACCATCAACAAGCTTGTTACACGTCCCAACTGGAATTTCCGACCACTTTTCTTTTGCAAACTGCACAAGGTCTTTCAGATTTGAAGGGCGCCTTCTCCCAACAGCAATTCTGAGATGTCTCCATAAGTGTTCAATCGGATTTAGATCCGGACTCGTCGCTGGCCACTTCAGAACTCTCCAGCGCTTTGTCTTCAACCTTTTCTGAGTGCTTTTAGAGGTATGTTTGGGGTCGTTGTCCTGCTGGAACACCCATGACCTCTGACGCAGACCCAGCTTTCTGACACTGGGCCCTACATTGAGCCCCAATATCTTTTGGTAGTCTTCAGATTTCATGACGTCTTGCACACAGTCAAGGCCTCCAGTGCCAGAGGCAGCAAAACATCCCCAAAACATCTTCGACCCTCCACCATGTTTGACTGTAGGTACTGTGGTGTTCTTTTCTTTGTAGGCCTCATTCCGTTTTCTGTAAAGAGTAGAATGATGAGCTTTACCAAAAAGCTCTCCCTTGGTCTCATCTGTCCACAAGAAGGATTTTGGCTTCCTCAAGTACATTTTGGCAAACTCCAGTCTGGCTTTTTTATGTTTCTGTGTCAGCTGTGGGGTCTTCCTGGCTCTCCTTCCATAGCGTTTAATTTTGTTCAGATGTCGACGGATAGTTCGAGCTGACACTGTTGCACCCTGAGTCTGCAGAACAGCTTGAATACGTTTTGAAGTTGACTGGGGCTGTTTATCCACCATTCGGACTATCCTTCGTTAAAGATTTCTGAGATGTACTTGTAGCCTTGAGACTGTTGATATTTTTCCACAATTTTTGGTCTCGAGTCCTCCAGACAATTCTCTGCTCTTCTTTCTGTTCTCCATGCTTAGTGTGACACACTCAGACACACAACAGAAAGGTTGAGTCAACTTGTCTCCATTTTAACTGGCTTCAGGTGTGATTGCTACATTGCCAGCACAGGTGAGTTCAAACAAGCATCACATGCGTGAAATAAAACGATTTACCCACAATTTTGAAAAGGTGCCAATAATTTTGTCCGGCCCAGTTTTGGAGTTCTGTGTGACATGATGTCAGATTTGGCTTTTTTTCTCTGTTTTTTTGTGTTGTTCCAATGCACATAAAGGAAATAAACATGCGGATACCAAAACATTTGTAATTGCAACAATTTTCTGGGAGAAATGGTGCATTTTCCGGGGAAATTCCAGGGGTGCCGATAATTTCGGCCATGACTGTAAATGAAGAACTCCATTAGCAGGCAGCTAACTCTGTGATGTGGCTCTGTTTGTCTTATTTTAATGCCATCATTGACGTCTTTTTTTCTCCCAAATCAAAAAATATCTTCCCTGTATGGCAACCATGGCTTGGTTTTCAAAACATTTAAAATCTGCAAAAGTTTCTGCAGTAAGGGTTTAGGCTCACTGGAGCTTGAAAAACTACTAAAATGACAAATTGTGACACAGCTGGTCACCAGACCAAATGTTCCTTATTTAGTAAACTAGTTTGTGGATTGGAGTCCAGGCCAGAATAATGACGATAGACCCATGAGAGCTGCATATCCAGAGCAAGAGTTATGTTGAAATGCTTGGCGGTAAGTCGAGTTCATTCCATGTGCGTGTTCTTGGTGTTCATGGATCAGTATGTCAAAGTGCAGCATGGTTTGGGCGGATATCTAGTTTGCTGTTTGTAGAAGATGCTGTCCTCTTGGTCTTGCCAGAAACACTGGAATGGCTCGAGCCTGAATCTGGAATGATGGTGAAGATATTGAGCACCTCCAGATCTGACATTGTGGTCCTCTTCTCTGTAAGTGTGGCTCATTCCCTGAAGGTAAGGGGAAGGAAGTCAAGTACCTTGAGGCAGAGGTGATCATGAGACTGATGAACGCATCTGTGAGGTGGCAGCAGGGTAAGGAGCCTTCTTCCTTACTAAATTGGTGGTGAAGCAGGAGCTAAGTCCTCAAGCCCTTCTTCTCCTTTCATCACAGGGTCTGGGTTGTGACCTAAAGAGTCCAAATTGGAGGTTCCTACAGGTGAACTTGTGATGACAGTATAAAGACCTGAGAGAGAAATCTCCAATTCCCTGAATCGAGAGGAGTAACTTGAGGAGGTTTGGTTGTAAAGAGTGGATGACTCCTGTGTGCCACCTACAGTGGTGTGCTAGGCATGGCTCAGTGGAAAAAGACACTCAGTTGGCCTGGTAATGTCTGTAAATACTTAAATCAATGAGAGATTTCAATCTTTGAGTTTGGATAAATTTGCAAAGCTTTCTGAAAATATTTCACTTTGTCATTATGGGCTATTGAAAGTAGATTGACGGGCAGGTTGTTCTGAAAGTTCTCCCCCTGATTCCTCTCCTTTGTCAATGCACCTCATTATTACATAATCATCTGAGAATTTCTTCAAGTGACATAACCTACTTAGTCCGAGGTGTGTAGAGTGAAGAGAAGAGGAGACCAGACTGTCCCTTGTGGTGCTTCAGTGTTGCGCACAAAGTCCTTGAGCCTCACAGTTTGTGGTCCTCCTGACAGGTAGTCCACTATCCACTTGCTTATCCACAGAGTGCGGCCAGTTTTGTCCAGGTGAGAGTAAACCTTGAAGGATAGTTGCATCCTCGACTCCAATCTTTGTCCAATAGGCAAACTGCAGTGGGTCAGTGTGGTCTTTCACAAGAGGGCTCCTTTAGTCCAGGACCAGCCTCTCAAAAGTGATGTGAGACATAAGGGCCACTCGTCTGTAGTCATTAGGTGAAGAGGTGTCAACCTTACAATACAAGATGTTTTCCACAGCAGTGGTACTTTCTGGAGACTTGGTGACAGAGGACACCACAAGGTTGGTCAGCAAGGCGTTATGAACTTGAGGACTGACTCCCATCTGTTCACGCAGCTTTTCCTGTATTTAGCCTCCTCAGTATCCTCCTCATGTGGTCATCAGTTATGGACTGATGGTCAGAGGGTGGGCGAACGGGATACATCACTGTGGCCACACTAATTGAGGTGGTAGGAGTTGTTGATGTAGTAGGCTTGGTGTCAGGTGGACTGGTCATTGGAAGAAAGTGGTGGAGGAAGAAGAAGAAAATCTATGAAACCAAACTGGTTCAGGATGTTGGCTTTTTCCACATTCCCCTTCCAGCCCCTGATCCCTGGGTTCCTTGAGTCTTGTAATTATACCTTGTCCATTCCAGGCGTCCGTCATGTTATTCTGAGTTTGTTTTCTATTTTAGCTTTGTAAGCCTCCTTCCCTTCACTCAGCTTTTTCTCCTACCTTCTTTGTGCGTCCTTCAAGCATCGTCACCGAATTTGAATGCTTGCTTTTGCTCATTCAGGAGACTTTTTAGCTCCCTAGTAATTCTGGGCTTATTGTTTGGAAAACTGTGCATTGTCTTATGAGGGTACCACATTGTTGACACAGACGTTCATATGGTCTGTGATGCAGTGGCAGAGTCCCACAATGTCATCACCATGTGACTCGCACATCATTTCCCAGTCTGTCCTTTGGAAGAAGTCATTGAGATCCATTTCAGCCTCTAGGCTCCACTTCTTTACTATGTCGGCTCAGACTGAGGTTTTCACAAACGTATGTGGGCCCGGGGCTGGTTAAACCACTGCAGCACCAGGGGGTCCCGCCCCCTTAGGTTTAACATGTAAAGGACAAGAAATAAGGCAAGGACAATGACTAACAGAATTAATCAATACATAAAAATAAATACACAACATATACAATAGATTCTGATAAAGTGCAAAAAGCATTTTTTAGAAACATATGAGGGAGTACCCAAAAATAACCGGAATCTATACCTGGTGAACAATCTCGACCTAGTTGTGAATTTTGCCGCTAGTTGTGGCACACTTACAGTATTCTGTGCCGGCGTGTCAAGTGGCGTTGCTCTGTATTGTTCGTATGCCATTCCGTGTTGGTTTTTCTTGGTGCTTATTAAACGCGTTCTGCGATTTTTGTGACGGGCGACCATAAAGAATAGCAAGTCTGAAGAGTCAAAAGAATGTCATGATGGACCGTGTATCAAAAGCAGCCGTGAGGTCTACAAAGACCATTAGTGTTAAAAGATAACGATCTGCTGAGATTAGGAGACAATTAGTCACCCTGACCAGTGCCGTCTCCGTACTGTGATGGGTCCAAAAACCAGACTGGAATTCCTCAGATAGGCCATTAGAGGCAAAATGGCCTGCAACAGCACATCCTAGGATTTTACTCACTTATAATTGCTCAGTAGTTTTTAAAATCCTTAGGGTCAAGTCCGGGTTTTGTGAGGACTGGAGTAACAACGGTCATCTTTGGGCTGGAAGGGACCAGACCAGTGTAAAGGAATGTGTTGATGTTACTGGTAATAAAAGTAAGAAGAAAAGGCAAAGCAGTCTTAACCAAAAAAAGAGGGGGTACCCAAAAATAACCGGAATCTGTACCTGGTGCGCAATCTCGACTTAGTTGTGAATTTCGCCGCTTGGTGTGGCACATTTACAGTATTCTACGCCAGTGTGTCAAGTGGTATTGCTCTGTGTTGTTCGCATGCCATTCATTCCGTGTTGGTTTTTCTTGGTGCTTATTAAACGTATTCTGCGAATTTTGTGATGGCCGATCATAAAGAACAGCGAGTCTGCTTTCAATTTTCTTTCCTCTTAGGGAATCAGCTGCTGAAACTGTAGCGACAATTGAAACGGCTTTTAAAGAGGAAGCTTTAAGTAAAACAACAGGCCTATGAGTGGTCTTCACGTTTCACATGTCACTTGAAGACCACCCACGATCTGATCTGGCTGACCTTCCACGATTAGGAATGATGAAAATCTTGAAAAAGTTTGCAGCGCAATTTACGAAGATCGTTGTTGGTCTATTGAAGAGACTTCTGAATTGACTTGTGTGTCTCGGAGTTCTTGCCACCTTCTCTATTCACCTGATCTTTGCTCCGTGCGACTTTTTCTTGCTCACGCGTATAAAGAAAAGAACTCAAAGGAGTTCTTGTACCGTTGACGAAGTCAAAGAAAAAGTCGCTGCAGGCCTTGGACGAAGTTCCTCTTCAGCGATTCCAATAATGTTTTCACCAGTGGGAAAACCGTTGGGACAAGTGCAACCATTCACATGAAGAGGACTTTGAAGGAGACTAAAATTTCAGGAAGTAAAAATGATTAAAACAGTTTTTTTTTTTTCCCATTTCCGGTTATTTTTGGGTACCCCCTCGTATATTACAAAAAAAATACAGACGGGTAATAAATAAATTAAAATAGGTTACACCTAAATAGAAAAGAAGATAAAGGTGGTCCCAGGTTCAGATACTCAGTGTGTTGGCACTCAGTTGTTTGTTCTTCACACACTTTTTAAAGACTTGTCTAGACCCAAAGCTTCTGGGCCTGAGCACTGCTTTGCATGGAGGTTGAATGTTCTCCTCTTATCATGTTGGCTTTACCCTTCCACATGTTAGATTAGGTTACCTGATGGTGCTGCCCTGGCTCAGTGTGAGTCTGTGATGGCTGCCCAGGGCTTTCATTCAGTGGACAGAGCTTAGGACGTCTGAAAGGAAATGGAGGAAGTCGAAGGCCCAGGCTGACCTGGGTAAGTATTTGTTTCTTCCATCTTCCTTCTCTTCTGCTCCTGCCAAAGTAAGTTTATTTCAAAACATGTGTGGCTTGTTCTCTGCGTTCACCTCTTTCTCTCCTCTACTACTTCCACCCTCAACCCTGTTGACTGTTGACGACTTTGCAACCTTTATTCAGGAAAAAGGTGGCTGCCATCAGCAGTCCACTCTCATCACCTCCTCCAGCCAAAGTGAGAACTGAGTGGCTCGGGGAACAAAACATCGAAATTTTGGGGTCCGTGGCCAGGAAGCTCCTCAGACCTTAATCCCATTGAGAACTTGTGGTCAGTCCTCAAAAACCCATCCATTCTGACAAACTCCAACTATTGATTATACAAGAACAGGCTGCCATCACTCAGGATTTGGCCCAGAAGTTGATTGAAGTCTTGAAAAACAAAGAAGGGCCAACACTGTAAATATTGACTCTGAGCATAAACTTCATGTTGTTGTCAATAAAAGCCTTCGAAACTTCTGAAATGCTTGTAATTCTACTTCAGTATCCCATAGAAACATCTGACAAAAAGATCTAAAAACACTGAAGCAGCAAACTTTGTGAAAACCAACACTTGGATCATTCTCAGAAGTTTTGGCAGGGTGGTTCTAACCCCAACAGTGCCCTCTACCGATCCCAAGGGACCCCCCTACAGGGCTGCACATCCGGATTCCCATTTCCCTAGCACCCCTGCAGGTGTCTCGACTGGGTTCTCATACAAGGACCAATGCCACCTAGTGAATGGGGGATGAAACCACTCCCAGATTCTGGCTTCCACTGAGCCATCCATTATTTTGAACTGGCTAAGCACAGAGTTATCTTTCCACAATGTTGGCCAATCTGTCCATTGTTCCTCTCTGGCCTCTCATCCTGTTAATGATATGTCTTCTGATCTGGCCAGGATGCCCATTCTCCTCCTACAAACGGTCAACCACCAGAACCTGCTTGCCACCCTCTCTGACCTTGGCATCACCGGGACTGCTCACAGGTGGTTTGAGCCCTACCTCGTGGGCAGATCCTATTGTGTGTTCTGGCATTGGAGAGATGTCAAGGTTGCAACAGGCAAGTACTGGAGTGCCCCAAGGATTGGTGCTGAGTCCTCTCTTCTTCTCTCTATACATGTCATCATTTGTCCTATCATCCAGTCCCATGTTTTTTCCTAGCAGTGCTATACAGATGATACACAGCTGCACCTGTCGCTCCCTCCACATGGTATCAACGAGAACCTCTGCATGTCTCACTAATATTGCAACCAAGATGAAGGCTCACCATCTCCAACACAAAGAAGGAAAGAAGGACCTCCAGAGGACCACATGGTATTAGCAAGACCCTCAGCACTTTTCACTAATGTTGCCACCAGTTTGCCACCTGGTAAAGAAGGACCCTCAGAGGACCACATGGTATCAGCGAGAACCTCTGCATGCGTCACTAATGTCTCACCAGGATGAAGGCTCACCATCTCCAGTACAACCCTTGCAAATAAGGACTTCCACAGGCAGGACCACACGGTATCAGCGAGAGCCTCTGTATCTCTAACCAGGATGAAGGAATACCATCTCCGACTCTACCAGGCAAAGAAGGACCTTCAGAGGACCAAACTATCAGCGAGATCCTCTGCATGTCTCACTAATATTGCAACCAGGAAAAAGACTCACCATCTCCAATGCAACTTTCACAAAGAAGGATGTCTAGAGGACCACATGGTATCAGTGAGAACCTCTGCATGGTTCACCAAGATGAAGGAACACCGTCTCTTATAGTGAGAATCTCTGTGTGTCTCACTAATATTGCAACCAGGATGAAGGAACATCACCTGCAGCTCAAAGACGGACCTTCTTGTTACCCCAGCTTGTCCGTCTATTCCACAATCAGTCTCTCTTCAGCTTGGCTCTCTATTGATAACCCCTGCCAACTCAATACTCAAACTTAGGGTGGTGATTGATGACCAGCTGTTCTTCATCAGGTTCCTAGAGTCAATATACAACATCTGGAAAATCAGGCTGCACCTGACAGAGTAGGCAGCGTGACTCCTGTTCCCAGACTTTGGTCCTGTCACATCTGGACTACTGCAACTCTCCACTGTGTCACCAAGCTGCTTTAGATGATTCAAAATCTGGCGTTCAGCCAGCTGAGGTGGGCACATGTCACTCCTCTCTTCAGATCACTACACTGACTTTTTGGAGTGGCACGTATGTAGTTCCAATCCACGATGCGGGCCTACAGAACAGTTGGCACCTGTGTATATGGAGACACTTCTGAGGTCTTCTGCTCCTTCATGACCATTTAGGTCAGCTGTTGAACAACATCTAGTGAGGTCACTTCTTCTTAGTGTAACAAAATGACAAGAAAGGCCATAAAGATTTGGGGCACCTTCTGGTGATCCCCGTATGATTAAAAACAACAAAAGAAACATCTACAGGAAAAAACACGATAACGCCTTTCCAGACACAAGTCCTAACTCAGACTGAGTCCATGATGGCACCAGCCCCGGTCGTAAGGCAGAAGTGGAAGGTTCTGCTGCTTGGGAACCAGAAATGATGTCGCCCAGCAGCCCTCCGTCGATCGCTGGATCTGCAGTTAGAATGAAAGGAGAGGCATTAGGTGGCGGCGCCAACCCTCGGCACAGAGTGGTATTATCAGTCAACTAGGCCTGAAGTTGTCTCCCAAGCGTACGTATGTGCCATTGGCATCAAATCTCAGTCCAGACGCTTTGTTTGTAGCACCTGGCTGGTGGAACGAGCTGCCCACCTCCATTCAAAAGTCAACGTCGTTTTTTAGAAGTCTTTAAAGACACTCGTGTTTGATGAATTCCTGTCGAGCTGAAATTAGCTGTTAGGTTTTGGAATCTAAGAATTGTAACTCGCTTGTATTCCGTTTTCTGAGCTCTTTGCTTGTGACCTACGTGTCACCTTTTTCCTGTCACACTTGTTCCTAAACACTCCCCCAGACTGATGTTTACTCGATTAGGTTGGCCACCTTTGTAAGTCACTTTGCATAAAAGCATCTGCTAGGCAAATAAATGTAAATGGGAAGGACTGGTTCCCTATCCAAAGTTGGCACCTGCCTTGTGCCAGTGCTGCTAGGGAAGGTGCCAGCTCTCCAGACCCTTGAACTGGATAAGCACCTTACAAATGGATGAATGACAACTGCCCATGTGTGCCCAGGCTGAGGGGAGCTCTGTGATTGGACTCTCTCTCTCTCTCGCTCGCTCTCTCTCGTTGCACCCCATAATCCTATGCACCATTGAGGCCAACAGTGGGCGCCTTCCTTCTTGTCCGCACTCCTTTCCCTTCCTGGGGCATAAGAGCTGCTTGTGGAATTCCCAAGCCAGTCCATTCCTTGATATCTTCCAACAATCTTCTTCTCGCTCTTTTCCTGTTTTTCTCACCCCTTCAATCCCACCAAGCATCACCGTCTTTTTCAACCTGTTGTTGATTCTGCGTATATGGCCAAACAACTGCTGTTTCCTTTCTTTAATCACATCAAGCCCCGTTATTCTCTCTCCACATCGAGGGCTCTGCTGTGGAATTGGTCAAGAGCACCCAGTTCTCTGGCAGCTGACCTTACTTGGTCAATTAACACCACCACCACCATAGCCTAAGAGCAACAGCACCATCTCCATTTCCTTCAGCGGATGATAAAGACAAACTTACCTCCTCCTGTTCACACCACTTTCTACAGGGGGCACCACTGAGAGCGTTCTGTTGGAATAACAAATGCCATGCATTTTATTTCTAAAATTCTTGTGATGCGCCATCT
>JANRMT010062810.1:5622607-5668296 GCA_026402145.1 Polypterus bichir lapradei
CTACTGTCCGGAGAAGTCTGGTCAGAAGTGGTCTTCATGGAAGAGTTGCAGCCAAAAAGACGTGGAAACAAGGCCAAGCGACTCAAGTATGCACGAAAACATAGGAACTGGGGTGCAGAAAAATGGCAGCCGGTGCTCTGGACTGACGAGTCAAAATTTGAAATATTTGGCTGTAGCAGAAGGCAGTTTGTTCGTCGAAGGGCTGGAGAGCGGTAACATAATGAGTGTCTGCAGGCAACAGTGAAGCATGGTGGAGGTTCCTTGAACGTTTGGGGCTGCATTTCTGCAAATGGAGTTGGAGATTTGGTCAGGATTAATGGTGTTCTCAATGCTGAGAAATACAGGCAGATACTTATCCATCATGCAATACCATCAGGGAGGCGTATGATTGGCCCCAAATTTATTCTGCAGCAGGACAACGAGCCCAAACATACAGCCAAAGTCATTAAGAACTATCTTCAGCGTAAAGAAGAACAAGAAGTCCTGGAAAGTGATGGTATGGCCCCCACAGAGCCCTGATCTCAACATCATCGAGTGTGTCTGGGATTACATGAAGAGACAGAAGGACGTGAGGAAGCCTACATCCACAGAAGATCTGTGCTTAGTTCTCCAAGATGTTTGGAACAACCAACCAGCCGAGTTCCTCCAAAAACTGTGTGCAAGTGTGCCTAGAAGAACTGATGCTGTTTTGAAGGCAAAGGGTGGTCACACCAAATATTGATTTGATTTAGATTTCTCTTTTGTTCATTCACTGCATTTTGCTGATTGATGAAAATAAATGATTAACACTTCCATTGTTGAAAGCATTCTGTTTACAGCATTTTTTTCACACCTGCCTAAAACTTTTGCACAGTACTATATATATATATATATATATACATAATATATACACATAAGGTCCTACCTTGTGCCGGCAACTGTCAAATGAAGCTGTTAAACCTTAAATCTTGACTTGAGCTAAAACTATTTTTTGAGTTTAAACAGAGCTACCTTTTGTAATTACTCTTCTTGGTTAGCTTTTGATTTCTTTTGTTTGTTTTAAATCTTGAATCCCAGCTCGAGCATTTCTTTACCTTTATTGACTTTTAACGACTCGTCTGTTTCGTCTGCTGAGCTCATCTCGTGTCGATCCAGATCCTGAAGCGGACAAAAAAAAGAGAGACGTGAAGTCTCGTTTCGTACTTTTCGTCCCTCGCATCTCGCCGTAGCACAACATGCGAACGCGTTTCGTAGTTGTTTGTCTTTTTCCGCCTGCCGTACCACGGATGTGGCAGCTCCACGTCACCGCTCAGTTCTAGCTGCTCGTTTCGGTGGAGGTTCTCGCGGTGGGACAGGCGACAGGGGGGAAATAAAAAGGATAATAAGGACCACCTAAACTGAGAGGTAAGCAAGGGGGACAGTTTAAAGTACGGGCTGTGTGATTGAAAGGGCCAGCCGCTCGTTCCCCGTATGCCGAGTCTGACGGAGGCGAGTTGTTGTCGAAGTTAAAAGTTCCAGCGGGACGCTGACTGGAGAAAGAGCAGGCTGGACACGCGCCGTGGTCCGGACAGTCCTGAAGTCGAAATATACGTGCGGCTTATTCACTCATTGTTGACTGAATGTGACAGGGTGTCAAAATGCCGTCTGTGAGGCGAGCCGAGAGTCCTGAATATCGTGAGGCCTTCATTAGGAGGCCGACACCGCTGCTTTGTGACTGGAAGAGACGGAAGACAGCGGCCCTGCAGTGTTTCCTTCATTTTAGCTGGACTATGTGTGCCAGGCTGGCGACTTGAGCAAGGGGCAGTGCCCGGAGGGAGTTGATGGCGTGAACGCATTGCTACTCTGCTTCTTTTTTAACGCTTATATGTGAATTTGGTGCCGTGGCAGCATTTGGTAGTTCGGGTTCGGGGTTCCTTAGCAGTTTCGTTGGGTTGTGAATGCAGAAAATGAACAGTTTGAAAGGCAGACCAGGTTGACTGGCTGAGAGTTCGGCGGTGGCCGTAGCGACTGTCTATGGTGGTCGTCACAAGTCCACCGAATCGCGTAGTGTTTAGATATCACGTTACACGAACCCATTAATTAGTAAAGAGCGTTGTCTCAGTGTTTGATAGTTTAACAAATACACATTTCAAACAACGCCTGCTCTCTACGTTACATTTATCAGTTTCGATGTTAATGCGTCCAGAAACATTTACGTTTGATGTCGGAACGCGTTTTGTGGAGAAGTCACGTTTGACGTGCAGCCTCTCTTTAGTGGTCATCAGGTGAGTTAGCTGACGCTTTAATTGAGCAAGAAAGGCCTTGTGCAGTTACACAAACGATCTGCACAGGATTGTGATCAATAAGCTGGTTACGTTTGCAAACAATACCATACTAAATGGAAGGACAGATAAATTGTTACAGAAAGATTTGTGGCAGATGAAATTTAAAGGATACGTTTTCAGTTCATCAGGCCCATTTGTTTAGCAAATGACTAAGGTATCCCAACTGTTAATAATCCAGATACACCCTAAAGTTGGTCAAGGTGGTTTCTTCATCTCCATTCCTCTGTTGTTTCTTCCCGATTCCCACAACTTTCTGCTTTTTGACTTCAGTCTTAAGTGCACTTCCCTCAAGTACCTGATGGACTCTTAAGCTGAAAAATAAAATCATCTGGATCCACTTTATCGATGCCTTTGAGGATTTTGAAGACCCGGCTGAGGTCCCCACACAGTCATCACCTCTGCTTACAACTAAGCAGGTTTAATTCTTTGAGGGCAGAATTTTATTTCCAAAAAACATTGTTTTGGAAAATAATAATAATACATTTTATTTATATAGTGCTTTTTCCATGCTCAAGGCACTTACAGAATATAGGAAAGAACAGCAGGGTATACAGTATATAGCATTGTACAAACCAAATAAATAAAGATTACGACAGTGAATTCGGAGAGAAAAAGCCTAACAGCCAACATAATTGATGGCCTAGCACACACACACACACACATTTGACATGGAGGTAAACTGAGAGAAGGGTAATAAAGTCAAGTAGAGCTAAAAGCCTTCCTGAACAGATGAGTTTTAAAAGAATTCATGGAGTCAGCTGACCTGATTAATTTCAGTAGGTCATTTGAGTCTGGGCACTATACAGCAGAAGGCCCTGCTGTCACCCATGGAGTGTAGATTAGTGGGGGGCACAACACGATGGCCAGAATCAGAGGAACTTAGTGGGCGGGCAGGCACATAGTGATGGAGAAGGTCACTGATGTAGTTTGGCGCGAGGTCGTTTAAGGCTTTGTAGGTTATTAGTAGGATTTTATATTCGATTCTGTAAGACACAGGGAGCCAGTAAAGACAGAGCAGGATGGGTGTGATGTGCTCGCTGCTGCTGGTTCAAGTAAGGACTCTTGCAGCCGAGTTTTGAATAAGCTGGAGCTGTGATATAAGATTAGAAGGGGCACCTGGCAGCAGCGGGTTACAATTATCGAGATGTGATAAAAGCAGGGACAGGTTTCTCAGCATTAGAAAAGGAGAGGAAGGAGTGAACACGGGATATGTGACGGAGGTGAAAGTAAGAAAGTTTCTTAATGTGATTTATGTGGGAGGAATCACGAATGACACCAAGATTCTTTGCGGTAGAGGCAGGTCTGATGAGATCACCGCCAAGATGGACTGGGAAGGAGCTCATTTTATTAAGTTGCACTTTAGTCCCAATTTGCAGGAGTTCAGTTTTGTTGCAGTTTAATTTTAAAGAGTTCTGCTCCATCCAGGTTTTAATTTCACTAAGGCAGGTTGTGAGTTGAGAGAGCTCTGATGCAGTTCCATTTTTAACATTGAAGTAGAGTTGAGTATCATCTGCATAAAAATGATAACCCAGTCCATAGCTACAAATAATATGGCCAAGGGGAAGCATATAAATAGAGAAGAGAAGAGGGCTGAGGACAGAACCCTGAGGAGCTCCTTGTGTGACTGGCGCCAAGCTGGATCTGCTGTTGCCAAGACTAACAAACTCTTGGACTTGAACCACTGGAGGGCAGTGCCAGAGATACCCAGCATGTTCTCCATTCTGGACAGTAGAATGTCATGTCTGACCTGAGGTCTAACAGAATTAATATGCTGGTCTGTCCAGAGTCTGCTAATGGTTTCACACAGAAATCAACATAAAACATCTGTTGCTGCATGCTGTGGCTGCCAGTTTGCCAAGGATGTGTGTCTCAGGCTTGCTGCCAGGCTGTCTACATGTGCCTGGGGCAGCAGCGGTCGTGGTCGCAGTGCATTACATTACAATCTGGTTTCTGTCTCTTATCATTAAGTGGCAGTCCTCACTGGTGAACATTGCCGTAGGCGTGTCAGGTACATGAACCTGTTCAGCACCATGAAAAGCTGGGGACCAATCAGCTGAAGCTGGAACCTCACATTCGTTTTCGATCACTCGTATCAAAATCGGAGTCCGACAAGTCATAGTCCAATTCAGAGATAATAGGCAAAACGTCATCTGCAGAGTATATTGCTTTATGCATTCGCTTTGATCTCTTGACAGATATCAGTGCCATTTTTGCCATTGTTTGCGTCTTGCTACTCATGCCAAGTGCAGGAAATCTCGGTCAAACCAGTGAAGCTAACTTTCCTTCTAGCAACAAGAGTCCAACTAAAACATAACGGTTGGTTTTGTTACAGTTTACAGTTGATTACCATCCTCAACGCCTAATTTTTACAAAAGTCAACATCAGCCCTGAAAGTGTTAATGGTCTTGAGCAGGGGTGTCCAACTCTGGTCCTGGAGGGCCGCAGTGACTGCAGGTTTTCATTCTCACCCTTTTCCTAATCAGTGACCACTTTTCACTGCTAATTAACTTATTTTCCCCTCATTGTAATAACCCTGTTTTTAAGGGTTCAGTCCTCTGAATTGATTTGTTTCTTCATTAAATGGCAGCTAAACAGAAATGAGATGTGAAACGAACCAACAGATGACCTGCTACATTGGAACGGCAAACTGCAGCCAATTTCACTCCAACCAGTTTCTTAACGAGAAGACAAGTCTTGCCGTTAATTAAAGCCGTTATTGAATATCAGCACTTGTTGCTGCTCTCATTCTGCCACAGCAGTCTGTTGATTTTCTGTTTTTTCAAAGACCACTGTCAGGATGTTTTGATGACCTGAGCAGACCAACATGATCTTCACCTTTATTTCCAGGTGAGCTGGTCATGTGGTGGCTTGTTTTGTGTCTCATTATTGTTTGGCTGCTCATTAAGGAAAAAGGAAACAACTAAGCCAGGGGTGCCCAACTCCAGTCCTGGAGGGCCGCAGTGGCTGCAGGTTTTCATTCTAACCCTTTTCTTAATTAGTGACATGTTTTGTGGCTAATTAACTTCTTTTGAATTCATTTTATTTGATTGGCTTTTGAAGACTCAGACCCTTTAATTGTTTCTTTTTCCTTAATTAGCAGCCAAACAGGACCAGCAAACTGTGACCATCATACAATATCTGAAAATAAAGAAAGGTGAAGGCCTCAGGAATGCTGGTCTGCTCTTAGAAAAGAGAAAATCCACAATTTTTGAAATGTCTATTGCACAATGAGAGCATCGACAAGCAATGGAATTAAAGAACGAGTTTAATTAACGACTCAGCGCCTCATTAAGCAACCGGTTGGAGTTTGAGGCCGTGACTTAGTTGGTCTTCTGTTGGCTCACTCACTTCTGTCTGGGTGCCATTTGTGGAAAGAAATTAAGTATCACTGATTAAGAAAAGGGTTAGAATGAAAACCTGTAGCCACTGCGGCCGTCCAGGACTGGAGTTGCACGCCCCTGGTCTTGAGTCTGCCACAGTACGACATGCACTTGGTTGCTGTCTTCTGCACAGCTTCAAGTGCTGCTATGTCTTTCTTGTAGCAATGTGACCAGAACTGCACATACAGTAGTACTCCACATGCAGTGTATAGTCTATGCATAACATCCCTTGATTTGTATTCAACAGTTTTTATGAGAAAACGTTAACATTTGATTTACCATTTTATTTGCTTCTGCACATTTCTTAGATGATGAAAACATTGCTTTAAGCTAAATCCTTTTCAGCAGTTGTTTCATGTAGGTCAATGTCTTTAATCTTGTTCTTATAACTGACCTTCCTTTTGCCGATGTGTAGCGCTTTGCACTTTTCTACATTAAAGGATAAATTTGGCGTTTTTCAAGTTGAAGTTATTTCTTCACAAATATAGCAGATAATGTATTTGTGTTTAAAAGTTAAGCATTGCCTGTTCATTTTAAAAAGTATCTTGCCCACACTGGTGCTTTACAGTGGCGGTTAAAGGGGCCTCACCAGAAATTAAAATCTTTAAAACTTAACCAGACACGTCCAAGACTGTTGTTATAATTGGTGCTAATTGGTGCCAAGCTTACCAAACACATCTGAGACAGTTGTCGAGTATTGAGCTGCGTTTTGTGATTACACACTATAATACAATAGTGATGCCATTCCAGGCTTTTTCCACAGCATTTTTAAGCTGTTGTCTGTTTTGCAGGGTTTCTTCCTACAGTCTTCTCTTCAGCAGGTGAAATGCCTGTTCAATCAGGTTAAAATCTGATGATTTACTTGGCCAGTCCAAAACCTTCCTTTCCTTGCCTCCATTTGACAAAGTCCTTTGTATTGAGCTGCAGTGTGTTTTGGGTCATTGTCTTGCTGCATAATAAAGTTCCTCTTGATTAGTCTGGATGCCTTTCTCTGAAAATTGGCAGATAATGTTTCTGTAGACCTCTGAGTTTATTCCGCTACTCCCACCTGGAGTTGATGATTGAGCCTGTTCCCGAAGCAGCCATGCAAGGAAGTCCAAACCATGACACAACCTCCACCATGCTTTACAGATGAACTTGGATGTTTAGGATCATGAGCACATCCCTTCTTTCTCCATGCTTTTCCTTTCCATCACTTTGGTAGAGGTTAATGTTTGTCTCACGAGTCCATAAAATTTTGTTCCAGAACTGTTATGTTTCATCTCTGTACTTTTTTTTTTAACAAATTCCAATCTGGTTTTCTGGTGTTATTACTGCTGATGAGTGGTTTGCATCTTGCAGTATGGCCTCTATGTTGTTACTGTTATTGTTGGATCACCGGTTCCATGTCTGTTTCTCAGTACACCAGTGGTTTTCTTCTTTTTCAGAACATTCCAAATTATGGTACTTGCTATAATTGTGTGTTTTTGAAATACCTCTGATGGATTTCTCCCTTGTCGTAACTTCAGAATGGCAGACACAGATGAGAGCTAAAGCTTAAAGTGAGCGTGGACATCCAGGGCTACTCAACCTTGAATGACACACCTGGGTAACAAACACCTGTCACTTGTCATGTTCCAGTACTTGGAAAAACTGGGTGGTTTGATACAAAATGTGCTCTTTACTATGTTGTTTAACATATCTAGCTGTAAACACCAGGGAATAAGCACTGCAACTCTGATCTCTCTTCTCAACTTCATCTTTTGATCTCACACACAAATGTCTTAAGTGCACAGCAAGAACAAATGAATTTGCCTTGCTGTTCCAGTACTTTTGGAGGGGACTGTACATCTTTGCACTGAACCATTTAAAGTGGAGTCATTTATTGATTTACCGGGAGAAAGCAGGATGAAATGACATCTTTTATTGGTTAACTAAATAGATTACAAATGCAAGCTTTCGAGGCAGCTAAGGCCCCTTCATCAGTCGAGGTGTAACCTTGTAAAGGTGTCATTTCACCCTGCTTTCTCCTGTATCAATCTATGGCTAACACGGTACAACACTCTACTGCTATGGGTATTTATTTACCAGTAACGGCGCAATACACTTGACTTGAGCGTTCCTAGTTTTCATCCTACGTTTACCATTCGTTTGCTCAGAGGTTGATGCACTTGCCACTTCCTGAGCAGCTCTTCTTTTCTTCACCCCAGCGGACTGCTTCTTCTCTTCTTTCATCGGCATCTTTTTAAGTTAAAACTGATTAAGTCAGTGTTTATGTAGCAATCACTTAGTATGTTTTCCTTAATTTTTCACTTAAGCTGCCAGTTAAGTCTTCAATCTTCCTTAAGAATGACTTAAGATATGAAGAGGTAGAGAAAGTGACAGCGAAGGTGTTAGGGATGAGAACGACGCCTGTACGCATGTGTTGCACGGGTGCTGCACGGCCGCTGCTGAGAATTAATTCTGCAATAAAATAAAGAGGAATAACCTTGGAGGTCAATCATCACCCCAAAAGTGGATAGTAGACGTCACGTAGTATACGTTTACCAAATTTCAGGTCAATAGGTCAAACGGTTTGCGAGCTACAGGTGATTTCAAATCCTGGACAGACAAACGGACAGCCACAGTAGCGTATTATAGAAGATTTTTTTGGTGAAATCCTCTTGTCTGAGATCTTCCAGTTGGTTATTGGTAGTGATGAGAAAGCATAGTTTGCTTTGCCCCAAGTTTGGAGAAATAACAGAAATATTTGCCAGCTTCGCCAAATGCACCGAATTCATTGAGAAGGGAGGAAGTGAACTAGTTTTGAGTTTGTTACAGTGGTGCAGTGGTATATTGTCTGTCCCTGAGGGCTAGGGAAGCATCTGCCAGCTAACTATGGACTGAATATTCTAGACAAATACCGTATATACTCGCAGATAAGTTTTCTCGCTGACATATTTTACTGTATAATTTCTGGTGTTTTATAATGTCGGTCATATAAGTCGAATGCGGAAAACTCACGCTATTTGTCCAAGAGATTGTGATATGCTAATACCCACCTGAGAGAGTAACCTCGGAGCACATTGCCACACCCACCACATAGAAAAAAAAAGGCAATGCGCTGTATGAGCGTGTGCTCCTAACCTCCCTCTCCCTCTATTGTGCCTACGTTACCACACAGTAATACCTGAACTATTCCAAAGCAATGTTTGCACTGATTTGTGTTTTTTGTATCTCACACCCTCATACACCTTT
This sequence comes from Polypterus bichir lapradei, assembly GCA_026402145.1. Classification (NCBI taxonomy): domain Eukaryota; kingdom Metazoa; phylum Chordata; class Cladistia; order Polypteriformes; family Polypteridae; genus Polypterus; species Polypterus bichir. The sequence goes on from JANRMT010062810.1 coordinate 5,631,507, forward strand.
ATCATAAGATCATCCCTTATCTATGATGGAGTGTTCGATCAAAAGAAAATATAAAGCTGGTTTTAAATTAAACGTTGTTGAAGTAACGAAAGAAATTGGTAACCGCTCTGCTGCATGGGTCTGAGGAACTAATGTGAGATTGGAGGAGGCAAGAAGATGTAAAAATAAAAAAAAATATGTGTTGCATTTTTGAACAGGCGTATAAGTCGGGGTCTGATTTTTATGATCGATTTTATCGGGTTTCAAGACCCAGCTTATATGTGAGTATATACGGTAACAACAAATGATGCAGACGAAACAAATTCCACAACAAATGGCCACAAACTAGCAATAAGTAAATAAATTGTAGATTGTTGCGCTCACAGAGTTCCACTCTTGAGGGACACACTGGACTGGCTCATTCGGTTGTTTGAAGCTACAGCTCCTAGTGCAGCAGGAACATCTTTTTTGTTTCCAGTGCATCTGTAGCCAAGTTTCCATCCAGTTTTTTGCGACGTTTTGTTATCGACAAACAGAATATATGTAAAAAAATGTGCGAAATTTGCTGTCTTCAGCCTGTTTCCATCCAACTGGCTTTTTATCGATAAACTGGTGTGCGTGATGACATCATCCCCCCCAAAACGAACTGTCGCATAAGTTTTTTTGTATCGCGAAAAAAATCTGCCCTTGAGCCGTTTCCATACATAATTTTGTGTATGTCGCAAATTATCTACCTTTTGTTTTCCACGTTACACCCCCTCTACTAAACAAAGAAACAAAGAAATGGAGAGATTATTTAGACAGTTTTTTGAAATTTGCCAGCTTACTGTTATTTCAGTTTCACAAATAATTGGAATTGTACATAATATCCGAAGACGACAGCAGAATGAAGCAGTTGCTTGTCTGATAGCCCTAGAGCTCGAAGAAAGTACCCCAGTGCGACGAAACCCACGGGTATGGGAGAGACGACGGAATAAGACCTTCTGGGAGAAGGTGGTGGAGAGACACTTCACAGAAAATCTCTGGCTGCAACATTTTAGAATGATACGGCCGACTTTTGAGATGTTGTGTGGATTCATCAGTCCTGATGTTGCGCCCATCACAGGTTGCCACCGACCACCGGTTCCAACCCAAAAGCGGATTGCCATCGCCCTTTACAAGCTGGCAACCTGCGCCGAGTATAGAGTAGTTGGAGAAACTTTCAGGGTTAGTAAAACTACTGTTCATCGATGTGTATATGCTGTGTGCTCCGCTATTATAGAAAAATTAATTCGGCGTTATATCAGACTTCCGACTGTAGCGGAGGCCAACGAAATTGCATACCGCAATTCCTTGGTGCATCTTGTGCCACAGATTTACGGTGCGCTGAATGGCACGCATGTGCCTATTCTTCCCCCAACGGAAGGCTACCGCGATTACATTAATCGCAAAGGGTGGCCATCTATTGTTCTCCAGGCCTTTGTTGATGACATGTGCATGATACGAGACATTTGCGTTGGCACTCCTGGAAGTGCCCATGATGCAGCTGTGTTTGCAGCATCGGATCTGTACAGGTGAGCCTACCTTTCAACATCCCTTCTCAGTGCGATGATAACTGAATTAGTACTGTTACCTGCTTCCCTTAAGGTTTTTAATTAAAACTGAAATTTGAATTAATACAAAATAACGACGTTTAATCAAAAAAAACTAAAGTTAATATTAATGAGAGAATTTCTCATATATGCTAAAACATCTGCCATTTAATAATAAGAAAAAAATGTTTAGATAATGAAACACACGGTTTATTAAATATTTTGACTGGCACAGTAAATTACCTTTGCGGTTTTTGTATTATTTAGACATCCTGAGAGACACCCCCAGGCTACAGTTGATGTGGAGGGAGATCAGTTACCCCTTTTAGTAGCAGGAGACCCAGCCTATCCGCTACTGCATTGGCTCATCACGAGAAATAACGAGTCTCTTCATCAGACCATGCGAACCGCTCCGCTATTCTCGTTTTGATTGCACGTGATGAAAATGTATCATGTGACACATTTATTTGCGTTAAAGCCCTTTTTTTCCGACAAAAAGTGTTTCCAATGTAGTTTTTGCGACATCTGAAGTATCGATATGGAATTTATGCGCTAAAGTTAAACGGAAAAATATTATGTCGACATGTACAACATTTTATCGATAATTAGCATTTCCATCAGCTAAAATTTGAAGCGCTAAATATTTTTTCGCAAAAACTCCTTGAATGGAAACCTGGTTTGTGCAGATGCTTCGCTGTTTCTTCTTCCATCAAGAAGAAACACTGCATAAATAGTAATTAGTTTTTTGTTTTTATTAATTTTATCGTGTTTTCTATGTTTTCTGATTTGGGGATGGGGATGCGCAGGGCTCCTTTAAGACTTGTTTTGGGATTGTAGCTGGGCACATGGCTAAGTATGTATGAAAATCCCAGGAGTCAGTGTTAGTGTATATTCTTTAGCAGTGCTTGTAATATTCTCATTTTGGTCAGCTAAAGTACTCTTCAAATGAAAATATTGCATTTTGTTTTTTTTTTTTTTTCTTTAACATTCAGAGTGGAAATCCGGCAGTATTATCCAACCTTTGTGGCTTCATGACCCATTTTTACCCATTTAAGTTCACTGACGACGCACATACAGCAAATGAATAGCCGTTTAGAGTTAAACGACCTCGAATGAAAGAGGAGGGTTTCCCCTTGTTGAAACAATTGTGGTTGGAGACTATAAAAAATAGTTTGTAGCAGTTTGAAACACTTCGTTGGAGGGGCTGGTTTCTGCTACCATAACCCCCCCCCCCCCCCATTTACCCCCAAGTGCTTACGACTCAGCTAGGGTGACAACAACCTTGCAGTAATCATGGGTGAAATTTCTGCGCATGGCTGCTACAGCTCTGTGATGTCACACTAGCCTTGCAATGCATGTTGGGTTGCTTGGAAGAAAATGTTCGCCTAAACTGGCCACACTGAAAATTACCAGGAAAATCTTTGATATAAAAGGTCACCGGTGAACAGAGCATAATCACTGCAAACATCTCTTTGGCAAATTTTACCAATCCACACAAGTGATTGGACAGAAAGCAATATAATTACTAAAGGATAGATAGATACTTTATTAATCCTAAGGGGAAAAAAAGCTGTCCCCAAGAACCAAGGGGCAAAGTTGATGACAGTTAATTATATTTAAAAACTTTGAAATCCACCGAGGATCCCAAGGAGCAAGTGGAAATGGATGATTAGGAAAAGAGGGTGGAGGACACAGCAACTGCAGTACAATGAAATTAGTCAGCCAGAAACAACTAATTTTGCATTTGTAGCATGTCATAACAAATATGGGAGAAGCTAGGGGTAGTTCAGTAGTCGCTTGGCTCCTCCGTTGATCTCGGTCACGTGGTAGTCTGGTGAGGCAGAAGCCATTTTATGCTCAAGATAACATCATGTTGGAGCCAGTGAAAAAATTGGGACAGGAGTGTTCTGTGGTTTGATGAGACAGAAAATGAGTTATTTACTTTTAATGCCAAGAGTACAGCTTGTCATTGCTTAAAGTCTCATGGGGGGATGCTGTTGGCTGTATTATGTTCTGGGGTTGATTTTGAAATGTGTATTTCAGACTTACCCTTTACTTACCTTTAATAAGGACAGGTTATAAAAGTTACAATCAGACTTATGTTTTGTCTTATTTCTTTTCAGCATCACTTTAGCTCATCAGCTCATCTTTCCTTCCTGGCTGCCCCACATAGTTGGCACAATGACAGCAGCGGAAAATGTTTGCTATACCTTAATAAATGTCCCAATGGACTCTGAGCCACCCTCGGAAATAAGTCTGAAAACGGACCTAGGTATGTATATATTTTTAAGTAACCTTGAATTAAATGACTTAGTCTTTCAGCATTAGGTGTTTTTTTTTTTTGTTTTTTAAGCTGGGTATTTTGGTGGGATATTTTCTGGAGAGGTGAAGATATGCTCTAGAGACGAGAGCAGTGAAGGTCAGTAGGACCAACAAGACAGAATACATGTGTGTAAATGTGAGGGAGGTCAGTGAAATGGTGAGGATGCAGGGAGTAGAGTTGGCGAAGGTGAATAAGTTTAAATACTTGGGATCAGCAGTACAGAGTAATGGGGAGTGTGGAAGAGAAGTGAAAAAGAGAGTGCAGGCAGGGTGGAGTGGGTGAAGAAGAGTGTCAGGAGTGATTTGTGACAGACGGGTATCAGCAAGAGTGAAAGGGAAGGTCTACAGGACGGTAGTGAGACCAGCTATGTTATATGGGCTGGAGACGATGGCACAGGAGACAGAGCTGGAGGTGGCAGAGTTAAAGATGCTAAGATTTGCATTGGGTGTGACGAGGATGGACAGGATTAGAAATGAGGACATTAGACGGTCAGCTCAGTTGGGACGGTTTGGTGACAAAGTCAGAGAGGCGAGATTGGTTTGGACAAGTGCAGAGGAGAGATGCTGGGTATATTGGGAGAAGGATGCTAAGAATAGAGCTGACAGGGAAGAGGAAAAGAGGAAGGCCTAAGCAAAGGTTTATGGATGTGGTGAGAGAGGACAGGCAGGTGATGGGTGTAACAGAACAAGATCACGAGGACAAAGATATGGAAGAAGATGATCTGCTGTGGCAAACCCTAACGGGAGCAGTTGGTGGGATATTTTCTATTTGTGTTGTTATTCTGTTCTTAGGGTTCTTTTAAAATAAACTTTAAATTCACATTTACTGTCATGTGTGCCATGAAATTCTTAGAGTTGACAGAACTACAATACCAACAAAGACACACACACACACAAAAAGGTATACATAAGATGCAAAATATAAACTCACTGAGCAAATTCCTAAGGACGTTATAGTAATCCTAGGTACCACCTCCTTTTGCTCTCCCACCTCCTTTTGCTGTGACTCTCCTGTTGTACCACATCCAAAAAGTGTTCTACTAGATTCAGATCCGATAACAGGGAGGCTATTGAAGAACACTGAACTCAGTGTCATATTCGTGAAGCCAGTTTGTTTTGTGACATGGTGCATTGTCGTGCTGGAAATAGTCATTAGAAGATGACTTGTGGTCATGAAGGGATGCATATGGTCAAAAACAATACTCATGTAAGTTAATTGAATCTTGGCATTCAAATGATGATTGATTAGTATTAACAGGCCCAATGTGTGAGGGAAAAAAAGCATTCCACACGCCATCATCAGCCCCGGACTTGGCATGATGCAGGTTTGGTGCATGGATTTTTGCCGTTGGTGCCAAATTCTGACTCTACCATCTGTGTGCCTAAGCCGAAATCAAGGATATATTTTCGTCTTTAACTGTCCAGTCTTGGTCAGCCTGTGCCCGCTACAGCCTCAGTACTCTGGTTCTTGGTGGTCTGGAGGGGAACCTAAAGCGGTCTTCTGCTGCAGTAGCCTATCCATCTCAAGCTTCAACTTGTGCATTCTGAGATGCTTTTCTGCTCACCACAGTTGGACATAGTGGACATTTGACTTACCATAGCCTTTCTGTCATCTTGAACCAGTCTGGCCATTCTCATCTGGCTTCTGTCATCAACAAGTTTTTTTTGCCTACAGAACTGCTGCTAACTGGATGGTTTTTTTTTTTTTGTTTTTCGAGCCATTCTGAGTAAACTGTAGAGCATGTTGTGCGTGAAAATCCCAGGAGATCAGCAGTTACAAAAAAACTTAGACCAGCCTTTCCGGCACCAGCAATCATATCACAGTGGAAACACTCTTGTCACACACACACTTTTTTCCCCCCATTCTGGGGTTTATAAACATTAACTGAAGCTCTTGACCTGAATCTGCTGGTTTTTATGCATTGTGCTGCTGCCATGATTGGCTGATTGCATGGATTAGCAGGTGTACAGGTGTTCCTAATCATTTGCTCAGTGTGTTTAAATTTTTTACTTACACACACACATATATATATATATACATACATACAGTATATATCAATAAATAAAAAATCCATGCATATACATACACGTATAGATAGTGACGTGTGAGTCGATGTTTTACACCCCTGAACACGAGGCTGAGTCTCAGTACTTTAGCAAAACCAGGTTTATTCAGCTTGAAACAGGAACAACAGGGTTATTTATTGCAGCGGGAGCTACTACTCTACTGTACACAGGCACAGTCGGGGCCAGGTCAGTGGCCAAGTTATACTGATCCCTGCACTTATAATGTTCCTTGCATCACCCATCAGCGGTAGGCCCATGTAGTGCGATCTCGATCAACTCGTCGTTGTTTCCGTGGTGATATTTTGCTGCACTGTGAACCTGCGATTGCCTTGGCAGTGGATAAGCAGTCCTCTGCAGTTGCATTTTCGCGTGTCATTCCGTTTGGTGGTCCTAAAAGAATTCAGGAACCTCACAATATGTGAGTGTACATGTATGTAAGTATGTGTGTGTGTGTGTGTGTGTGTGTATATATATATATATATATATATATATATATATATATATATATATATATACACATATTTGTGTATTTATAGATAAAAATCCACAAAGGGAGAAAATAAACTGCGTATTTTAAAATAGTTTTTTTATTCCTGAGGTTTTGATGCTCTTACGATTAAGGTATATGAGGGTGTGAAATACAAAAAAACACAAATCAGTGCAAACGTTGCTTCGGAATAGTTTGGGTATTACCGTGTGGTCACGTAGGCACGAGAGAAAGAGAGAGGTTAGGAGCACAAGCTGATACAGCGTATTGCCACACCCACATAGAAAAAACGGCATGTGCTCCGTGGTTACTGTTTCAGGTGGGCGTTAGCATATCATAATCTCTTGGACCAATAGTGGGAGTTTTCCGCATTTGACTTATACGACCAACATTATAAAATGCCAGAAAATTTATGATAAAATCATGTCCCGACTTATCCGCGTGAGAACTTATCTGTGAGTATATTTGGTAGATATACAGGAATCAAAGGCAGTATATAGCAAATGCAGAAGCGGATGGAAGAGGGGTGGATTAGTTAGGGGTCTTAAGGTATTTTTTAATATTTGGATGTTCTTTTTTGGGCTCATGTCCAAATGTCTGTTAACCTCCTTAGCGTTAGATAGATAGATAGATAGATAGATAGATAGATACTTTATTAATCCCAAGGGGAAATTCACATAATCCAGCAGCAGTATACTGATACAAAGAAACAATATTAAATTAAATAGTAATAAAAATGAAAAAAGTTAGCATTTACTCCCCCGGGTGGAATTGAAGAGTCGCATAGTGTGGGGGAGGAACGATCTCCTCAGTCTGTCAGTGGAGCAGGACAGTGACAAAAGTCTGTCACTGAAGCTACTCCTCTGCCTGGAGATGACACTGTTCAGTGGATGCAGTGGATTATTCATGATTGACAGGAGTTTGCTTAATGCCCGTCGCTCTGCCACAGATGTTAAACTGTCCAACTTTACTCCTACAATAGAGCCTGCCTTCTTAACAAGTTTGTCCAGGCGTGAGGCGTCTTTCATCTTTATGCTGCCTCCCTAGCACACCACCGCGTAGAAGAGGGCACTCGCCACAACCGTCTGGTAGAACATCTGCAGCATCTTAGTGTCACTTGGACTGTAAAAACTAAAAGCAGTAGTCCCAGTCGGGCAACATTATAGACGCGTCTCGCTTAAGACCCGAGGTTTACTTGGGCTGTAAAAGTGGCAGCAGCTTTAGTGCAGAGTGTTACTCGGGCAAAAGTGTAGATGCGTCTTGCCCTAGCTTCATCTTGTAAGAAACGCCTCTCATCAGCAGTGAAGAAATTGAAACGGTATGTGAAACCAAAAGTGACTCTGGGAATCTGAAAGTGACGCTTGTGTCACTCGCACATGTGCAGTGTACTGTTCATATTATTTGCATCATTTTTATACTTTTAGTGTTTTGCACATTTTACAGTAGAATGTCAGTTTTCAAGCCCAAAAATGCTATGCGTTTTGCATGTTTTTTTTGGGGAAAAAAACATGTAACATTAAGGAGGGTAATAGCGTTTTTCATGTGATATCCACGATTCAGCCTGCTCTCTGGCACTAAGACAAGGCAACGAGTAAGTACACCAGATTTTGAGTTCATTGAGGTTTTTACTGTTTACCGCACTTCTTAGGAAGATTTCTGGTATCATGAAAATTATTCATGGCATTATTTTTTGGAATCGTTTGCTTTACAGCATTTATTTCACCAACAACTTTTGCACAGCACTCTGTGTATGTGTTTGTATATAATGTGTATATACAAGGGTGGGCAAAAGTAGGTTTACAGTTGTGAGGACATGAAACAGTTTATTCTCTTATTATTATTTATTAATTGTATTATTTATTTGTATTACTAAGGGGTTCACCCCCTGCTTGCTTTGCTCGCCAACCCCTCCGGTCTGCGCTATGTGCCAGCCACTTCGCATCTCTGCCGCTTGCGTTGTGAAGAGGGGGGCTGAACACACCCCAAGGAGATGCGGTTGCTCCTCCGAAATCCCCTCTTAAACGGTGATACAATGGGAAACAAATAGTTTTATTTTTACCTCCTCTTTGCTTGATCAGCTGCTGACTTGCTGCTTCTGCGCCGTGTGGTCTGCATCTCGCGTGGTGCTTCGAACATTTAAAAGCCAGTACAGCAGCTGTCCTACACTTTGTCTTTTATTTCCGGCCCTGGGCGTGGTTAAATATCTTGGCACAAAGTCTCGTCTCACGGGATGCGAGTTCTTGGTATTTTTTAGTCTAAAAAAACGTAATAAGAATCAGAAAATCTAACAACATCACATTAAAGTTTGCTAAATTCTGAAAATAAACATATATATGTAGGTTTTAAAATAGCTCGATTTAAAACGTGACATAAAATCGTTGCACTTTTAGGCTTAGGATTTTATATATATATATATAGAGTAGATTTGTTGTCTTATTTTTCTTCATCTTATAATTATTATTATTCAAGTGTGCTTGAGTGTAAAAATCATAACCTGCATGTCCGTCTCCATACGGACAACTGTAAACCTACTTTTGCCTACCTCTCTGTGTGTGTATACATTTTTTATATAGTGATGTCTGGGGCACAGACTTGCACAAGAGTGAAGGAGGCGAGTCCAGGTTTCTGGCAGAATCAGTTTTGTTGTTGTCTTAAAGTTGTCCAAGTGGGAGTTGTATCAAACCCCAGTCCACATGCAGTTTCTCTGATGTCATCCTGTATTTGCTCCTTTCTCAGAATAAAATAGCAGACAGACTTCCAGCACAAGTGCGAAGTCAGACAGTGAGCATACGGCCAAGTTAGTGGTCGGTTTTAAAATGTTCCCCGCATCGGGCAACAGGCGAAAAAGCAACCCCTGCCTGCGTTAAGAGTTTCGGTCCACAGTGTAGTTGAGGGGTAGTTGGGGTCTCAAAAATCTCACAACATATGCATTTAAAATATATGCAAGTATTTATACATACTGTATATGCGATGGTTGTTATATGTGTTTACTTGTTAACTTTGGGTGAAGCTATCATTATACAGGCAGCACAAGCATTTCACCTTGCTGGTTTTAAACTTGGGTCCCAAATCTCACACTTCTATCTTCTGTACATGTTGGTTGTCACTCCATTTATCGTACGTGTTCATAGATATGCTGTGTGTTTCATAGATTGTTGTCTGAATGCAGTTCATTTTTCTCACGAAAAGACATATTTCAGATCCAGAGCCTCTACCCTTATATTAGAATGAGATGAATGTTGTATGCTTTACATAATGGATTGTTTTCTACTTATTTCTTTTTACTGCCTTTATTTTTAGAAAAGGGTGATGTTAAGGCAAAAACAGAGGCTCTGAAGAAGGTGATAATAATGATCCTCAATGGAGAAAAGCTGCCAGGACTACTGATGACGATCATACGCTTTGTGCTACCGCTTCAGGACCATACAATTAAAAAACTTCTGCTGGTCTTCTGGGAAATTGTACCCAAGACCACTCCTGATGGCAAACTGTTGCAGGAGATGATCTTGGTGTGCGATGCATACAGAAAGGTAAGCAAGCATCGTCTTCCATTAATATGGCAGTTTGCTGTTTTCACAGGTAAATCCAGAGAGCCAAAAAAAATTACTGTTTCTTCCAAAGAGTCATGCTGGTAAATAAGCTAAAAACCGTGACATCTGGCAAGTTCATTGTATGACATCTCTTTGGTCCTGCTTTCCATTTTTTGAGGAGATTTTTTTGGATAATTGTGCTGTATTTATACATTTGTAATCCTAACATACATTTTTTCCCTAATTTTATTATTCCACCACTTCAGTAAATTTTGAACTTATGGTCTCTTCCTCTTCTTCTTCTTTCGGCTGCTCCCGTTAGGAGTCGCCACAGCGGATCATCTTCTTCCTCATCTTTCTGTCCTCTGCATCTTGTTCTGTCACACCCATCACCTGCATGTCCTTTCTCACCACATCCATAAATCTTCTCTTAGGCCTTCCTGTTTTCCTCTTCCCTGTCAGCTCTATCCTTAGCATCCTTCTCCCACTATACCCCTCATCTCTCCTCTGCACTTGTCCAAACCAACACAATCTCACCTCTCTGACTTAGTCTCCCAACCGTCCAACTTGAGCTGACCTACTAATGTCCTCATTTCTAATCCTGTTCATCCTCGTCAAGTCCAAAGCAAATCTTAGCATCTTTAACTCTGCCACCTCCAGCTCTGTCTCCTGCCTTCTGGTCAGTGCCACCATCTCCAACCCATATAACATAGCTGGTGTTGAACATATGGTCTCCACTCCTTCTAAAGTAACCTGCAGCAAATTATTTCCTTTTCCTTGTAGGACTTGCAACATCCCAATGAGTTCATTCGTGGGTCAACACTGAGATTTCTTTGCAAGCTGAAAGAGTCTGAGCTGCTTGAGCCCTTAATGCCAGCTATCCGTGCATGTCTGGAACATCGACACAGCTATGTTCGCAGAAACGCTGTCCTTGCAATTTACACAATTTACAGGTGACTGTATGGCATGTATAAATGAATGTGTGTGTGTGTGTTATAGAGTTAGTGCATTCTTCCTATGTTTTGTGCAAGTTTGGTTAACTCTGATAAATATGTAACGGCCAGAAACACCTCTGCAACTTTCATGAGAAATCTGTGAAATGAAGGCTGCTTAGCATGAAAAAGAGTGTGAATTGAAGATGGAGAGGAATAGTAATTAAATAGTACAGTCACTGTTAGCCGTGGAAGTGCAAGCTAGTATTTCTGTATGGTAATGTAACATTGACACTGACTTAAGTATTAGTCTTATGCTTATCAGTAACTTAGTGTCTAGAGCATCTGAGTGAAACCTAATATGTCTCTAAATGGTCATTAGTATGTTCTGAAATTGGTCAGGTAAGAAAGGCAGAAGGTTCAAGGTACAGGGGTTCTACTCAGTAGTCATGGCTCAGGAGAGTGACAAGTGTTGCTTGTTGATTACAACAACAGCAATGTATTTCTTGTGTAGTCCAAAATCACACAAGGAGTACTTCAGTAGGCCTTAACAGGCCTTGTTTTTTAACAGCCCATCCAGCCTTGACTCCCTTAGGACACACAAATTAGCAGGCTCAAATACAAATTTCACTTTACTCCGTACATATGACTGTAATGACACAATAAACCTGTAAATGGAGCTTCTGTGTGTGAAGTTTTCCCTGCTTTGGATGGGGCACCCTGTCAAAAGCTAGTTCCTGTCCTGACTTAGTCTCACAGGGCCAGACTTAGTTTAGGGTCAACCCATTAAAAACTGTCAAATCATGTGTTGCAAAGGCTCCACACATAGGGCTTCTTCCTGAAACACTCATCCCCAATTTCTTCAGTCCATGCATTTTAAACCACCGTCGAGGTTTTGAGGGAGAGAGCAAAAGGTACTGAACAAAAGACTTGATGCGGAGAGAAAGGAAAAAGCTAAAATTGTTGTTAAACATTCAGGAGCTCGGGAACATAAGGCAACTGAAGCTTAATTAATCTGCACGTTGTAAGGAGCGATATGATGGTGGAGATAGACACGTAGACCACAGCAGCTACTTGGCCCCATGCACTTGAGAAGTTACTATGTCTGCTATGATAACTTTCTGTCATTTTAACTATTGCATCACTTTATGGCATAATAATAGCAAATAGATTTTAGATAAACATTGTGGTCTGTGGTTATACAATGTGTTAAAATGCTGCGGCTATTTTGTCATGGCATGTTACATTTCCAATTAGACAGCAATGTTACATTTCTTTAGTTATTTGTTTGACAAGCAGTCAGATGTTGGGTTCTGTGCCACCTTGTCCTTACTTTACTGGTGCCGTTATGTAGATTTGTTGATTTGGGTTTCGAGTCCTGAAATCTGCATCTCCTGTGGCTCTTCGTTATCTGCTCTCCTAATTGCAGTCTTTTTGATGGAGTCTGACACACAATTTACTTCAGCTGTATTTTCATGAATGTAGCCATGAATTGACTCCTACACTATTGTCATAACGTTGAACATCAGAGAGCACACACTGCACCTGTGTCAATTGGTCTAGTGATGTCTTCAAGTGCCAACGTATAATCTTATGCTACACAGATGTTTTGCCCTTGCATCAGGTTACGTTTTATTTTAAGACATATAATTTGCTCTCTGCACACGTGACACCCATTTTTATATCTAATAGGTTTTTTTTAGGAGACTTTTCGACAATAGACAGTGCATTGTAACAGAAGCTTGCTGTCTGTCAGACCAGGTTAGCGAAAGCTTCTCTGATCTTTGCAGTTCCAAATCACTGCCCTTACTTTGAGCGCCACCCTCATGAGGTGTTGGATTGGTTTAGATAGATTATTAATCCCAAGGGAAAATTCACATACTCCAGCAGCAGCATGCTGATAAAAAAAAAATATTAAATTAAAGAGTGATAAAAATGCAGGTATAACAGACAATAGCTTTGTATAATGTTAACGTATACCCCCCCGGGTGGAATTGAAGAGTCGCATAGTGTGGGGTCTCCTCAGTCTGTCAGTGGAGCAGGACGGTGACAGCAGTCTGTCGCTGAAGCTGCTCCTCTGTCTGGAGATGATCCTGTGCAGTGGATGCAGTGGATTCTCCATGATTGACAGGAGCCTGCTCAGTGCCCGTTGCTCTGCCACGGATGTCAGACTGTTCAGCTCCGTGCCTACAATAGAGCCTGCCTTCCTCACCAGTTTGTCCAGGTGTGAGGCGTCCCTTTTCTTTATGCTGCCTCCCCAGCACACCACCCCTCGTAGAAGGGGGCACTCACCACAAGTGCCTGATAGAACATCTGCAGCATCTTATTGTTATCTTATTGTGTAGAAATGTGACACGCAGTGAGCCGTCTAATTGTCCCGACCCATTTTTAAGCACACTTCACTCATGGTTGTCTTCAGACAAATGTATTATACGTCTGGCTTCAGCCTGACTAGACCTAACTTTGCTCTGGCTACCAGAGAGTGTTGTCAAAAAATATCAGTTTACTAATTTATGAAATTTTGAGTAGATTCTGAAATTCTGAAACAATACCAATGCTCATTTTTTGTAATCTCGATTCTGTCAGATCAGATGTCTTTTCCTTTTCTGACACACACTCGCACACACCCTGCTCCCACACTTCCTCTCTCATTCACCGTGCTACTGTTGAAAATCAATAATGAAAACTGCAGCCTTCAAACAAATGTATTTCATGGAATTCAGTGCCCCCTTGTGATTTAGTGCAGACACATAAAGGCCGGATTGCCTCTTACCTTTTTGTGCTCGTGTACTTTTGCTCTTTGTTTCTCCTTTTGATTTAATGCATGCTCCTTTGGTGCACATGCGGCCCGTTCTCCCGATTTCTTCTGGAGTTTGCAGGCTTATCACGTTTTCGTTTCATTTTAGTTGGGTGCTCACATTAAACGTTATTAAAATGGAGTCTCAAAATACCACTTCTCAGAAAGGGTTCAGATTTAACCAGTTTGGTACACATGCAGTGCTCTGTTGGCAATCATCTAAATTCTGTAGCAAGATCTTTTCAACAAAGAAATATGTAATTGTGATTTAAATGTAGAAAATCAGCAATAATAATCGTAATATAGTTTCTTGACATCCTAGAACTCTGTACAAAGACGTTTAAAAGACGGGCCATTTAAAGAAATGTACTTACCCTCTTTCTTGACTTGGTCCCCTTGCTCCTAAACATTTACTCCGGTAGCTTCCTCACTTATGTTTGTGTGTCAAGTAAAATTTTGAAAGGGTTTTTTGGGGGTCATCATGGAAAAAGAGCATGGAAAGCACTTCTTTAGGCTACAGCAATATTTACAGAAAACTGCACTACTTGCACTACTCGCGTTTTACTGGCTTGCGTGTGTGTGACAATGTTCAGAAGCCTCTGACAAGCACACTACTATGAGAACAATATTGTTTTCAGACCCCTTAGGTGTCTTTCTTTGAGCAGCTACTTTTTCTAATTTATATACAGGGTGAGTCAAAATTATGTTAACACTAATGGTACTGCTGTGTATATACTTACGTACAATTTTTGTGCCACATATGGTACACAAGTTGAACATGATGGTGAACAGGTTGAGACATTCCTGTAAATCATCCTGCACTTATGAAGTATGTTTTGTGAGTAAATTGTTTCTGCCATTCAGATGTTAACATAATTTTGACTCACCCTGTATATATCTGGTATACAGTAGTTAGTAAATTTAACTTGTGAGTTATTTAGAGTAGGAGGCTCCATGCCATTTTGATTACTCCACACTACAGCTTGCCTGTTTCTTATTTTTCTCTTTGCATTCATGCACTGATCTATTTTGGTGGATGTACAGTAAAACCTTGTATTGCGGGTAACTTGGTCTGCGGGTGTTTTGCAAGACGAGCTAAAATTTTAAATAAATTTTAACTTGATAAATGAGCGAGGTCTTGCAATGCAAGTAGTACGTATACGCATTGTCTGCCGAGCGTCAAGTGATCACAACTGAGCCGATGGTGGTTCTTTCTCTTGCTGCGGGATTGTTGGTAATCGTCTCCCATTCTCGGTCTCAGCCAGCGTGCTTCACTCGTATAGTCAACATCCGTACGAGCATATACCATTTACTATAGCATTGGGACCGTGTGTGTGTTGTAATGTCCGAGTCCCTGTCTTGCACCCCAAAACACGAAGCTGAGTTTCAGTACTTTAGCTACACCTGCTTTATTCAGCTTGATACAGGAACAGCACGGTTATTTATTGTAGCGGGATCTACCGCTCTCCTATACACAGACACAGCAGTCAGGCAGGGTCATGGCCAGGTTAGTGGCCAAGTAACACTGTACCCTGCATTTATCCCACTCCAGCCACCATAAAAAAACCTCACATTGGTTCCATTTCATCTGAACTAGTGTGGTGCTGAGGTGTCACCCGTTGCATGGCTGAACTCGGGTCCTAATCTGGGATCCTGAGTTGGTTTGTCATGTGGTGGGTGCGACAGTGCGCTGCATCAGCGCGTGTTCCTAACCTCCTCTCCTCCTTGTATCACCCATCAACGGCAGGCGCTTATAGCATGTCCGTGATCTTTTCTGATTCGCTTTTGCGGCGAACTGCTACAGCGCTGGGAGCCTGCGGTTGCTTCGGGACACTCTCCCGCGTGTCGTCCTGTTGGGTGGAATCCCAAAACAGTTTAGAAACCTTACAGTGTGTAAACCATTTTTTAAAATTTTGTGTCCAAGGGTAGTGACTCTTCAGGCAGAAGCAACTGTCACTGGATAGGTTCCTTGTTAAAGTCACAAAAATAGAAAAATATTCCAGTCAGACGGCAGGGATTCCGTTAGATTGAAAGTCGTCCTGCACAATAACCCTCCTCTCTCTCATGTCCCTCACACCAGCCACGATTTTTTCAAAGGTAAAGTACAGGTTAATTTGTTTAATGTATTTTTACTTTATATTTTGTATTAATCATAAATACAGTGGAAACTCGGTTCACGAACGTCTCTGAACAAGTACAAATCGGGTTACGACCAAAAAGTTCGCCAAACTTTTGCATCTGTTCATGACCACACACTCGGTATACGAACAAGCCAGTTTCCCTTTTGGTTTGTGTTCGCCGATGATTTCCGTACGTGTTCAGTCTCTCTCTGTGCATTCCCTGTGCAGTGAGAGAGAGAGAGAAGGCAGTTAAAGAATGCACTGGGCTTGTTTTTAAAGAGATTGATTCGAGCATTGTTTTAACCTCGTATTTAATGAAGACTTTTTTCTATTGGATTTTAAACTCCACTTCACTTCCGTTTACAGCGATCGGTTTATAGCGTGCATTGTTGCAATGTTGCTTTTCTTGGTGGTTTATTAAGTTACGGATTTTTCAAATTTTCATTTTTTCCCTGTGCTTAAAACTCATTAAAAAAAAAAGTGTTTTTAGCGAGCTGTTCGTAGCGCTATAGCGCGAACTTTTGCAGTGTTAGTGTTCTCTGTTGTTCAAGGTTTTCTCAGTGTCATTCAATGTTTTTACATTTAGTCTACTATTACACTGTGCATTCTATGGTGTAATTAACTATATTTGTGCTTAAGAATCTTTAAAAAAAAAAAAAAAATTACATATAGTTAGTACAGTCTGGAACAGATTAATTGTATTTACATACAATCCTATGGGGGAAATTACTTTGAGGTTCCACTGTATATGAATAGTTTTGGGTTGTGGGACGAATCATCTGAGTTTTCATTATTTCTTATGGGGAAATTTGCTTTGATATACGAGTGCTTTGGATTACAAGCATGTTTCTGGAACGAATTACACTCGCAATCCAAGGCACCACTGTAGTGTGTTTTTGTGATTTCATGTGTTCCATTTTCATTTTAATGCATACATGAATAACAACTGCTCATAAAAGGTTGAAGTGTTGAAATTCAGGCCTAACAAACATTTCTTTTGCAGGAATTTCGAAAACTTAATTCCTGATGCTCCTGAGCTGATTCATGATTTTCTTGTGAATGAGAAAGATTCGAGTTGCAAGCGGAATGCATTTATGATGTTGATTCATGCTGATCAGGTATATTGGCAGTGTGCATCTTTTAATGATGAAGGAGAATCCTGAAAAGGACTTTTCTCTCTCATTGTGAATTCACCAGCATCTTCATTTTCTTTAGTTTAAAATATTAATGTATTTAGTCTGTTGAATTTATAGCACTGACAAAATCCGAGTCAAAGCGCATGTTTTTCAAAGGTCACATCAATTAGAAAACAATTTATTACAGCACGGTATAATAATTTCCCTCTACGTTGTGCTTTTTGTCTTGTTTTAGGACAGAGCACTGGACTACCTTAGTACATGTATTGACCAGGTCCATGCGTTTGGAGACATTCTTCAGTTAGTTATCGTAGAATTGATCTATAAGGTAAGGTAGATAAATATGCTTCTTTATCGATTATTATTGCACTTATGAATAAATAATAACCCTGTAAACGTGTTGACTGAACAGTGCTTTAGTTTCACAGCTTGATATTGTGAAATAAGTTATTTATTTTTGGCAGGTGCTCAATTGTATATTGTGTGTCTGATTTTCTGGTAACTTAAAAAGACCTTAGTTTTGTTACATTTTACTTTATATGGTGAGACTGTCATAAATCATCATTATCATTGTGTGTCTATAGTGGTGATATAAAACTGTTCTCTTTAAATCTACATTTACTTATTTTTTAATACTTTAAGGTCTGTCATGCCAATCCTTCAGAAAGAGCTCGGTTCATACGCTGTATCTATAATCTCTTACAATCATCGAGTCCTGCCGTTAAATATGAAGCAGCTGGAACTTTAGTGACTCTCTCCAGTGCCCCAACTGCTATCAAGGTTTGATATTTGTTTTCTTTTTCTTTCAATCTGACTTTTTCTTCCTTCTTTATTTGATCAGAGCTATCTAGTGAATGGTTTGCTGTGTGGTGGGTGTGATAAAGCGCTGTAATCAGCTCATGCGCTCAGCCTCTATCTGGTGGAAGTTAGTTCCAAGGAAACATCAATGTAATTTTACCGTACATTTTACATTTAAATTAACATTAATTTGCTTTTCTGCAGGCCGCTGCCCAGTGTTACATTGACTTGATTATAAAGGAAAGCGATAATAATGTGAAGCTGATTGTTCTTGATCGTCTGATTGAATTAAAGGAGCATCCCACACATGAAAGAGTGCTACAGGTATGTGGTAGAGAACAATAAAGTGTAGTAATTTCTTGCATTCATAAAGTGAAGTAAAATCTCTAATTCAGTGGTTCCCAGGTTCAGTTCTAGGTAACCCCTATGGCTGCAGGTTTGAGGTTTTTATTCAATTAGTTTCATTGTTACTTATAATTGATCTTATTATTTAGTGAGCCATCCATTTTTATTTCTCTTTTCCTAAGAAGGTTTGAAATATTTATATTATTGTCAAAACTTTAAATTTCCATGTTTCTTTGGCTCTTTTCTTTTTCTAATTCCCCCTCTTCCATAGAGTTTGCTCCCCTCACATTATCCTAATGCTGACAATTACTAATAATTAAATTAATTGGCCGATTCAACCCATGACTGGATTGACGATGGGCAAAGTGGTCGATCTCAAAACACGATTTTGATGGATGCTGCTTTCCTAAGCACTATGGCAATGAATTACTACTCTATGCCCAGTATTAAGGTACTTCAGGAAGTGGACACATACTTACAAAGCTGGAAGCAGTTTGTAAAACAGAAGCATTTATGTAGTGTTCAAGATAGAAAAGACCATAATAGTAGCTTTCACATTAAAGAAAGTGCAGCACAAAGTTGAAAATCAGGAGTCTTAGGAAGGGTTGATGATTATGTTGTCCTGCTTAACTTACAGTTGAAGATAAAGGGCCAGCAACTGACCAGGAAAAAAAAAGTTTGACAGAGACACAGATTGATGCAGCTAAAGAGAGTGCATCTTCCACTGAAATTAAAAGAGAAGCTGCTTTTTTGTCCTATAATTGAATAGGACACTCCAAGCTTCTGTATAGTATAACAGGTTGTGTTCTCCATTAGAGGATGAATAGCCTGTCTTATAATACAACAGTGTATTAATAAATCTGAATGTGCTCTCATTACTTGATAAACGATTGGCTTGGAACATAAGAAATCTGACAAACAAGAGGTGACCATTCAGTCCATCAGGCCCCTTTGTTGAGCTGTCCCAATAAACGTATCTAAATTCATTTTAAAAGTTGTCAATTTCTCCTTCAGCTCCATGTCTCGGTAGTTTAAGAGCCTACTTGCAAAGTTTTTAAGCCTGATGCCGCACTGTCTTCTTGGTAAAAATATTACAATTTTTTTTAATTTAAATTTCAGGTTTCTAATTAAGAGAAGAGTTTTATTTTGTTTTAGCTTTTTTCCTTAACAACATAGGAGTATGCTAGATGCTTGCATATGTATAACAGATACATTTTTATGTATATGTTTCATCAGAACAAAACATATTTTAAGGGATCTTATTATATTAAAAAAATCTCTTTTGAAAGCCAGTGAACAACAAGTCTACAGTTTTACTGAGGGGAAATTAAAGATCATTATTGGAATCCATACTGGATGATTCTGATTAAATGGAATTGGAGATCAAAATTGGCTCAGAAAACAACCTGATTGGCTTAGGGATGTAATGACTTTAGTGTCATATTTACTTGTCTGCTTATTTGTAAGGCAGGCTTTTTTTATGAGTGCCAAAGACGGCAATCAAGCTGTTTGACTTCCCTTTAGCATTCAATGTTGTCTGCACTGCTCATTGCTAATCATCAGCATATGGATATGATTCAAGGGGCAAACTCTACAGAAAAGGTACATTGAAACAGAAAATTGAAAAAGAAAGATCTGAATTTAAAATTTTGTCAACAAATTCAATTTTTTCTGCATTTTTTAAAAATATTTTTCAGACAGACAACTAAAGAATGTGACTCACTGCTTGTGAAACCAAATGGAATGAAAACCTGCCGCAGTTGGGTGTCCCCTAAGAATGAACTTGAAAAATACCGCTCTAATTGATTTTTTTTTTTTTATAACTAGGGGGCAAAGCCCCCTGCTTGCTTTGCTCAGCCAATGCCCCGGGGGACGCCCTTCGTGCCTCTGCTGCTCACGTTGTGGGGGGGGGGGCCCTGGGGGGCTGGGCGCACGCTAAGGAGATGCGGATGGGTCAGCTGCTTGTCGCGCTGTGCGTTGATCATTTAAAAGCCCGTACAGCAGCTGTCCTTTTGTTTCACTGCTTTGTCTCGTGGGACGTTCAAATGTCTCTCACGGGACGTCAAAGTGTCTTCTTAGATGATCACGTGTCGAGCCAAGTTTTTTTTATTATAATAGAGAGACAATAAAATAAGGGAAATCGATGAAAATGGTATTTTATTGATGTATTTGACCCATCTCTCCATTCAGCTATCTGTAATTTTTTTTTTTATTTGTAGAATTCCATTTCTATATGTTACCTGCAGCTCTTTTCTTATTATAAATTTCTAATATGATCATGGGTTCCTGTAGCCAGGCTCTAAAGTAGAGAAATCTGACATGTTTGTTGTCTATGTACATAAGAGTCTGTGTAAGAAAATGTATAGATCATTTGTATTTGTTTTATCCTGTATAATAAGCCCACATGCTAATTTCTGCAACTTTTCTGTGCAGGACCTGGTCATGGATATTCTTCGAGTCCTTAGCACACCAGATTTAGAAGTCCGTAAGAAAACTCTGCAGCTTGCCCTTGATCTTGTTTCATCACGCAATGTTGAAGAGGTTTGAACCCAAATATCACTTTTTGCTTTGAGTCTTCATTTCTCATTGTGATGTACTATTTAACATAACGGACTATTTTTCTTTATAGCTGGTCATTGTTCTCAAGAAGGAGGTTATTAAAACAAATAATGTGACTGAACATGAAGACACCGACAAGTACAGGCAACTACTTGTCCGCACGTTACACTCCTGTAGTGTCCGTTTTCCAGATATGGCGGCAAATGTTATTCCTGTGGTAAGCAGAAATCTGCACCATTTCTTTAATTTCCTGCAGAAATAAATTTGTATGGTAGATTTTCCTTTATATCTCACAACCATAGGATTATTGTTTACTGTTTAACTTCATTAAATTGTTTTTGTATGATGTTGCTGTACTCATTTTATCTCTTTATGACTGATAAACAGCAGAATTTGTTTGAAAGATGCTATTAGACATTGGTAAAACTTTTGATAACTTGTAATCCCCACATCTGATTATTTTTCATTAGCTAATGGAGTTCCTGAGTGACAACAATGAGGCCGCAGCAGCTGATGTTTTAGATTTTGTGCGCGAGGCTATTCAGAGGTTTGATCATCTCAGGCCACTCATCATTGAGAAAATGCTGGAAGTCTTCCATGCAATTAAAGCTGTAAAGTAAGGATTATTTATGTATTCTTGTGTATTTGAAATATTTTGGGGTTAACTTGGAAAAGAACATGATCATATTTGGATTTATTTAAACTAGGATTTATAGAGGAGCTGTGTGGATCTTGGGAGAGTACTGTTGTACGAAAGAGGACATTCAGAGTGTAATGACAGAAGTTCGTCGTTCCTTAGGGGAGGTAAGAACTTGGCTTTCTTTTTTCCATCCCTATTGTAATTTTCTTTTTAGATAATTTTAGAGGCTTAACGATCCATTATATTACAAACCACACCATTTATGCCCTGCCCCTAGTCTCGGTCCCAGTTCTGATACTGCCTGTGTACAGTAGAATACGTGTGTTCTCTCCTCCTCCTGTTCCCTGGTAAGTACTTCTCAATGAAAAGTGTATTTAGTTACTTTATGACTCTTAAAAAATGATGTTTTGATGTATATTGGAATGTTTTGAAATAAAAAGAGAAGTTTAGGAAGCATATTCATCTTAACAATGTTAATTCTTCCAGCTAAAGTGAGATGAAGAGTTGACCATCTATGCAAGTCTTGCTTAATTTTTTCCGTACAGACAGCAAAATTTTGTTGATAAAGAGCTTTGTGTTTACTTGTGATGTTTACCCCTCGGTATTTAAACTGATCTACAATGATAAAAGGTAGAGTGTCTAATCTAATATTATACAGTATGCTTGAGAATTCACTGGAAAGAGTACACTTTTATTCAAATTGATTCTGAGACCAGAGATCTTTTGAAATTCTGTTAGTGCTGTTAGGACTGCAGGCACGGTATTTTGTGGGTCTGATATCTACAGTACCATATCATCTGCATAGTGAGAAACTTTCTGTTCCAGTCCTTCTCTGATAATCCCCTTTATCTCATAAGCATTTCAACAGTGAACTGCCAGTGGCTCAATGGAGATTGCAGAAAGCAGTGGTGACAGGGGGCATCCTTGTCTGGTACCACACTGTAGTTTAAAGTAGTCTGAATTAATGTTGTTAATACAAACTGAAGCTTCTGGATTGGTATACAGTAGTTTGGTCTCAGTCCCAGTTCTGCTACTGCCTGTGTACAGTAGAATGTGTGCATTTTCTCCTTCTCCTCCTGTACTCTGCTTAGTATTTCTCAATGAAAAGTGTATTTGGTGACTTTATGACTCTAATCTGACCTGGTGTAAGCGAGTGTGGGTAGTGGTTAGGATATTAGAATTGTTGTATCATCTTCATACAAGGGACATTAAAGTTTCCACACTTTTTTTTAACTCTGTTTACAGTAATCCCTCCTCGATCGTGGGGGTTGCGTTCCAGAACCTCCCGCGATAGGTGAAAATACGCAAAGTAGAAACCATATGTTTGTATGGTTATTTTTATATATTTTAAGCCCTTAGAAACTCTCCCACACTGTTTATAAATATTCTCCGCACAGTTATACAGTAAACCCTCATTTATCGTGGTTAATCTGCTCCAGACAGATAAATGAATTTCCACAAAGTAGGATTCTTTATTTATAAATCTAATATTTTCGCAGTTAGAGCATAGAAAACCTGTTTACGACCTTCTAAATACATTTTTTAACATTATTAGAGCCCTCTAGACACGAAATAACACCCTTTAGTCAAAAGTTTAAACTGTGCTCCATGACAAGACAGAGATGACAGTTCATTCTCACAATTAAAAGAATGCAAACATATCTTCCTCTTTAAAGGAGTTTGCGTGAGGAGCAGAGAATGTCAGAGAGAGAGAGAGGCAAACAATCAAAAATCAATAGGGCTGTTAGGCTTTTAAATAAACGAAGCACCGCATAAAGCAGCTGCAATTAAGGGATCAATGTGAAGGTAGTCTTTCAGCATTTTTTAGAGGCACGTCTGTATCTTCTAAGCAAACAGCCACTGCAAACAGCCCCTCTGCTCACACCCCCTCCTCAGGAGCAGAGAACGTCAGAGAGAGTGAGAGAGACAGAGAAAAGCAAACAATCAAAAATCAATACGGGCTGTTTGAGCTTTGAAGTGTGCGAAGCACTGCACGGGAAGCATATCGTATATCATTGAGGAGTTTTATTTAATACGTGCTCTGATTGGGTAGCTTCTCAGCCATCCGCCAATAGCGTCCCTTGTATGAAATCAACTGGGCAAACCAACTGAGGAAGCATGTACCTTAAATTAAAAGGCCCATTGTCCGCAGACATCCGCGAACCAGTGATATATATTTAGATACGCATATGCTTACATTTAAAATCCGCGATGGAGTGAAGCCGCGAAAGTCGAATCGCGATATATTGAGGGATCACTGTATTAAGAACTTCAAAAACAAATTACATCACTTTTCTACATAGTCACCTTCCTTTGCCATGCAATTTTCCCAGCGTCGTACCAACTTTTTAATACCCAATTACTACCCCTCCCGCCCTCACCGTTTCCAGCGGAAATATAAAAGTGCGGAAACCTTTTGAACATCCCTCTTATTAAAATGCCAAAAGGTGCAATTTTAATTCTGAGTTTTCCTACTTCAACTCTGAGGTCAAGATTCTCTATTAATTGAAAACTTCATCATCAGAAACCAGGCAGAAAAGTATCGGAGTTTTTCAACTGCATTAATATTAATTAATAAAAATACACTATCAACCAGACTGTTTTGAAAAGTACAATACATAAATAACTCAACCACGACAAAAGTAAACTGGGCAGACTCCAGTATCTAGGACGGAAACACTGATTATGGGTCATCAATATTCTTGATATGCTGTGCATCAGCATTAAATAATATGGAAAATAAAAACTATTGTTTCCTAAACAATAGAACTTTGTACTTTTGTATTACTTTAAGTAACGTCAGTAATTTGATGCAAAGTAAGTTAGTTTTCACCATTGAGGAAGACTATAAAAACTATAGTTGCTTACAGTGGTAGCAAGTGAAAAGACCTGAAATGGCCAAGAAAGTATGAAATGAAATAAAGGCAGTGTGTTTTTGTTGTTTTAATACTAATAATGCAGTTTGAGTTCTGCTGGTCCTGGGAACATTTGGCTGAATCCTCTGATCATGATGAGTTCAGTTTCTGCCTCCGAGAGAAGTTTTTCCCATGAGCGGAGTGAGGGCTGGAACGTTTTCTCCAAATGCAACCTATTAAAGACCTCAGTTGTAGAAGTGGCAACTAAAAGCTGGGGTCTTAAGGTGGTTGATGGTAATCCTGAATAAACTTATCAGCAAAGCCTGCTCAATCACATAGCAAACCCTGGACACACTGGAAGCTGTTGTAGAAAAGCGGATGGTGGCAAAATTGGACGGCATCATGAAAAATACCCTCCATCCCTTCCAAGAGGCTCTCACTTAGAGCCGCAGGCTCATTCCACCACGGTGTGCTAAGAAGTGCCTCTGGGGGTCTTTTCTGCCCACTGCTATCAGGCATCCTCCCGGAGTACTTGTTAAGCTTATTTTGAAATACCATTTTGACAAATGCATTTATTTATTTAGAATTACTTATTTATTTCTTTTTACGTATCTATTGATTGATTGATTGATTGGCTGTTGTTTGTTCTGTGAGTCTCTATCTTTGTTTTTATGTTTCTACTGCTGTATGCATCTGAATTTCACCTTGGGCTTAATAAAGTTTATCTAATCTAATCTAAAACTTGATGGTGGACACCAGAGGGGTGAGAAGCTGGCAGCCTTTTGGTTGATAGGCAGCTGTTCTGCAGACGTTACACTAATGGCATGGCAGTGAAACAAGAGCTGAGTCTAAAGGCAAAACTCTCAGTTTACTGGTCGATCTATATCTCTGTCCTGTTTGATGGTCATGAGCCTGTTGGTAATGCCTGAAAGGATGAGATTGCAAGGACAAGCAACACAAGTGAGGTGTTTTTCACAAGGCTGCTGAGCTTGACAATCTGTGATAGGATGAGAAACTGAACTGTATGTTATCAATTTCTTTGAAACTTCAGATCCCAATAGTAGAAAATGAGATAAAGAAGGAAACTGGTGAAGTAAAACCTGAAGAAGAGGTGACGGTAGCACCTGCACAGAAACTGGTTACTGAAATGGGAACATATGCAACACAGAGTGCCCTAAGCAGCTCCAGACCAGCTAAAAAAGAGGAAGACAGGTATTTCCTTATTGTTTTTCTTTTCTAAAGTTTAAGGAAGAAAGTGAGCTGCTAGCTTTCCTAAAGTAATATGTGAATAATACAGCTCTGCAACACCACCATTTATTTCTATGGTATATTTAAGTGTCTCAAAGTGCTTTGCAATAATAATTATGACACCTAAAAGGGTTACATAAGAGTTAAAAAAAAATAAATAAATAAATAATGAACATTACCCCTTTTCACAAAATTCAGGTTTGGTCACTTGGCAGTTGAATCTGTACTTCCTGGTAGTTGGCCAGCAGTGGATCGTGTTTTATTCTACTTCTCAACTTCCTTTTCCAATAATAGATTTTTGCAATGTAAGAAGTATTATTTGAAATGCTCAACAAAGGCTGTACAGTTTTGGTGTAGAAATTGCGTTTTAGTTACCTATAAATGTATTGACGTGTAGTTACATCACAGAGCATCTCAGTTTGCAGATTTGCATTGTGGTGAACTGCTGGAAGTCCACTGTGAACTTGTAACATCTGGCTCAGAAGTGTTTTTCCTTATAGCATAAGATAATAGGTGAACTCCTTGTTGTCTTGGCCTCCGTGCAGAGGCTGCTTCTGAACACCGAGAGCGGATCGTTTCCTGGTGACATCAGCTGAGCTTACTCGCTCGCTCAACCTCCTCCAGTTTCAGCGAAACTGTTTTGTTATACTTAATGCTTGCTTAGTCCATTTCATTATCTCTACACAGTAGAACCTCTGGTCACAAACGTTTCTGAACAATTAAAAATCGGGTTACCATCAAAAAGTTCGCCAAAATTTCACATCTGTTCACGACCACACACTCTGGTGGTGAACAAAAACACTGGTAGCCAGTTTCCCTTCCGGTTTATATGCGCCAATAATTTCCCATTCTCCGCTTCCCATTTTCTCCGCCAGAACTTGACTCGTGCAAGGTTAGTTTTCTTGGTTGTTTAGGGTTAGTTTTTGTATAAATTAAGTATTTTTCAAACTTTAATTTTTTTCCCTGTGCTTAAAACTCATAAAAAAAATTGTTTGCAGTGAGCAGTTCTTAAGAGTCTTTTACAAACAGCTCGTAAGGGTATAGCATGAACTCTTGCAATGTTAGTTTTCTGTGTTGTTTAAGGTTTTCTCAGTGTTATTCAATGTTTGTACATTTGGTTTACTATTACACTGTGTATTCTATGGTATAATTAACTAATTTTGTGCTTAAAAATCATTAAAAAAATATATATTTACATACAGTTCGTATGGTCTGGAACGGATTCATCGTATTTACATACACTCTTATGGGGAAATTACATTCGGGTTGCGCCCAAATTGGCTCCCATCCAGAGTTTTAGAATGAATTATGGTCATGACCAGAGGTATCACTGTATATGTAAAATCCACCGTTTGTCTGTCTGTCCGGTTTTCACGAGAGAACTACTTAAACGGATTTAGATTGGGTTTTTTTTTTCTTTCTATAATTTGCTTGAACATTCCGGTTGATTTTGTGACTTATCACGCTAAATATCATAGTTCGCCTGTGGTACCGATTTTATTTGTGCAAATCCGAGAGAGAGACAACGGGTCGAGGGGATGGGGAGGGAGAAGTGTGACATCAGGAGTAGGGAGCCGGACAGGGCCCTCCTCACTCACGTGCCTCCCTCCGTACGAGTAGGTCTACCTCTGCATTTTGAAA
The DNA here is from genome assembly GCA_026402145.1 of Polypterus bichir lapradei. Taxonomy (NCBI): domain Eukaryota; kingdom Metazoa; phylum Chordata; class Cladistia; order Polypteriformes; family Polypteridae; genus Polypterus; species Polypterus bichir. The sequence continues at coordinate 5,658,534 of JANRMT010062810.1, forward strand.
TGTTCCTCGCCTCCGCTTGGCTAGCCATACGTTTTTTTTTAATTGATTTTTAAAGTTTATCCTGTTTCACTACTATGTGGGCAGAGCTGTGGGGGACAGCTAGTATTCTAATATAAATGAGATAAAATTCCTGCGATCTTACATAGTAACAGCATTTGGTGCAAGTTTATAAACGTTTTTAAAACTTTTTTCAGGTTTGTTGTATGTGAGTTATTAAGTTCCTGGCAGGAAACACACACACATGAAATTAAAACTTACCATTCAGTTTGTTAGTCAGAAAACAATAATCGCATTTCAGTTGCATTAAGTTGTATATACTGACTAGAAGCAGGTTAGGGTCATTGCATAGTCGTGTTCCATTGAGAAAGGACCTGCTGTGCTGTTCTCCATTAGCAAATTCTTTGACACAATAACTGCACGACAATCATTTGCCCTTTCAAAAATAATTCCTGTGTGAATATGACAAAGTTGATAGTTAAAATGGCACAGCATCAATCTTAAGGGAGTGCGTTAACTTTATAAGAACATACTTAAGACGTTTGACAAAGAAAAGACCAACAAGCTCATTTGTTTAGCTAATGGTTGAGCTGTCCCGATATCTCATCCTGATGCTTCAGGATGTGCTTATAAGATTTGAAGTGGCAGATACAAACAAAAGTACTGCCATGGCATATAAAAATGTGGTCCTTTATCTGTTTTGATTGCTTGGATCCTTGTTCTTCACTGTGCTTCCTCCATGGGTAAACTGTTAAAACTCGGGCACTGATATTTTTTGTTTTGAATTTTAACCAGGGCTGTGGAGCCGGTAGATAAATGCTCCGACTCCGACTCCTCAGTTTCTAAATCTTCCGACTCCTCTGTATGTATATACTATGCTAATGTATTTTCTACATCCATTGAAGGAAAGGAAGGCAACATACATGTCATTTCACCACAGAACTACTGGCTAGGAAGCCAACACTCTACTATAATGCCAGATTAAAGACAAACACAATGAAAACAAGGTTTTGTTTTGGCGGCCGCAGATTGCGGGTATCCACATGGACGGGCAGATCCAGCTTGCCGAAAATCTCGACCACCGCCCCCATCCAAAGTAATGTGATGCCTCTGTCTGCTGCAGTGGCTGTCTCCTCTGTCAGCCAGCCGGAAGTTTAGTGCATTGTGTCACTCACCGGCCAGCTGATCAGCAGAACGAGCCTCTGCTGGAGACAGGTAGGGAGATCTGTGTTCTCGGCTCCTTCGGCCCCCTTCACTAGCGCATAGCGAAGGGGAGCCGACGGAGCTGAGAACACACCAGATGATTTTTCAGGCGTTTGACGTGTGATGACTCGTTGAACGGCCGAAAAATCGGCAGTGCATCTGTAAATGTATGGGGGGCTTTAGGCTAGGTTCACAGTTCCCTGTAACAGTGAAACACGACGCAATGTAAAGCGGTGCCGCACCTTACCTGTGCATTACATCCCATATAGTGACGCATACAGTCAATGAAAAGCATGCTTCATGGTTACTTGACATGTTCGTTTTGTGGTAACATTATGCACTGCATGCATTGGGCTTTATTCTTACAGCAGAGAAGTAGTTCATTATGACTGTTTGTGAATTGGGACATTTCAACTTACTTTTTTAATTCCCATTTAAATTTAGTAGGAGTCGGAGTCGGTTAACTTTTTGCCGACTCCGACTCCAGGTACCCAAAATTGTCTCCGACTCCTCGACTCCACAGACCTGATTTTAACACAGAGGAGGGCGAATCTTGTACTCAAGGAAATTAGTGAAAATTAAGGGGAAGCGCATTTAAAACTGAAGCAAGGAAGCAATTCTTTGCACAATAAGTTGCGGGGCTCTGGAACAAACTGCCAAGACATGGAGTTGAAATAGAAACTTTGACAATCTTTAAAAAGATATTGGGACAGCTAAGCTGTCAGCTAAACAAACTGTCTTGATGGTCTAAATGGTCTCCTCCCATTTTTCATATTTCCTGTGTTTCATAGGGAATACTACAGAAGCTGTTCTTTTGTGATTCTAAGATTGTTTAGTGTAACTAAAAGAGAGTTTATCCATTGACAGTACCTCTGGGGGGGGGGGGGGAACACGGAAGTTTAAAAAGGGTCATTTGTGCATCAAAGGTTAAGACTAAGAATAACAATGTAAATGTCCAGTTAATATTAGGGCCAGAAGACCATGGAGGAGAGTAAAATGAAAACTCTTGCTGGCGAGGACACTTTAGAGGGTCCCGTGGCCAAAATTCCACCCAGCTTAAAACCCAAAGCCCCTTCCCCATGCTGTTTTAACATATATTGTTATACTAGTGATTATTGGTTTGTATAAAAGTCTTCATTCGTTTTCCAAACTTGCAATGTATACAATATTATTTCAGCCTTCCTGATTATATTTTGCCACAATACAAATACATCATGCATAGAAATCCCGCTTTGGGTAGAGTAGCTTCACTTGTGTATGGGAGTGTGTTATATCAGTATGTAGTCCCTATTTACATTTATGTACACTAGCCTTTTGCCAGCACGTGTGATAGTGATGCATGTAAAGTTTAAAATTGTGTTCTGTTATTTATTTATTTTTTAAAGACCTCCACTTCGGGGATTTCTGATGGACGGAGATTTTTTTGTCGCAGCTTCGTTGGCTACAACTCTTACAAAGGTGGCCCTTCGCTATGTGTCCATTGTGCAAGAGAAAAGGAAGCAAAATGTAAGTGGAACTGACAAAAGGAAAATTACATGAGAACTTTGTGATCAAAGTACAGTGGAACCTCGGTTTGCGAGTAACTTGGTTTACGAGTGTTTTGCAAGACAAGCTAAAATTTTAAAAATATTTTGACTTGATAAACGAGCGACGTCTTGCAATACGAGTAGTATGTATACGCTTTATCTGCTGAGCGTCATGTGATCACAACTGAGCTGATGGTTCTTCTCTCTCTCTTGCTGCGGGATTGTGGGCAATCGTCTCCTATTCTTCGTCTGTCATGCCTCACTCATATAGTCAACATCTGTACGAGCGTATACTGTTTTGTGACTGTGTGTGTGTGCGCGCGTGTGCTTTGACGTGCGAGTCCCTGTCTTGCACCACCATCTTTATTCAGCTTGAAACAGCAACAGCGCTGTTATTTATTGTAGCGGGATCTGCCACTCTCCTATACACAGACACAGCAGTCAGGCAGGGTCGTGGCCAAGCAGTACTGTGCCCTGCGCATTTATAATGTTCCTTGTATCACCCATCGACGGTGGGCGCTATAGCATGTCCGCGATCTTTTCGGATTTGCTTTTACGGCGAACTGCTACAGCGCTGGGAGACTGCGATTGCTTTGGGATGCTCTTCCGCGTGTTGTCCCGTTGGGTGGAATCCCACAAGAGTTTAGAAACTCACTCACACCAGTCATGATTCTTTTCAAAGGTAAAGTGCAGGTTCATTTGTTTTATGTATTTTTACTTTATATTTTGTATTAATCATTTTTATATGAATAGTTTTGGGTTGTGGAACGAATCATCTGAGTTTCCATTATTTCTTATGGGGAAATTCACTTTGATATACGAGTGCTTTGGACTGCGGGCACTTTTCCGGAACGAATTACGCTCACAAACCGAGGTTGCACTGTATTTATTTTCCGTAGACTCTGACAGAACAACTTGTTTAATTGTCATGATTTTTTTTTTTTAATTGCCATATGTATATGCAAAATAGAAATGTGTAATGATTTTTTTTTTTTCTTTTGCCAGTCTTTTGTTTCTGAAGCTATGCTGATCATGGCTACAATCCTGCATCTTGGAAAGTCCTCCCTTCCTAAGAAGCCGATCACTGATGACGATGTGGATCGCATCTCCCTTTGTCTCAAAGTTTTATCAGAATGCTCTCCTCTGATGAATGACATCTTCAACAAAGAATGCCGTAGATCTCTTTCTCATATGCTGTCCGCAAAACTGGAAGAGGAAAAGCTGTCTCAGAAGGTCAAATTGTATAGTCCTTTAACAATTAAGTAAGCAGCAATTTAATGTGAAAGTCTGGCGTATTTATTTGTGTGGCTGTTTTGTTTTATTTTAGAAAGAGTCTGAAAAGAGGAATGTTACAGTACAAGCGGACGACCCCATCTCTTTCATGCAGCTCACCGCCAAAAATGAAATGACGTCAAAGGAAGATCAGTTCCAGCTAAGCTTGCTCGCAGCCATGGGAAACACACAGAGGAAAGAGGCAGCTGACCCTCTTGCTTCTAAACTGAATAAGGTACACTTTTTTAAACCATGATACAGAGAGATCTTAAGTGAGATTTGCGGGAGAAAATGAGTAGCATGCAGTGGTATTTTCTTTATAAGTTCTACGTTTTTCCTTTCCATTAACTAACAACCAGTCAGTTTATCAGTTCTCAAACTGATTTAATCCAATGGTAAGTTCATGGAAGCAAGGCCATAGATAGGCCTAACTGCTGTGTCAAGTGCAAGGCAGGAACTGATCTTGAACAGACCACCCATCCATCACAGGACACATGTGCTTTCATTCACGACAGGCCAGTTCTGAGCATTCAGTTCGACCAAGACAAACCTTTTTGATGTGACAGTAAAACAAAAATGTATGCAGAGCACGCAGAATTCAAACAGCCCTGCTCTCCAACATACCACTCTTTGTGCATGTTGTCCAAATGGAGCTTTTGGTGTTCGTTTATTACTGTCTGCATAGTCACTGCATTCATTTATGGATGTTGTATAGATTTATGCTTTGGGCTGCTTGGGAATGTACACATGAGATTCATCAGCCGTACAGACATACAAGGATGTACTGCGGCCAAGGAGTGGCTAGAGTTTAACGATTGCAGTGCTCAAATGCTATGTGCCTTCTGTCTACAACTTGCTGTTTTCAGAACATCAATGTCACGCTGCCTTAAGGCAATAACAGGATCCCCCTGAGCCCCAAGGCAAATGGGATTCTAAAATTCTTACTCCTATCAATAATTTGACTTATAATGCAAAGCAAACAGCTTACTACTGTATAACAAGTTTGAAAATGGGGTTGAACTAAAACTGTAGATGCCTATTATGGTGGGCATATTGGTTGTGAATATGATTCAATTTAAAATGTGTATTTGTTTTATTGTTAAATGGTGTTGCTTGCATTACTTATTTATTAAATTATTATTTATCTGTATCTCCTGCCATCAGCAAGCAGTGCCAACTACTAATAAAAAATTCAGAGGAGAAATGCTGAAAACTGTGAGAAAAATATGGAAATGCCTTGCCGGAATCTCTTTAGTGCAGAAATGAAGGCCTCTCTTGAATGTCGGCACTGCTGCATTTTATTTTTGCTGCTGTAATCTGTGTCAGTCTGTTTAATCAGCCTCACTTTTGAGTTCAAGATTCTGTCCCGATTTGCTCTTAAGCACACAGAGTGTCTGCATCAGCTGTTAAGACTGTCTACAGCTAAGTGTAGGGAGACGTAACTTCTCGTACTTTCCGTAATTTTGATAACTTTAGTAATCACGGTTATTGCCATTGCTTGTGTTCCAGGTCACTCAGCTGACAGGGTTTTCTGATCCGGTTTACGCTGAAGCATACGTCCATGTTAATCAGTATGACATTGTGTTGGACGTGCTTGTCGTCAATCAGACCGGTGATACCCTGCAGAACTGCACCCTGGAATTGGCAACACTGGGTAAGAAACTAGCTGAGCTCTTGTGGCTGGCACTTCAGTAATTGTAAGGGGAAGTAGTTGTAATTAACATCTTCACTTTCAGCAGATTTTAATGAAATCTTGAAACTATATTGCCGTGTTCATCATATTGTACAGCGTGACGCAACCTTGTAATCTGACGGCATCATCTTTATTGCAGGAGATTTAAAGCTTGTGGAGAAACCATCACCACTCACATTAGCACCGCATGATTTTGCAAACATAAAAGCAAACGTGAAAGTAGCTTCTACTGAAAATGGAATCATCTTTGGAAATATTGGTGAGTATAGCGATCTTAAATGTCTGTCTGTCTATTTACCTTTCTGTGCATTTTTATGTAATTTTTTTTTTTTTTGTGTGAGTCTTGGTTACGTTTATGGGATGACTTGACCTTTGAGCGGCACCAAAGACGGCAACACATTTGTTAGTCAGTCAGTCATTTTCTAACCCGCTATTTTCCTAACACGGGGTTCTGATGGAGCCAATCCCAACTAACACAGGGTGCAAGGCAGAAACAAACCCAGGGCAGGGCACAAGCCCACACACACCCACACACCAAGCACACACTAGGAGCAATTTAGGCTCGCCAATCCACCTAACCTGCATGTCCTTGGACTGTGGGAGGAAACCCACGCAGACACGGGGAGAACATACAAACTCCATGCAGGGAGGACCCAGGAAGTGAACCCGGGTCTCCTTACTGCGAAGCAGCAGCGCTACCACTGCGCCACTGTGCTGCCCGCAACACATTTGTATATTAGTTTATTCTGGAGACTTCTATTCTGCTTCCAGAATTGCAGTGATCTAGTGTGTAAATTACATGCTGGCTATTTAAATGAATGAATACTGTGTCCAAAGCAGGAAAGCAGTCACATATCCCAAAGTAAATCTGAAAGAATTGTGTAATTAATACTTTTGTTGGTTTAATCACTTAATGTACATTAATAATGCAACAATTTAACATCTGAGTCAAAATACAGTGTATATGTGTGTATATACATACACACACACATATATATATATTTTTTTAGGTTACCACACACTAGCTGTCTTTTTGTTTATATCAGCAAAGCAATTCATGGGAATAATTAATCAAACTCAGTTTGTGGTGTTATGAACTGAAGCCCCATGAAATACTTTCTTTTAACATCCAGTATTATGTTGTAGATCAGTGCTAATTAATCATTTCTGTCATCAACAAATCTTATGTATCCTGTTTTAATTATTGTTTTGAAAATAGCCATGTATGACGCAAGTGGAATGGACATGGGAGGGGCACACAAACTCTTTATATTGGCAACTTGAAACTCACAAGTTTATTCAAAACCTTAGGCCTTGAATCAGTCAGTGTACTATAATAAAAGACCTCCTATTTGATTATTGTCTAATGTGTTTTTTCCACACAGTCTTCTTTGCTAAAATCCATTTAATTTCAGTTTTTCACTGCCTGAAAATGACAATGGGAAAACAGGATTCTAGAAAATTTGGAATTTTATTAAAATTAACAAAACTAAATATCACATTGACACAAGTATTCAGACCGTTTGCTTTGGCTCAGGTGTATCCCATTCTATTGGTCATTAATTAGAATTTTTGGAGCCCATCTGTGGTGAATTCAGTTGAGTGGACAAATTTGGAAAGGCACACATTTGTCTACAGAAGGTCTCACATGTGAGCACAAACTACGTCCTGAGATCAAAGGATTTTCCTGAAAGGAGAGCTGTTAGACTGGGGACGGCTGCATCATTGAAGGTCCCCAAGAGCACAGCGGCCTCCATATTCTTGAACTGAAAAAGTATGGAACAAACACGACTTTTGAGGTGGCCAACCAATACCAGAACATTTAACTGCAGTAAGCTGGAGCTGCTGGAAAGTTAGATTTGTACCACTTTAATTGGTGCTCCATATACAATATGATTGGTTTATAATTTTCTTTGGGTGTCATTATGTATCCATTTTATTTTTGACATTTGACTTTAAATAGCTCATAATGTAATTCTTAAAGCAATAGTACTAGGGTGTTGTACCGTGTTAGCCATTATGGATGTAGTGAAAAGTTGAGCAAAACAACACCTTTTATTGGCGAACTGAAAAGATTACAACATGACCGCTTTCAAGGCTCTGAAGAAAGGGGCCTGAGTTGCCTTGAAAGCTGCCATATTGTAATCTTTTTAGTTTGCCAATAAAAGGTTTCATTTTGCTTCACTTAAAGCAATAGTAAAATGTTAAGTTTGGTACCGATTTCTCAGTTGTATCATTATACCTGTCGTGGTGTACTGATTAGCAGTCCAGGAGTATGGACTCAAATCGCAGTCTTGTCAATCTTTGCACATTCTATATCGGCCTTTTTTTTTTTTTTTTCCTCCCAGGGTTCACTGGTACACACAGACATGTCTGTTAGATTAACAGGTGACTCTAAATTGTCTCATTTATTGATTTCCAGTGATGCACTAGATACCCAGTCCCAGTTGTCAGTGCCATATATGCTTACATGTCTTCACTATTTAGTTTTAACTGTGCTGTGCCTAATGAATGGAATCTGTTGGTCCCAATTGTAATGATGGTCCTCTGTCTCCCCCTCCCCACAGGTGTCATCCTTGACAGTACTTTATCCTTTCAGTCCCACATCAATAACATCTCCCAGTCTGCATATTTCCACCCGCGTAACATTAATCGTATTCACCCCCCCACACCACTGCTGTCCTCGTTCATAGTCTGGTCACTTCTCATCTGGATTATTGTAATTCCCTTTTCTTTGGTCTTTCTCGCAAATCTCTTTATAAGCTTTAACTGGTCCAGAATTCGGCTGCCCACATCATTACTAGAACCCCCTCTACTCACCATATCACTCCCGTCTTGCAGCAGCTTCATTGGCTTTCAGTTCAGTTCCGAATTCAATTCTGTTAACTTTTAAGGCTCTCCACAGCCTCGCCCCTCCATATCTGTCTGACCTCCTCCATGTTGCCATTCCCTCCCGCACCCTCAGATCCTCTTCCTCCATTCACTTGACCGTCCCCTTCGCCCGTCTTACCACTATTCAGTTGCTCTGCTCTCCAGCTCTGTAACTCACTACCACCTGAGCTTAGACATATTGAATCATTTTCATTTTTCAAATCTAAACTTAAAACTCCATTTGTTTAAGACTGCTTTTTCTCTTTGATTACAATTGCTCTGATTTTAACTTTTGTATTTTACTTTTGTTTATAATCTGTATTTTATCTATTGTTTGGTGTCCTTCAGTGTTCAGAAAGGCACCTACAAATAAGTAAAATGTATTATTATCATCATCATCATCATCATTGAGCATTAAGGTATTTTCCGAGCCATTTGGGCATCAATAGTGTTTTTTGCAATAGATCACACCTGGATGGTTCATAAGGTGTCTGCCATGGTCTTTGTCTGATCTGGATTAGCATTAGTTTTGTGAATACAGAGTAATAAACTATAGATGCTTGACTGATTCTGAGTGTTCCTTTCCCAGTACTCAATCTCCAAGACTGCAGTCTGTGCACCGACAGACTGGTGAGAAATAACTGGTTAACCTTATTAAAAGGCTTTGTTCTTTTGTCTTGCAGTATATGATGTGTCTGGAGCAGCCAGCGACAGAAATTGTGTAGTTTTGAGTGATATCCACATAGACATCATGGACTACATTCAGCCAGCGTCGTGTACAGATGCTGAATTCCGTCAGATGTGGGCAGAGTTTGAATGGGAAAATAAGGTAAGAAATTGGAACAATGTTGACAAGGACAAGCCTGACAAGCTTGTTAATCCTATTCCCTTAGGTTCTCCAAAATAACTTAAGTTGAGAGTTCAAAGTCCTTAAGATAGACAGCACATTATTTGTCCCCAGGGGAAAATCTGGCAAATTTAAAGTCCTGCCGTCTACCACGCTACATGGTAATTGTTACAGTGGATCTCACACCTATGGATACCCAGAACCTTGGAGAGTAAAGAAAAAGATTTGTGGGCTAACCAGTTTGTCAACCTAGAAAATGGCCACTAGACCGGAGATCACGTTTACAAAGCGCTGAATACACCATTTAGTGTTCGAAAAGCATATGTAAGATCACGGGATGTTCAGAGTCTTTTT
>JANRMT010062810.1:5680354-5714425 GCA_026402145.1 Polypterus bichir lapradei
ATAATTGTTTTACATTATGGGTGTGCGTGTTTTCAATGTGCATGCAGCAATCTCCCATGTCTGTAAATTTGTGTAGATCTTCCTTTTTGATGTTTTATGAAAACCTTCTGAAATGAAAGCACATTTTTCTTAGGAAGATTTTGTTGTGCCGGTCTCTGACAAAAACAGCTGCATTTGCATGCCACAGGAAAAACCCACACAATTTTTCCATTCTGAGCCAATGCCGTTTGTGTTCACAGGACTTCACTGATGTCAGGGGCCGAGGCAGCTTTTATATTCATTGTTTGATCGATAAGCCCCTGAAAGTAAGAATGGAAAAGACGTCAGTTGTGAAGGTCACAGAACGATTTGAGTTTTCTCTTGGAGGCTTTGAAGAAAAGCGGGCGGGGTTACTGGCCCACTTTTAAGGAACTGCTCACTACAGAAGTGGGCACCGAGTCCTCTTTTACATCCAGTGTTTTCTTCTCTTTACCTTTTCAGTGTGACCCGATGAGCATTCAAATGTTTTTCTAGCCTTTGTAGTTTCCAGATTTGAATTAACGTTCGCTCTGTGAGGTTAAATGAATTGGAAAGTGGATGGGTGATTGTGTACTTTTGATCTTTGAGTCATCATTGTCACATAAAACGGTGTACAGTGAGTCACTTCTCTGCTTCCGGGAGATCGTTTGTCCAGTCGGCTTGATGTCTGAGTCATCCTCTTTACTGAAGTCCTTGGCATTGTGTCATTCAAATTGTCATTCTGGACTGACATTTTCTTTTGTGTGTTTTTCCTTGCCAGGCTCTCTCCGGGTTTTGTGGGTTTATGGCTGCCAATCTGTATGCCCGTTCTATATTTGGTGAAGACGCCCTTGCTAACGTGAGCATCGAGAAGCCAATCCACCTTGGGCCAGATGCTCCAGTCACTGGTCACATTCGCATCCGAGCAAAGAGTCAGGTAAGCCCCCTTGTAAATGTAACCAGAGAAGGACTTTGGGTTTTAGCTTCTGATTCTAAATTGGGGTCTGGTTGGCCGTTACGGTCACTGTATTGAATCTGTAACTCTGTGAATGTCACTTGAGTCTGTCTTCAGTATAAAATGAATAACGGGGGACTGTGACCTTTCAAAGCAGTGGTTTCCAGGCTTAGTCCTTGGTGGCAGGTTTTTCTATGCTAACCAGTTGGTGAGTCATTTTACCATAAATTGATCTAATTGTTTAAGTGCAGACTAGTTTAATATTCTGCATTTAGAAAAGAGCAGTATTGTGTGGTTTTATGTTCATAAGAAATTTAAAAATCTCATTTCCTGTTCTCTTTATTCAGTAGACTTCTTTCCCCTTAGGCTGATGTCATACCACACAGCTAATTCAGCGAGTTTTCAGTGGAGCCTTCACTTCTCTAATCTTATCACGTTGTACACCATGACTGCCAGGTTTGATATTTTGTTGCCAGCCATAAGGATGACTCGAGCGGACAGTCAGTGACCCACTCAGCTGGGAGTACAATGCAACAACAGAAGGAACGCAGGTGTTTTGGACCACGTAAACAGAAGTGAGGCTTGACCGTCTGATGCCTCACGTTTTGCTATGTTTGTGCTATCAGACTGATGGTAAATACGAGTTTCCGAGTCCGAAATTCTACATGAATGCCCCACGAACTCGGAGCTTTGAGTCAGAGAAAATGAAGCTACCCAAACACAATAATTTGACGATACACTTCAGTCAGATGTGTAAAACAAAAAAAAACTATAACCTGGTCATCCAGAAATGCCATTTTTGAGGACAAATTGCATTTGGATACATGTTTAATACATTCAGCTTCCTCTTTATTGTTATGAAAAATATACAGTTTATCTTTACTTACATTTATTGTGGACCAAGTAACAAATCAGCAGTGTTTCTCAGAATAGTCTGATGGTAAATTCATGTGAATACACTGAAGTGGGAAATTGAAACATCTTAACCCAGAGTTCTAACTAGTCCGATAGCACGTGAACACAGCATTTGTTATACAAACAAATGGAAAAAGACCAGCCGAAAACATTCAAATGGCCACCAGCGTGGTCAGGAAGCACATTAGTTAATTAGCGGTCAAAATGCAGCAAACTTGAGCTGCTTTGGAACTTTTTAAACTGAGCTGAGACGACGTGAAGGAATTATGTAATTGGTCATCCTCCACAATACATATTCATGTAAAACTGATGTCACATTACGCGACTTGTAGTTTTAGGGTATGTCAGATACACAACTGAAAATAATAATAATTCTTTACATTTATATAGTGCTTTTCTCACACAGCGAGGACCTGGGAAGCGAACCCACAATCTCCTTACTTGCAAGGCAGAAGTGCTACCACTGCACCACCTGTGTGGATCCCTGGGCATTTCGGGATACGCGACTGCAAAGTCCCCTTCCAGCACAGTTTTTCTGACAGCTAATAGCTTACTGTCTGATGGAGGCAGTGCTGTGTGGAGGGTTAACCGTTGTGCCGATTTCACCCGCAGTCTTTTTTTTTTTTCCATTCTGTCGTGGTACATAAAGCACAAGCCATGAGACAGACGAGCTTCTTTTCTGTTTGACGTCCAAAACTGCCACGTTTCATATTCCTCATTGCTGCATTATATGTACTCCCAGATGAGCATTCATTGGTTGTCCACTCTCGTGCACAAAAGCCCCACCTGCATGACTGAAAACAAAATCAAACCTAATTATTCTTAATGAGTTAGCGGGCCTGAGGGAGGAAGAGATGGAGCCTTTTAGCATTGGGAATCATTGGCATCCATGTCAGCTCTGCTTGTTGTTAATGGTCATTATTAAAATATAGCTAAGAAAGCAAAGCAAGTCAACGTAAAGATGAATTAATTGGCAGACAACCAAAGAGAGTTGATAACTTAAAGCTATGGCAAAAATATGAGAATTTTTATCTTCTTGTATAGTTGATGTAAATTTCAAGGAGTGCTCTTTTCTAAATACAGAATAAGAGAAGCACAGCTAATTGATCAAACATTTATTTCTGTCGCACATTTTCATACAAATAATGTACTTCAAAGTGCTTTACATGATGAAGAAAGAGAAAAGAGACAAAGTAAGAATTAAAATAAGACAACACTAATTAACATAGAATAAAAGTAAGGACCGATGGCCAGGGAGGACAGAAAAAACCAAAAAAAAACTCCAGACTGGAGAAAAAATAAAATCTGCCGGGGTTCAGAGGCCATAAGACCACTCAGCCCCCTCTAGGCATTCAGCCTAACATAAATGATCGTCCTCATTGTATTCAGGGTTCTCATGGAAGGACTTGATGATAACGGTCATGTGGACTTCTGGCCTTTAATTCGTCAATGTAGGAACATCACGGTGCTTTGATCAGGTGGTGGTGGCGGCGCAGATCAGCACCACAGAAAACCGGAAAAAGAACAGAAGAGAGAGTAGGGGTTAGTACAGATTTTGGAGCCACCATGAATAATAATGATAATTAATTGAATATACAGAGCATCAGGATTAAATTAAACATGAAGTTATGAGAAAGCCATGTTAAAGTAATACGTTTTCAGCAGTTTTTTTTAAAAGTGCTCCACCGTATCAGCCTGGCAAATTCCTATTGGCAGGCTATTCCAGATTTGAGGTGCATAACAGCAGAAGGCCCGTCCGCCTCACCACTTCTTTTAAGTTTTGCTTTTGGTATTCTAAGCAGACACTCATTTGAAGATCTCATTTGGATTACGATTTGGAGTGTAAGGTGTCAGACATTCCGATATATAAGATGGAGCGAGATTATTTAAGGCTTTGTAAACCATAAACAGAATTTTAAAGTCTATTCTGAATGACACAGGTAACCAGTGTAGTGACATCAAAACTGGAGAAATGTGCTCGGATTTTCTTTTCCTAGTTAGGATGCATTCTGCACTTGTTGCAATCAATTGATGTCTTTTTTTGGTGGTCCTGACAGGAGTGCGTTACAGTAATCTGGTCGACTGAAAACAAAAGCGTGAACTAATTTCTCAGCATCTTTCAATGATATAAGACGTCTAACTTTTGCTGCTTTTTCTTTCATCTGCTCCTGTTAGGAGTCGCCACAGCAGATCATCTTCTTCCATATCTTCCTGTCCTCGTCATCTTGCTCCGTCACACCCATCACCTGCATGTCCCCACTCGCCGCATCCATAAACCTTCTCTTAGGCCTTCCTCTTTCCTGGCAGCTCTATCCTTAGCATCCTTCTCCCAATATACTCAGCATCTCTCCTCTGGAAAAATGACTGACTGACTTGGGGAATCTAGGGGGGTGTGGGGGGCAAAAATCCTGCAGCCACAGAAGGGCGCCAGGACTGGCACTGGAAACCATTGAAATATACTGCATAGGTGGTAGATGACTAAGGCACTGGGATCACACTGAACAAGAAAGATTTGTTTCCTGAATACTTTTTGAATTTTGGCATGCAGATCACAAATAATATAAATTTGCATATTTTATTGCACTCGCCTGTTTTTATGATTACCTCTCACATTATTTGTGTGAATATAAGGGGGAAATCCCAAAAAAACTTTTTTTACAGCAGTTCCCTTTTAAGTTGCCATCAAAATGCTGCCCTTTCAGATGCCACTTGTCCACTTGTCTCTGCACTTCTTCCATTCCTGTTAGCATTTCCTGTGTGTTACTCCTCTGTTGTTACCACATCTGGAGTCTCCAGCGTTTTTTTTCCTGGATTTCTTCCACTGTAACAAATCTTCTTCCCTTCAGTCACAATTTTAATTTTGGGAACAAAAGAAGGGAGTGAGAACTGGAGAATACGGGAGGTCTGAAACAGCAACTACCTTGTGTTTGGTCAAAATCTCTTCGACCAACTGTGCGATGCGTGTCACTGTACAAAATACCATTTCGGGGGCACCGCTTCTCCTGATGGTTTTTTCTTGAGGTTTTTTCATAGACGCCTCAAGGTGGCGGTTTAATGCAATGTCAACTTGCTTAAAGTCTGTCCACATGGACCAAACTCCTTATCAGCAAGTTTGTCAGTGTCGATAAACACGGTAATCGTAATCTCTTATAAATCTGCCGTGGTGGCTTGGAGTAAATGTCAGAAAAATGCACTCGGCACGATGTCACTCGGTGGACTGATTCAGCAGACTGTGTAGGCACACGATACCTAGTGGCATATTTGACAACTACAACCTACTCCGGTAGGTTGTAGGGTCTCCCATGTATATTACAGTATCTGTGCTTATCTAAAAGCGGTGGCATGGCATCTCACACACACACACACCAAGTACCGTTGTTTCATTTGCAAATGCAACAGCCACACCAGCCAGTCTCACTGCCCTAAAAAGAACTGACTGCTGGCACATAAGCCACGGGTCGACCCAACAAAGAGAATTTTACCTCCTCATCATATAAAACTGGGACTGATGAAACATCTCGCGAAAATGATGAGCAAGGAAGGTGAAGGATTTCAGCATTCGATACAGAAGTTTCCGCGAATAACTGCTGCCAAGAGTACGAAAGGTGTTTCAGTTGGTCCACAAATCAGAAACGTCATCACTGAGAGGCGGTTTGAAGATCTGTTAGTGCGGGCCTGGAGGAACTCGCATGGAAGGCATTCATCTACAGAATACCAAACTACATCCCGCTGGTAGAAATCATGCATGTTATGGTTAAATAAATAAATAAAATAAATTAGAGTGTTTCTGCAAAGGAGACCTCCACATGTAAGCGCAGCTTTTTAAAAAAATCTGACTTCGGCCTTATCCCGGTTTTGTTTTTATGTGTAAACACAGCATCAGGACAAATGGAACCCATCAGTGATACAAGAAACAGCTGAGATCGAGTACAAATGAAAATCAACAGCGAGACATTGTGAGCTCAGTGGAGCTAATGCAGCGTGCCTGTCGGCAACATTTGAGCGATTGAACAGACTCAGTTCAATACAAGTGAATTCCAGATTGCTCCAGTTTCTACATGAGGCAGTCAGTCTGGAATTAAACTTAGGTTTGTTGAGCTTGAAGCTGAACATTGTGAGCAAAAAGTTTTCAGGAAACAAAACTTATGTAAAACTCTTTATGTTATTAGATGGCTAGGAATGATGCTGTGTGAATGAAATTGAAAGGCAGTATGTATAAAACAGATGTACAGCGAAACAAAAAAGAGAGATTGAAAAGGCGCTATATACCAGGATGGGACTGGGACAACTGGTGTAAATGATGAACCCAAGTGCTGCTTGACTCTGAGCCCACATGGTTTTGTCATTTTCTGTGGTTTCAGATGGTGCTCAAGATTCATGTTTTGTGTCAGCACTTTATCATATAGTGCCTCTCATTTCTTTCTATCATATAGTGCCCTTTGACTGATTGACTATCTATTATATAGTGCCTTTCAATATCTATCTATTATATAGTGCCTTTCAATATCTATCTATCATATAGTGCCTTTCAATATCTATCTATCTATTATATAGTGCCTTTCAATATCTATCTATCTATCATATAGTGCCTTTAACGTATCTATCTATCTTATAGTGTGTTTAACATCTGTCTATCCTATCTATCTATCAATCATATAGTGCCTTTGACTGCTAGTCTATCTATTATATAGTGCCTTTCAATATCTATCTTTAACATTTTTATTTTGTTGTGTTTTAGGGGATGGCCCTGAGCCTTGGAGACAAAATCAACCTGTCGCAGAAGAAATCAAATGCCTAAAAGCCCGTAAAACATTTGACTCTTGTGACTTCCCTGCACACACTTCCTACTTGTGTATATTCTTCATTAGAGACGTCAAGCGCTTTCCATGCTTTGATTTGTAGCTTCCATAGCTGTAGCTGCTAAAACCCCAAACCAACCTCCTTGACCCATCAATTTTTTTTCTTGTTTTTTTTTCTTTTTCTTCTTTTATTTACAGAAATGCTGCTCAACACAAAATAAAGATACACAAAGAATCCGCTGTCAAGTCTGGTGCACTTGTTATCTAAGTCGATTGTCGTGACGGCGCTTTGTTGTCAGGCTCAGATGTGTTTTGTTTAAAGACTCCAAAGGGTAGACGCGAGCCGAGGTATCTTAGGAAGCCATTAAACCCACCTGAGGAATCACAAAGAACATTATGGGGGACCGTGTAGAAAATGTGTGGTGTAACCAAAATGTCTGCAGATCCCCTTAAATGAAAGTCTGCAGTGTGCGCTTTAATCACAAGTTGCAATTATTAGATTTGTAATTTTTAAACTGTGGAGCAGAAGGGGAATCAAAGAAGAATGAATCTCTGTCCCAAACGTTAATGAGGGCGCCGTGACTGTGCACAGCAGTGTAGACTGTAAATATGTGACAGGTGCTCTGTATATAATATTAAACATTTAGTACTTTCTCATCCCCAGAGGGCAGTTGATGTCCTCCAGAAGCAACAAACACAATGAAGTCATCGAGTACAACAGTAAAAGTGAAGGAATGGACAAGTCCCGTCCGTCACAAGAAGATGGACGTGATGGCAGGAGGCTCTGAGCGGTTACACAAACTGCATTACTTTACTCATTCTTTATTTTACAAAAATAAGAAAGAAATCTTAACATTTCAGATTTAGATCAGTATGTTTCTATCTGCAAAACTGTCGAAGAAACGAAGGAAACAAGTCTTTTCAAATATTTTAAAGTACTAGGGTGTTGTGCCGTGTTAGCCTAAGTCAAGCAAAACAACCCCTTTTATTGGCTAACTAGAAAGATTACGATATGCAGGCTTTCAAAGCAACTCAGGCCCCTTCTTCAGGCGAGATGGAATAGAGAAACTGGACTTTCCCTCACTACAAATATTTTAAAGACTTTCCTGAAAGAATTAATAATAATAATTGTGCCTGCTCTGCAAATCCAAAGGGAACCGTCACTCCGACGATTCCTAATACACCATTAGGAAAGTTTTCCTACTTTTTCTTTTTATAGCACCATTCATAAGAATTCTTGTATTATAAATGTTTTCTTTCTGTCTTCTTCTTAACCTCTTCCTTGGCGTTAACCCCAAGTGTGACTTGGACTTGGAATTGTATATAATTACAGTTAAGCCCGAGTCAGCGTCAGGGTGACATCTAAAGATCTACTTACAGGACAGGATTCTGCTGCCATCTAGTGGGTGAAATAACATCACACTGCAAAAAAAAAAAAAAAAAAGGCTAGCGTGGCTGTGTTTGTCTGTCCGGGGTTTTAAATCACCTGTCGCTCACAAACCACTTGACCTATTGACCTGAAATTTGGTACACGTATACTATGTGACATCTACTGTCCGCTTTCAGGGTGATGATTGACCTCCAAGGTGGTTGTTCTTTTTATTTTATTGTAGAATTGACTGTTGGCAGCGGCCAGCAGGGTGGCTGTGCGGCGCATGTGTACGGGCACCGTTCTCATCCGTACCACTTAAATCATTCTTGAGGCAGATTGAAGACTTAGGTGCCAGCTTAAGTGAAAAATTAAAGAAAACGTACTAATTGCAAAACAAACGCTGACTTAATCAGTTTTAACATGAAAAGAGGCAGGCGAAAGAAGAGGAGCAGCAGGCTGCTAGGGTGGAGAAAATGAGCTGCTCAGGAAGCGGCAAGCGCATCAACCTCTGAGCAAACGAATGCTAAACGTACAGAGAAAGAAAGAGGATGAAAACTAGGAACACTCAACTCAAGCAGATTCACTGCGCGTTCTCATTATAGCAGCGCGCCCTTACTAGTCATGAATATTTCAATGTGTTTTGCCACTCTGAGATAACTCATCAATATTCATGAATGGGGCGGAGCCTTCAGCCAGAGCACAGTGGACTGTAAATGAGAAGCTGTAAAGCCAGTTTTCGAACAAACTGAACCAATAGTTGAATCAAGTGATCAGATGTTGACACAAATATTGAAGTTGATGACTACAGCAGTGAACCGCCATGATTTGCCTGGTGAATTTGGCTTGACTGAAGCATCAGCTTGGCAGAAGGTCAGAGTGGTTGAGATGAAGTAGAAGAACAAGAAACATGTTGGCCCGATAAGCTCTCTTCATAATGAAGCAACTGTCAATTTTCATGTCACGGGTAGTGTGGAAGTCACTAAGCCTGACGCTGTGATTGCCAACAATAACACAAAGGGGCACGTCGATCGTGTGGTTCAGGCACCGACATTTTTATCTTCTCATGCACATGGGACAGAAAAAAATATAAGAAAAGTGCGCAAAGAAAATGGGCGTCTACTGTCCCGATTGTGACATCGGGTGGCATGTTGGTGACGGTTTCAAATCGAGACATGATGGACATGTACTAAATTGGCAGCAGCGGATGCCAGACGTGGCCTTCCTTCTGTATTAATGTTGGCGTTTTGATATTTACACGTTACCTTTTCACGTAAAAAAAAATAACGCTAAGGGGGTTAAAAGGACTTTCACAACATTCCTATATTATAAGCGTTTTTCTTTCTTACAGCACCTTTCATGGTCATTTTTGCATTATGACATTTTGTGCTCCTTAAGTATCTGAAAGCAACCCCAACTTTGTTTGTGCGGCTGAACCTAACTGATCCCCCGACAGGTGACCCCAAAAATCCCAAAACTGAATTAAACCTCAAGTTCAGGTAATGGAGGGAAATGACGGTCTGTTTAAAATACAGGATTAAGAGACGCATACAGGGACGGGGGTACACGGTGGGCACCATAAACTGTCCCAGAGTGCCAGCCTGCAACGGCCTCCTATTCCAAATTGGCCCGTGTTTTGAATGGGCCATAGTTCAGAAAGAGGATGGATGTTCTCAGACACACCGGTGGGCGGGCATTTCCACCTTTATTTCATTTGATGAGGCGCCACCCATCTGTTCGTTGAGTCCGTTTTAATCTGTTAGATCTCAGGTTGATGGGGGATTTCTGTTTACTGGCCCAGCAGTTCACAGGAGATGGGAGCTTTCATAAGATCAGAACTGGTCTTTAAGGTCCACTTACATGTCCACTGGGTTTTGTGACTCACTTCTGGGTCACTTGCTGCCACCGATGGGTCGTGAATGGCTACTTTTTTTATAATGGTAGTGGCTGCCACACTGACGATCACATTCAAACCCCCTGGTGATTGATTGGGCAGTCATGTTTGATGACCTTCGTTCTCGACCTCACCCCACTCTGACGATCGTCCTCCATTCACCAAGCGGGGGGCGGGGTAAACCAACACTCTGATGTTTGTGCTCATTTAACCGAACGTGAACCCACTTAGACAAATCCTCTCGATTCATTTAAGGGCCCCCCCCCCCCCCCCCCCCCCCCCCCGCAAGCTCTGACAATCGCACTCAAATTACCCAGGGGGCACCAACTCTAATGATGCAAAGCCACTCGGACAACTGCACTCGATTCATAAAAGGGGGGGGGGGGGGCACGACCCCATACGACCCCATTCCTCTTGGTGGGTCATGAAGACGCACCAATTTAGCAAACAGCCGAGTCCCGACACCAGAAAGTTTGAGAAGACTGGCAAGGATGGCGTCTGATTGTCTGGACTCGCTGCTCCACAGACGAGAGGCTGTAAGATAAAACGGAAAATTTCAAACATTTGGCGATGAGAAATTTCCTTTATCTTCTTGCCCGAATGTTGAATGTCTGACCTTGAAGCTGCTGTTTACAGCGACTGCTCTCGTACTTCTTGGCCACAGTTCCCCTTGGTGTCATCTTAATGTTTTCGATTCCATAACCTGGCAGGCAGAGGCGTCTGTGAGCTCAGGTGAGGTCAGCCGTTGATGTTCTTTTGGAGTTTCTGACCGCAGACGTTTTACGTGTTCATCCACTAAGAGCGCCGGGTCCTTCAGAACAGGGAGTGCGGTAACTAGGCGTCTGTCTTGTTTTGCGATTGAGTTTTTACTTAAATGAGAAAGTGACAGCCATGAAGTTTGATTTCAGTCTAATGTTAGCTCCGAGGCCAAGGATCTGTTCTGGTATCCTGAAGGTGGCCCATTACTTGTCAGGTTTTAGCCAGCTGGGGCTGACGGTTGTGTTTTCTCATCTGTTTTGTTTAATTTTGTATCATTTATTTTTTGTTAAATATTTCTTTTTACATTCTACCGAGTGTGTTGGGAAATGGGCGTGGCCCAGGTTATAACCCTTGTGTTTTGTAGGTGGCTTCCTGAGGGGCGGGGCCACCTGCCAATCACCACCAGGAATGGCGCTCTGTTCTATTTAAGGGAGGGCCTCCCATAATTCCTTGCAGTTCATTGAATGCGCTGGGAGTGGAGAGTTGTGGTGAGTTTCTGGGCGGCTGCTGCTGCTTGTGTTTTCTGGAATTTCAAGCCTCTGCTTTGTTTTTCCAACTTCATCTTTGAAATTCATTTTGGGATTGTGGTTATTGATTTTTTTGGAACCCTTGATTTGTTTTTGATCTCGCCTCTGGTGGGTTTTGGATCAAGACTGTGTTTGCTGTTATTTTTTTGGAACCTCTGCTCTGGGTGGACAAACAAAAACCCACCAATTCTGCCAAACTCCAAGCACATGTCTGTCTCCATTAAAATGAAACTACCATAACAATTGGAGAGACTTCATGTCTTTGTGAGTGAACAAACTTACAAATTCAGCAGGGGATCAAATCCTTATTTCTACCCACTGTGTGAAGAGGATGAAGGATGGAAAGGCCATTGGTCCAAATGAAATACCTGTGGAATCATGGAGGTGTCTAGGAGAGATGGCAGTGGAGTTGTTAAGCAGATTGTTTAATGGAATCTTGGCAAGGGAGAGGATGCCTGAGGAGTGGAGAAGAAGTGGACTGGTGGGCCGATATTTAAGAATAAGGGGGATGTGCAGGACTGTAATAACTACAGGGGGATAAAATTGATGAGCCACAGCATGAAGTTATAGGAAAGAGTAGTGGAAGCTCAGATAAGAAGGGAAATTATGATTAATGAGCAGTATGGAAGATAAAAATATATACAGTATATTAGCATAAATAGCCATAAACGTAATTAACAGCTTCTGAAACATTAGATTTAGCATAAATTAAAATGTCAAGCAAATAAGATAAGTCAAGCAAATAGTTAAATAAAAGATATTAGTCATATTGCATTTTTAGTTAGGCTTGAAGCAAAATTACCAATATTGGGAAAAGAAGGACAGAATAGAAAGAGAATGACGCACAGAAACTATCGAGGACAGAAGAAAGGGGAACATGAACACCTGTTGTTTAAAGTCTAGGAAGCAAAGAACATACCAATGACATAATACAGAAAAATGGCCATGGTAGGCGTGTGAGAAGCTAGCTGGAATAGTGAGTCAGCAGAAACAGCAAAGGCATTCATACAACGAGGTCAAGATGATGTAATGTATGGAAAAATAAATATACTAGCATAAACAAAATGTAGAAATATATAAGCATTAACCTTAGTGCAGAAATTAATGCAAGTCAGGCATGCCAAGCAAATGATTAAAGGTACATGTCATATTTCTTTTTAATTAAATTTAGCTTTGAGCACCAAATAAACTAGCTTGAAGGCCAAGGATGGGGAAGTGATAAGAGAAAACCCATAAATGGAAGAGAGGGAACGTCTGTCCGGCCTTGGCCAATAAAAAACAAGCAAAACAGAACATAAAGATGAACAATAGACAGTAAAAATACAGGAGGCCAGCTGCAGAAGGACGTTAGGAGATAAGAAAGGTTCCCACAAGAACTTGGGATACTGGCTGGCCAGGTGCAGAGGGGAGTCAGAGAGAACGGCGAATGAGCTAATTTGAGCGAGGTCGGAGTGATAAGAAATTATTATATAAACTTGGATTTCTGAACTGTTCGGGGTTCAGTCCGATTTGGCTGAATTGGGTTGAGTCCGTGTTATTGTTTTATTGCAATAAAGCTATAAACTCTGTTTGCCTATCCTCTGAGTTCCTAATAGCCTTCATTTCAGGTAAAAGCCCTTTGGTGACAATTTTTCGCCACAACAGCAGCAGTGTGGCTTCATGCCAAGAAAGAGCACCACAGATGTGATGTTTGCTCTGAGGATGATGATGGAGAAGTTTAGAGAAGGCCAGAAGGAGTTGCATTGTGTCTTTGTGGACCTGGAGAAAGCAAATGACAAGGTGACTGAGAGGAGCTGTGGTACTGGATGAAGAAGACAGGAGTGGCAAAGAAGTACGTAAGAGTGGTAAAGGATATGTACGAGGGAAGTGTGACTGTGGTGAGGTCTGCGGTAGGAGTGACGGAGGTGGGATTACATCAGGGATCGGCTCTGAGCCCTTTATTTGTAACGGTGATGGACAGGCTGGCAGACGAGATTACACAGGAGTCCCTGTGGACTGTGATGTTTGCTGATGACATTGTGATATGTAGTGAGAGTAGGGAGCAGGTTGAGGAGACCCTGGAGAGATGGAGATATGAGAGGAGAGGAATGAAGGTCAGCTGGACCACCAACACAGGATATGTGTGTGTGAATGAGAGGGAGGTCAGTGGAATGGTGAGGATGAGGGGAGTAGAGTTGGCGAAGATGGATGAGTTTAAATACTTGGGATCAACAGTAACAGGGAGTGGGGAAGAGATGTGAAAAAGAGAGTGCAAGTAGGGTGGAGAAGAGTGTCAGGAGTGATTTGTGACAGACAGGTATCAGCAAGAGTGACAAGGAAGGTGTATAGGACAGTAGTGAGACCAACTATGTTATATGGGCTGGAGAAGGTGGCACAGGAGACAGAGCTGGAGGTGGCAGAGTTAAAGATACTAAGATTTGCATTGGGTGTGACGAGGATGGACAGGATTAGAAATTAGGACATTAGAGGGTCAGCTCAGGTGGGACGGGTGGGAGACAAAGTCAGAGGGGCGAGATTGAGTTGGTTTGGAGAGATGCATGCTGGGTATAATGAAAGAAGGATGCTAAGGATAGAGCTGCCAGGGAAGAGGAGAAGAGGAAGGCCTAAGAGAAGGTTTATGGATGTAGTGAGAGAGGACATGCAGGTGATGGGGTTGACAGAACAAGATGACAAGGACAGGAACATATGGAAGAAGATGATCCTCTGTTGCGACTCCTAACAGGAGCAGCTGAAGAAGCAGAGGAAGAAGAAGGAGAAATTTCTGAACTGCCAGCCAGTATTGATAAAGTGGTTTAGAGGACCACCACGTATGTATTACGAGTACCATTTTTGCCACACTGCCTCCAGCATGAAGGGGAACAGTCTGAATAAGCTTTAGCTGATTTCACAGGCGTGAGATGCCGTCTATAAATGATCTTCAAGCTAAGCTCCTTATGTTTAATGCTATGTGTTGATTTGCATCGTGTCGCCAAGGCCAAGAGCCACCACTCTTCAGAAAGTGGGTTTCATTTTAAGTGGAAAACATTTTGCCATTATTGCCTGTCCATCTGTAGCAGCGCTACGAGAAACTAAGAAACTTCAACTCCCTGCAGCGGCTCTAACTGGATGTCAGCAGAGGGAGCACAAGATCCGCTGTCTGTCATTTGTGCCTGGAGTTCACCCGTCTTGTCAGCAATGCCATCACCTGTGGATCATGGCACCTGTATGGATGTATGGACTGTTTTGTGAGTGTAGCGAGTCAGACTGGTCACCGCGGTCCCAACTCTCACCACCCCTCGCCACATCAGATACGTGACTTACAGCAAGCGGAACCCTGGCTCGTCATTTCCTCCTTCATTCCACTTCATCAGTTGCTGTTTATTAGCACAGTGTGTTGGACTCTGTGGGTGTCGTGCTTGTTACGTGTGGGACCACCGGCAGGGGGGATTGTTTTGGTTTGTTGCATAGTTGGATTTCTCTTATTTTTGTTGAATACGTTCATGTTTACTGTTCATGATTACTGTTTAAACCATTTGATTCTGCGTCTGTGTGTGCGAGTGGTGCGATTTGGGCCAAGGCTGGCTGCCTTCCTGGGGGTCCCACTTAAAAAAATAAATAACTTACCGTCCTTATGGTGGTGTGAATCTTAGCGCCTTCGTGGCTCAATTACTCATCATGACAAACTGAAAACGGGTGACCAGAAAGGTTTGCAAAATTTATTAAAAATCCAAAATTGAAATCTCTCATGCATAGGAGTATTCAGACCCTTCATTCAATACTTTGTCTTCTTGGTTGGTCTCTACCAGCTTTGCCCACCTGGATTTAGGCAGCAGATCCCATTGGTCATCTGAAGCGCCACTCGATTGTGATCTGCCATCTTCAGGTCTCTGAACTCGTGTTCTGTGGAGTTTGGCTGGACCACTCAAGGACCTTCGGAGACTTGTCCTGAAGCCACTGCAGCATTGTCTTTGGTTTATTGTTACATTGAAATGTGAACCATCATGCCAGTCTGAGGTGGCGCAGATTGTCCTTGTAGGATCTCTCCATATTTTGCTGCATTCCTCCTTCCCACAATTCTCCCTGCACCCTCATCAGATGATAATACCACTACTATCCTTCATCGTAGTGATGGTATCAGGCAGGTGATGAGCAGGGACGGGTCTGCGTCAGACGGGACGCTTGGAGTTGAAATTTTTCCTCAGGCTCTCAGAGTTTCCCTAAAATGCTGTTTAGCAGGGGTTTGGCCCTCGACCGTAACCATCTGATTGATGGGAGTTCGGCTGAGGTGATCCTCCTCAGTCTCAGCAGCGGACTTTGTTATAATGACCATTGGGTTCTTGTTCACCTCCCTGATCCCAAGGCTCTTGTTGACCAGTGTGGCGGACCGCTGGGGCCCTTACCCAGCTGGGATGCCCTGATTCTGGAAGAACCTGGGGGAGAGTATTTTCAAGACTGTTACTCCCCCAGACCGGCAGAGGGCAGCCGGGATTTAAAAGCTGAGACTATCTCTTATAGTAGCAGGCAGACCACTCCACAGTTTAGGGGTCCTGTAACTAAAAGCTCGACCTCCCACTGTTATTTTATTAATCCTTGGCATCCTAAGCAGACCGGCATCTTGAGATCTTAATGTGCGCTCTGGTTTGTAAGTCATGATAAGTAAGCCGGACCTCGGCCATTTAATGCTTTATAAGTTAAAAGGAGGATTTTGAAATCTGCCCTAAACTTAACCGGGAGCCAGTGTAAGGATTTAAGAACTGGAGTTATGTGTTCGTATTTTCTTGTTCTTGTAATAATTCTTGCAGCAGCATTTTGGATTAACTGGAGGCTGAATAACAAACAGTTTGAACATCCAGTGAACAGCGCATTGCAGTAGTCAATCCTACTAGAAATAAATGCAGGAATTAATTTCTCAGAATCCTGTTTATTTCGAAAGCGCCTTAATTTCCCAACATTTTTAAAATGGAAGAAACATGATTTGGACAACTTTGTAATGTGCGCTTGAAATGACCTGCTAGAGTCAAAGATAACACCAAGATTGCGGGCTGATTCAGTAAAATTAATGGTGACTCCAACTGAGTTGAACGATGACAGAATATTGTTGTGATCAGCGTCATTCCCTCCAACGATTAACATCTCTGTTTTATCTGTATTTAAAGACAAGTAGTTCTCATCCATCCACTTCTTTAATTCACTAACACAACTAATTAAAGACAACATCAGAGAAACTTCATTTGATCTAAAAGAAAAGTATAACTGGGTGTCATCTGCATACGAGTGAAAATTAACATGATGTTTCCTAATGAGAGATCCCAGTGGAAGCCTGTAAAGTGAAAACAGTGACGGTCAGAGTACTGAGCCCTATGGGACACCATATTGAACTTCTGTGTATAATGATGGAGTCCTGTCAGCACATTTCTGTACGTATTGGAATCGATTTGATAAATAAGAACTAAACCAAGCGAGCACAGGGCCTGTAAGCCCAACGTAATTTTCCAGCCTGTGCAGTAAAATCGAATGGTCAATGGTGTCAAACGCTGTACTTAAGTCTAACAACTTCATTCCATTGGAGTTTCCTTGTCAGGGATGCCAGGGGTGACGACCCGGCCGGGACACCTTGGAGGACCGGAAGAGGGCGTGCGCCCACCTTGGACCACGTGGGGGTCGCCACCCAGGGTTGCTTTGGGGGCCACGGGTAGAGGGCTTGGAAGCCCAACCCTGTAGTGGCCCGTGGTCACCGCCAGGGGGCACCCCGATGCCTTGGGAACCCTGGACCTCAGCACTTCCACCACACCAGGAAGTGCTGGGGGGGAAGAGAAGCAGGGACACCCGGAGTGCTTCTGGGAGAACAACTGGCACTTCCACCACACTGGGGCGTGTCAGCGGGAGATTCTGGGTACGGATAAAAGGGGCTGCCTCCCTTCATTTGGGGCTGGAGTCGGGAGAGAAGGAAGGACTGAGCTTACTGGAGGAGGTAAGGAGGCGGCCTGAAGAGAGTAAGGCGTTGTGTGGCCAGGACTTTGGGGGTTGTGTGTGCACTAGAACTTTGTAAATAACTGTAAATAAACGTGTGGTGGTGAAAATACAACATGTCTGCCTGTCTGTGCCCGGGTTCCGTTCACACCTTCATCAGAGGATATCAGAATGTTACGTTTGTGCCGTTTCTGTACTATGACCAGTGCAGAAACCAGACTGGAATTTCTCAAATAAATTGTGATGCGTAAGGTGGTTCTGAAACTGATTGGCGACTACTTTTTCAAGAATTTTAAAGAGAAAGGGTAAATTTGAAATAGGCCTATAATTATTTAGTATGTGTGGGTTTAGGTCTGACTTTTTAGGTAAAGGACTGATACGTGAGGAACTCGACATTATTCCTATTCTACAAGAAAATAAAATCCTAAGAAAAATGACTTTGAGATCTTTGGACTTTAAGGAACAAAGTAAGTTTGGGCCCACCTGTTGTGACTCCTAAACAAAGCGGTGATGTTGCCGGCGTCTGTGGCTCTAACTGGTGGTTTGGACGTGCGCAGGACACCAAAGTCATGGAATCGTCATACCCACCTTGGCTCTTACAGGCCAACCTGTTCCTGCCACATCCTTTGTGCCATCAAGTTGTGAAAGAACATCAGTTTGTATCTCACATTCTTGTCAGCTTTCGAGGTCCCTACTTCAGGTTCTCACAAAGCATGCAAAATGGACTGTGATACTTGGGTGGCCCACAGCTGGCATTAAATCTTTGAACACGGGACATCGATAGACACAAATGGAGGATGGACTTGGCAATGAGGACACATGGACACACAGCAAGAGCTCGTGCAATAGTGCTGTGTGCTTATTATTAAAACAATCACAGTGACCAAATGAAAATATAAAATGCAGCGCAATTCTTCAATTAATAATCCATAAAAAGGAGGGCATTGAGAAGAGGTTAAAAATGCCAATAAATAAAACACAAAGAATCAAATCAAGCAGAATCGTCCCTTAACTTGGTCACAGTGCTTCTCTCTCTCATCTCTGCCCGCTCACCCATCTTCTAGGTATACTTGGTGGGGCCAACACCACCTGGCCAATTTCTCAAGTAAATTGTGATGCATAAGGTGTGACTGGTCCACTCTCTATGCCAGTCACCTTCCACTGGCATCCACCGAGATGTGATAAGCCAGACTCCATCTTCCCTAAATCTCCTTCCGTGTCTGTGAGATCCCTAGGAGCCTTCAGTCACTCCTGATCTCCGATGTTCAACAGGAGCAACAACGGTCCACCACTGCAGCGACTCCCATTCGGCTCCTTCCTTCCAAGACCAAGATAGAACTTTTTGGCCTTAATTCTAAGCGGTATATGTGGAGACAACCAGGCACTGCTCATCACTTGTCCAATACAGTCCCCACAGTGAAGCATGGCGGTGGCAGCATCATGCTGTGGGGGTGTTTTTCAGCTGCAGGGACAGGACGACTGGTTGCAATCGAGGGAAAGATGAATGCGGCCAAGCACAGGGATATCCTGGACAAAAACCTTCTCCAGAGTGCTAAGGACCTCAGACTGGGCCGAAGGTTTACCTTCTAACAAGACAATGACCCTAAGCACACAGCTAAAATAACGAAGGAGTGGCTTCACAACAACTCTGTGACTGTTCTTGAATGGCCCAGCCAGAGCCCTGACTTCAACCCAATTGAGCATCTCTGGAGAGACCTGAAAATGGCTGTCCACCAACGTTTACCATCCAACCTGACAGAACTGGAGAGGCTCTGCAAGGAGGAATGGCAGAGGATCCCCAAATCCAGGTGTGAAAAACTTGTTGCATCTTTCCCAAGAAGACTCACAGCTGTATTAGCTCAAAAGGGTGTCTACTAAATACTGAGCAAAGGGTCTGAATACTTAGGACCATGTGATATTTCAGTTTTTCTTTTTTAATAAATCTGAAACAATTTCAAAAATTCTTTTTTTTTTGTCTGTCAATATGGGGTGCTGTGTGTACATTAATGAGGGAAAAAATTAATTTAAATGATTTTAGCAAATGGCTGCAATAGAACAAGGAGTGAAAAATTGAAGGGGGTCTGAATACTTTCCGTACCCACTGTATGTCTGTTAAAAGGATAGTGGATAGATAGATAGACAGACAGATACTTTATTAATCCCAAGGGTAAATTCCCATACTCCAGCAGCAGCATACTGATAAAGAACAATATTAAATTAAAGAGTGATAACAATGCAGGTATAACAGACAATAACTTTGTATAATGTTAACGTTTACCTCCCCGGGTGGAACTGAAGAGTCTCATAGTGTGGGGTCTCCTCAGTCTGTCAGTGGAGCAGGACGTTGACAGCAGTCTGTCGCTGAAGCTCCTCTGTCTGGAGATGATCCTGTTCAGTGGATGCAGTGGATTCTCCATGAAGTAGTAAAAAGTAAAAAGTGTCCAAGGAACGAGTCCACATAAAAGAAAGTGATAAAAGTGATCAGTAAAATAGAGAAGAAGGTAGAAAAATAAAGTCGTACACGGAGCTGCTGAAAAGGCTGCCACTCAGGGTGGCACCTGAGTCATACAATGGGGACTCATTGCAACAATAAATCAGCAGGAACCCCTTCTTGAAGCATAGCATTGACACACTAAAATTGGAAACCCCCCAAGAGAGGCCCCAATCTTGGCTGAGAAAGTGTCTGTGATGAGCATTACTGTTAAATGTAATCAGTCCTGTTTTCATAAATCACAAAGAGGACTGACTCATTTTTTTTTTTTTAGATAATTAAGCCATTTCTGATTTAGCTTCAGTCAGTCTCTCCAGGCCCCTCTGTAGTCAGTGTGCAGCCAAAATCAGCTTCACAAATTCAGCCACTGGGTGAGCGGGTAACAGTGGGATGGGGGTCTAAGAAGTCAAAATGTAGTCCCTTCAGCAGTCCTAACTCTCCCTGTCACTGTGAGAAGTTCAGCAAAATGACCCCATTAATTGGCTAACTAAATAGGCAAGCTTTTGAGGCAATTCAGTATTTGGTAATACATCTTGCCTGAAGAAGGGGCCTGAGTTGCCTTGCATATTGTAATCTTTTTAGTTAGCTAATAAAAAGTAATTTTGCTTGACTTCTCAGTATATCTATAATGGCTAACATGGTACAATACCCCAGTACTATCACTGTGAGAAAAAAGTCTTTCATTTTTAGAGCTGATTAAATCTTTGGTGATATCTGCCATCTGAAAGCCAAGACAGATTTACAGCTCAATGTCCAATTTCAACAGATTACAGTGCACGTGGAGGACGTCGTGGCTTCATTTGCTGTAGCCAAAGCCTGCAAACAGCGATTTTAAAAGTTACAGTAACTTTCTGTGTCATTTTTTGTAATTTCTATAATGTGCATTATTTTTTTTTTTTAAGATTACAATTTGCAATTTTGTGGCAGAGTGGTAACGCTTTTGCCTCGCTTTAAGGTGACACAGAGTTCATGTGCCAGGCTCTCCCTGCATAGAGTTTGCATGTTCTCCCCGTGTCTGGGTGGGTTTCCTTCCACTGTTCAAAAACATGCAGGGCAGGAGAGTTGGCAATGCTAAATTGGCCTGAGGTGTTTTATGTATGAGTGTGTGTGTGTGTGTTTGCCCTTTGATGAACTGCTCCCGCCCCCCCCCCCCCGCATCCCTAGTTTGGGTTTAGTGGGTGAGAAAATGACATGACATTGTGCAATTTATATTTATTTTTATTATCTTATGCAGCTAACATTTATTTAATTTTACACTTATTTAGTTTTTTAAAGAGTGGCACAGTGGAGTGGCCTCACAGAAAAGAGACCATGGGTCGCATCCCAGGTCCTCGATGTGTGCAGTTTGCATGTTCTTCCCGTTTCTACAAGGGGTTCCTCTGGGAGCTCCAGTTTCCTCCCCTGGTCCAAAGACAAGCAGATTAGGAGGACTGATGATGATAACTTGGCCCATGTGTGTGCGTGTGTGTGTGTGTACCCTGCAATGGACTGGCACCAGGAGCATTCTTAGACATAGGCAAACTAGGCGACCGCCTAGGGCCCCCACTGCCAAGGGGGCCCTGCCGGGCACTTTTTTTTTTTTAACCAAAAAGCCTACAACTTACAGGTCCATATATTTCAGAAGTACAAATTTTCTCTGGTAGCGGAATTATCAATATGGTTATGCGTGAGCAAAGAGGAAACAGTGATGACGACAGGCAGAATCGAGGTGATGGAGTGGTGGGTGGGGCCCCAGTGGGAGGGCACTGATCATCCACCTCGCCTGCCTCCAAGCGTCTGCACAACAAATCGATCACGCTATAAATAGCGGAAGCTGGGAAGATAAAAACCATTCCACAAAGCGACTCGACAGTGGGTGGTTTGCTCCGTCCCTCCGTCTACTCTGCTATAATTATACATGTAGGCTATCTTTTCCGTTGAAAAAGGAAAAGAGGTAGTGGGACATAAATCTCTCGTCGGAGGTCCATTTTGCAATTTCACAATTTAGTTTTATCCTCAGTCCCGGGGGGGGGTTGGGCCGGACCCCCCTACCTATGCTCCATGCCTAGGGCCCCCAAAAACCTAAGAATGTCCCTGGTGGCACCCTGTTCAGGGGATTGTTCACCTTATGCTTGCTGGGACTGCCTCCAGCCAGTGGAGGATCTGCTCTGAAATGAATGGAGCTTAAGCTTTGGTGTCCCCAGAAGTGACTTTTGTCCACATTGCTTAAAGGTTTCGAATGTCTACTGTATGAGGTGTTTTTAAAACATAACAATATTATATAGTAAAATAGAGACCACATATAAAAAAGGGAAGAGCTGCAGAAGAAGTGTAATTCAATCCAAAATAACAGTTAAAATGAAAAGGTTATTTAAGTATCATGTATGCTTGTCATAAACAAAAAAAAAAAAACATTCAAATTAAGGATGTTTCATTCTAACTACATGGGGGGGGGGGGGGGGAAAGGGCACTCATAACAAGCCCCCCATAAATGTTGCTCCACCTCTGGCACCAGACCCCCACGACGCTGATCAGCATTACGTAGCCTTAGTAAATAGTATGATAGATTATTAAAATTATTGCTTAATTCAATTATTATTGTGTTGCTATTTTCTATACAAATGTTGTATTTATTGCGGGTTTGTATTTACATTTATGTCCACAAAATTGAAAAAAAAGTATTTGCATTTATTAAATTCTCCCCGTTGATCTTAAATAAATTAGACATTGCCCCATGTTCTAACGAAACATCCTACCCATCGAAATGATCTACTCACTGATACTACGCATGCGCAGACGGAATTTACGCAACTTTTCTCGAAGCTTATCGACTGTTCGTCGATCTGTCCTACCTAGTGTTGAAGTTTGAGGTAAATGTTACTGTATTTCAGTAATATGTATACTTTTCTTAGCCTTACTACATTTATGCATGTATTACATGATGCATGTAGAATAAATTGAGAAATATTAACATTTCCATAAATTTGATAGACGACTTCTAAATACAACATGTTAAATGATGACATGGTATAACGTTGTAAGTTTAATGTTACGACTTACAATATACGGATGGGTGTAACATATACGGTGTATATACCGTATCTGCCATTTAAATAAACTATGGTAGGATACTTCGACAAAGTAGGACAAATTGTCAGAACACCTAAAATATTGATTATAAAATGTACCGTGTCGGGACTGGGGAGGGGGAGACGAAGGCCCCCTCGGACTTTTTTTTTCCCCAGAATCGCCTAGCAGCGGTAAAAGATGAAGAAGAAGAACATAGACGTGAGTCCGGTAGCAACGTAAGGGTTCCAGACAATGCGGGACGAGTAAGCTTACCTTTGACACTCCGCCGTTGGCTTCATTCAGGAAGGTTTCTTACGGCGAGGAGCCTTTCAGACGTCCGACTGCAGACGCTGCGCGTGCCATGACGAATTCATCGTAAAAGAGCGCGCGGAACGAGGGCGGGAAGCAGGCGGGGGCACCCGGCCTCTCGCTCATGAATATTCAGCAGGCGTTTAGCGTTGCTTCTCCGCCCCCCTAGTGGTCAGAAATGGCACTGTCGGGCAACATTTCTCCTCACACAAGACGAGCTGAGCTGCAGTTGTTGCATTGGAGGCATCGGACAGAGAAGGCTACGCTGTGGCGGACTCGCTTCACCCACACGCCGTTTTGTTTGCGCGCCCCGGACGGCCCTGTCTCACTCGGGGTGTTGAGAAGCTGCGTCGCGTCGCTCCGCTCCTTCCTATCGAGTCTCCGATGGCAGGCTGGAAGGACGGTTCAGTACAGGAGAAGTACCGACTGGTCGTGGTGGGAGGCGGTGGCGTCGGAAAGTCGGCTCTCACCATTCAGTTCATTCAGGTAAGTGTTTTGCGGGACCTGGGCTGAGTCGGGACCGTCGCCCAAGCCAGCGGAGGAGCAGGCGGCGGGCGGTCGCAGGCACGGGGGCGGGAAGGGGTGGGGTACATTTGGGCCTAAGGCGGAGGGGATCGTCCGTGGAAGTGTTCGGGGCGTCGGGGGGGATCAAAGTTTTCTTTTTTTTATTTGCGCGGCGCGCCGAGGGACTCTTACATTTCTTCGCTCGAGCTTGGCACCGGTGAGGCGGAGGCGTGAAGTTGGTCGACCCTGCAGGACGCCAATTCGGGCGGCTTATTCGTTGCACAAATCACGGCTCGCCCGAGTTGTCGCGCCCACGCAGGCCACAGCCGCCGCTCGGAGGGCCGCGATCCGGACTGTGTTGGGTCTGTCGGGTGGGTGCCTCCGATTTAAGCGATCGGAAAGTTTTTTTTGTGGTTTTTTTTTTTCCGGCTTCGCACCCCATACTCTTTCTTTGAGTGCCGCCCCTTTGTTAATTATAGAAGCGAGGCAGTCAGATGTGAACCGAATTTTTCCTCGATTTTATCTATTTTTTTTTTCCCGAGGAAAACGCAGCCCTGGGGTGGGGATTGTGACGGCCGATCTGGACAAGATTGTCCAGAGGCAGAGTCCATTAAGGGCCAAGTGGAGCTGAACGGAAAGCCGTCAAGCCGTCAAGCCGCGGATGTAAGCGGCGAGAGTGTGCAGGAAAGTCCGCTGGAAATTAGAGGAGGGAAACGAAAATGATTTGGGGTGCGAGGCCGGCTGCGAAGGGAAGCCGCAGGCCCATCGACTTGTATTCTTTCCATATGGTCACTTGTCATCTGTTGCAGTTTATCCTGAAGAAGTTGATTTTAGTTTCCGATTAATACGATTAACACTGAGATCCCGAGTGGGAGTATCTCTGTTGCGTTTATGGCATTTTGGGTGGGGGGGGGGTCCATAGTACAACACACCGCTTAGCGGATCAGCACTCCTACCCTGTCCGGTACAAAGGACAGTTCAGTCCCCGGGCTCTTATGAATCCTAGTCACTTTGTCATAACAGTGGTTCCTTCTGTAGCTCGGCGGCAGCTGCGCCTTTTGACCAGCTGTTGCACCCTCAGCCTCGCTCAGCTGTCACACGGACTCCACGCCCGTCAGCTCCGCTCCACAGAATTTTTACTTTTCTTTGCTCTCAACGCGCTCCTTTGTAGTAATGCGCCACCTTTTTCCTCTTTCACTTGGTGCTCTTTGAAAATGCGACAGGGCAGAACGCCCTTTTCTTTGGGAATGCCGGAGGAGAGAGATCAGCAAGCCATTCCTGTCTCCGAGGGACAAACCTCGTACCGTTTTACTTAAAAAAAAAAAAAAAAAAAAAGACTTTTTTAATTAGGAGCTTATGGTGCTAAGGCACACAAACGCTGGACCTTTTAAATGTCCCCCTAGTGTGTTTCGTGCCTCGGTTGGCATTGCTCTTTACAATGCAGCAGTTGTTTTATGAGAAGTTCTGAGAAGTGAAGTTAAAGCTTTTGGACCTGAGCGGTAACTTGACTGTCATTCTGTCAGGATGAGGAAAATTTCACAATTACATGAAGCACTTCGTCTTTTTATTCCTTCACATTTTAGTCCTCTATTTTAAAAATAAAAAACAAAAACCTAATGGAGCCTCCATCAGATTATACAGCAGCAGTGGCTTGGGTGCTGCTCCTAATTAGGCAGCTGCCACTGTCCCTCTATCCATTGTTTGAACTTGCCTAATCCAATTACAAGGTCATGTATGACAATCGTTCTCAAGTTCAGTCCTGCTGTGGCAGTAGCGTTTTATTGAGACCAGTTTCCCTACCAGTGAGTTGCTTTCCTGTTAATTGAGCCCATTATTTAATTACCCGGTGTTTGTTTTGTGTTGTTATCCATTCAAAAAAAAAAAGTGTTGGGTGTGTTAATACATTTTCAAACCATTCTGGTGACATGCCTTCCTTTTATCATGATAATGTCGATAACCAATAGATAGTGGTTAAGCCTTTGGCCCTCAAACCCTCAGTTTCTGGGTTCAAATCCCGCTGCTCACGCTGTGTGTGACCCTGAGCAAGTCACTTCACCTGTCTGTGCTCCAGTTGGAAAAACAATAGAAGTGTGACCAGTTTGTATCTTAAATGTTGTAAGTCACCTTGGATAAAGACATCAGTCTAAGCCACGGATGCCCAAGTCCTGGAGGGTCGCAGTGGCTGCAGGTTTTCATTCTAACCCTTTTTTTTAATTGGTGACCAGTTTTTGCTGCTAATTAACTTCTTTTGAATTCATTTTAATTGATTTGCTCTTGAAGACACAGACCCCTCAAGTGTTTTTTTTTTCTCTCCTTAATTAACAGCCTAACAATCATGAGATACAAAATGAGCCAAAACAGGACCAGCAAACTGTGACCATCATACAATATCTGAAAATAAAGAAAGGTGAAGGTCTCAGGAATGTTGATCTGCTCTTAGAAAAGAGAAAATCCACAATTTCGGAAATGTCTGCTATTGCACGATGAGAGCAGCGACGAGCCATGGAATTAAAGAACGAGTTTAATTAACGACAAGGCTCAGCGCCTGATTAAGCAACTGGTTGGAGTGAAATTGCTTGGAGTTTGAGGCCCTGACTTAGTTGGTCTTCTGTTGGCTCCTTCACTTCACATTTCATTTCTGTTTGGGTGCCATTTAAGGAAAGAAATTCAGGGAAACATTTCTTAAAAACCAAGTCAATTAAAATTAATTCAAATGAATTTAATTAGCAGCAAAAACAGGTCACTCATTAGGAGAAGGGTTAGAATGAAAACCTGCAGCCACTGTGGCCCTCCAGGACTGGAGTTGGACACCCCTGGCTAAGTCATAATGATCTTCAGGCAGCCCTAACTGGGTGACAAACTCACCGCCACCCCAGGAGTCACCTGAATTAGGGGTGCAGAGGACCTGCCCTCGCCTGAATTTGTTTGTGTTCTTAACTGTTTTTTGTTTTTTTTTTTTGCCATTGATGGTGACCTTGCCAGTGTTAAGTGACACAATATGGTGGCACTGAAATGAATTTGGAGGGCACAGAATGAGCTTGTGGAACGCGATGAGTGTGCAGAGTCTCATCATCTCCCACATGTTGTGGGGTTAATGGAGCGCTTCAACGCTCCTCATCCCGGGATTCAGGTTGCCGGATAGGGCATGGGTGGTGGAGTCGCATCATGCGAGGCAATGTGGTGTAGTGGGTAAGGACTTCGGACTTGCTTTTGACATTCTGTGTGGCCTTGAGCAAGTCCCTTCACCTGCTTGTGTGACAGAAGAAGTGAAAGCAATTGTATCTCAAATGTTATAAAACTTCTTGAATGAAAGTGTCAACTAAATAAACAGATTGATATGCAGTAATAATAATAATATTGTATTTATATGGCACCTTTCCCATGCTCAAGGTGCTTCTCAGAAAAAAAACAGCAGGGTGTCTGTAACGTTAGATACAAATATTTTCTCCATAGAACACTACAACAGATAAGCACAGGCTAGACAAAGCATTACATAGAATAAAAGAAAATAAACCAGAGTAAAATACTAAATTCACCAATTTCCAATTTAATCTATACCACAATAAAGTGTGCAGAAGGTGAAGGTGTCTGAATACTTTGTGAATCCATTGAAATTGCATCCCAATAATGACAATTAGCAGCGTAGACACACTGGATTGGTAAACGACACCAAATGCTGAAAGGCTCCGGCTGCTCCCATGTCATTTCCACAAGCTGCTCATTACTAAATGACGCCTTAAACCCCTGGAAAAGTGGAATGAAAGCAGCGATGATCTTAAAAATAACATAACATGTCTCAATTATTTTGATGCAACATCCATAAATGTTTGCTCTATTCAAACAAAAAACTTTGTAAACCCAGTTTTGTAATTTCTGGATGGACACCAAAAAGAGAGAGAATCTTGGAATTACCAGCTTGCTTAATTTAAGGGAGAAGTCCCAGCTAAAAGCAGAAGTTGTTTTGGATGCAAACTTGCAGCCATATTAGGCCCCCAGGGGACTGAAATTGAGCAGCGCACCATTGCACACATCTGTATACCTGGACGTTTTGTCCAACCATAATGTACTTGTTTAATGCCATTATAGGGTCAATGATGTGCTGCTGTCTATCATCACAGCTTGCAAAAAAAAAAAAAAAAAACAAACCTGGCATCTGTCACATGTGGTGACACATTGACACTCGTTCACAACTGACCTTTTTTATGAATTCATCTATTTATCCATCCTGCTTTAATCAAATTATACAGTTGTGTTTACAGTTTTAGGCTGTGCCATGAGCAGTGGGTGCAAAGCATGCCAAGGGTCATGAGTCTTTTTTTTTTTTTTTTTTTTTTTAGAACACATACAAGTTACTCAGAGCTGGGTACAGAGTCCAGATGATGTCTTGGGTCGTCATGAATCTTTTATAGTGTTTTTGGACTTGAGGCTATTGAGAGGAACGCTTCTGCCCAGTGATGCGATTTTAATGTTGGGACACCCATATGATTCTGTAACAAAAGTAGGTAAAATAAGTCAGGAATGAAAATAGCAAAACTTTTCCTGCCATTCATCCATCTGCTTTACAAGGGTAAGGTTGTGGGGATGCAGAAGCCTATCCCAGTTAGCATAGGGTGCAAGGTGGGAACAATCCATTTCCCAGATGGGATGCCAGTCCATTGCATGGTGAAGCCATTCACACACAAATGCACACACTGGGACCAATTTTAATAACGCTAACTCAACTAACCTGCAAGTCTTTGGACTGTGGGATGAAACCCGTATGAGCCCGGGTAGACCATGCAGGGAGCACCTGGGACGTGAACACCAGTTTTCTTGTTGTGAGGCTGCAGTGCTGCGACTTGAGCAGGTTTATTTCCTATATTTGGGTTTCTTCTGAGGAGCCTGGAGTTATTATTCTTTCCATGGACTCGTGGGGCTGTAGGTGAGGACAGTTGTGCTGTCACCAATGAGTAAGCAGGTTTCTTGGTCACTGACGTCATTCTTCCTGAGTCATCATGCTGTTTGATGTTGTTGAGTAGTGTGGCTAAATTAGATGAGGCACAGGCTTTTAGACTACAAAGCCTCTGTTTCATTCTCCGTGCTTTTTCACTGTATGGTCTTACGCAGCTATGTGATAACTCAAGTGGGATGGTATTTACAGCGGAAAGGAGCTATATTAATCCACAACGGCGCCTGTTTTATCCACACTGCTAGCACTCCCTGAGTGTACAGAATGGATTTTGTCTTGTAGCTGTGTGCTGTGTGTTAAGGCCCAAAGTCATCAGTATTCATTAGAGATCCTTCAATCAGGTTTAACTGATTTCATGTTACACAGATTTACCAATTCCAATACCGTTTTTGTTTTTTTCTTTATCCCTTAAATTTTACATTAAATGCCTTTGTGTAACTAGACACATAGAAGCCTTGTGTCCAATATTAAAGTGTTAACTTTGGTATCTCTTTATTATAAAAAAAAAAAAAAAATCTTTGGGAGGGAGACTAGTGAGGCGAGACATGACGTGATCTTCTTGGAAGACAATTTGAAGTCCCGCGAGAGACGCATTAACTTGCTCCCAGCTCTTAAAACAGCGACAAGCAAAACACGCAGCTCGCCAGCAGCAGAAACCCAGCAGATGATGTGACCGCTTCTCCTTGCGTGCATTCAGCCACCCTAACCCCCCCCTCCCACCCCCCTTCACAACACAAGCGGCAGAGTCACGAAGTGGCAAAAAGAAAGCTGCTGTACAGGCTTTTAAATGATCGGCGGGCGGCGCAACAAGAAAAAGGTTAGAATGAAAACCTGCAGCCACTGCGGCCCTCCAGGACTGGAGTTGGACACCCCTGGCTAAGTCATAATGATCTTCAGGCAGCCCTAAATCAGTGATCGCACTGTGTGACAAACTCGCCGCCACCCCAGGAGACACCTGAATTAGGGGTGCAGAGGATCTGCCCTCGCCTGCATTTGTTTGTGTTCTTAACTGTTTTTTTTTTTTTTGCCATTGATGGTGACCTTGCCAGTGTTAAGTGACACAATATGGTGGCACTGAAATGAATTTGGAGGGCACAGAATGAGCTTGTGGAACGCGATGAGTGTGCAGAGTCTCATCATCTCCCTGATGGCACGTGTTGTGGGGTTAATCGAGCACTTCAATGCTCCTCATCCCGAGATTCAGGTTGCCGGATAGGGCATGTGTGGCGGAGTCACATCATGTGAGGCGATGTGGTGTAGCAGATAAGGACTTCGCACTTCAAACTCGGAGGCTGTGAGTTCACAACTTGCTTTTGACACTCTGTAGCCTTGAGCAAGTCCCCTCACCTGCTTGTGTGACAAAAGAAGTGAAATCAATTGTATCTCAAATGTTATAAAACTTCTTGAATGAAAGTGTCAACTAAATAAATAGATTGATGGGCAGTAATAATAATAAATTGTATTTATATGCCCCCCCTCAACGCGAGTGGCAGAGACACAAATTGGCAAAAGGACAGCTGCTGTACAGACTTTAAAATGATCGACGGGCAATTCGACAGCAGCAAAAAGCCAGCAGCCTTATACCTCCTGCGAGAAAGAGATGTCCTTTATTATTGGCCCTGGGTGTGGTTACAACTATTGTTTTTACAAACTTTTTAAAGTAAAAGTGAAAATAATGCATATGTAACAATTCCCATGAAAGTAACAATCTCTTTAAATTGTATATCCGGTAAACCAAACTCTGTGAGCAAACAAAGTGAGCATGGGGCGGAGCCCCCTAGTTTTTATAATTAAACTGTAGACCACAGGTGTTACCTGTTCATTTTTGTATTGGCAAAATGAAATTCTGTAGGCATATCGTGACCATAAAAATACTAAAAAAAATTTAATTACCTTAAAATACGTATTTTAACTAATAAAATATATATCCATGTTTTGCATAATACATATGATATAAAAGATAATAAAATGCTTCTCATAAGTACATGCTGTCATGTTTAATTTCTTCAGTAATGTACTTATCTGAAACAAAGCTTCATTAGAAAAACAGTTTTCATCATTTGTGTGATATAAATGTGTATATATTTGCGCATTGGATCAATTTAATTGATATTAGCAGTTAAACACTCCTTGAATGTATTTGGTTTTGAATCATATTTAATTATTAATTGCACTATAGCTCTTTTGCTGTTAAAATATTATTTACTACATACTACATACATACAATGACATGTAAAGTTTTAACAGGTGACAAGAAAGGTAATGTAGTACATCTTCAGGGGATAACATTAAAAACCAAAGGAGATCTCGATATGCCATTCGTATTAAAACGTTTACAGTTTCCCATTAGAATAGCTTTTGCTATGACAATTAACATCACAGGGACAAACATTCGAAGAAGTTGGTTTATTTATTAGAAAGAAAGAAACGATGTTCACTCACTGTGTTGTGTTGTCACAGTGTAAGTCCAAACATGGAATCAAAATTCAATGTGATATTGATGAAAATTTAATTCAAAAAATTTTTTTACTGAAGTTTTACAGTTAAAGTGCAAGTCTAAAAAGCCGAACAAAAATGTATAACGCAACTTGAAACATAATTTTCCTTCAATTCATTTTGTTTTATTATTTTTTACTATGGTTAATTACTCGCTGTAATGTAAAATAGTTAGTTCTATTATGCATATGTAACAATTCCCATGAAAATAGCAATCTGTTTAAATTGTACATCAGCTTCCCCATACGCAAGTGTCAGATACGCAAAGTGACTAATGTGTAGCGCCCGCCTGCCCTCTGCTCGCTTCGCTCTCCCACCCCCGGGTTTGGTTTACCGGATATACAATGGGAATTGTTACATATGCATTATTTTCACTTTTACTTTAACATTTTTGTAATAAACAATACTTGTCCTTTATTTCCGTCCCCGGGCGTGGTTAAATCTCTTTCTGGTGGGACGTGAAACGCTTGCGTTGTGACGGTTGGGGGTGATTGGTCTGCTGAACGCATGCTAAGGAGATGCAGTGGGATCATGTTGTCTTGCTGCTGGCGAGCTGCTCGTTGTGTTTATCGCACTGCGTTTTTGCCACTTCATGTCTCTGCCGCTCGTGTTGTGAAGGGGGGACTGAATGCACACTAAGGAGTTGCAGTCGGATCATCTGCTGGCTTTCAACTGCTGCTGCTGGCAAGCTGCGTGTTCTGCTTGTCGTTGTTTTAAAAGCTGGGAGCACATGATGTCTGACTACCAAAAGCATTTCAGCAACTGCTTGGTTAGATGCCCGTGAACTTGTTTTAAATGTGGTCTCACTACCTTGTCTCGCGTGACATTAGTGTCTTTCACGGGACGTCAAATTGCAATCTCTTAGCACCAAGTCTCATGTTTAAAGTCCCAGTTAGACGCTCCGTGGCCAGTCTCTTTCATCTTGTGGGTCTTTTAAGTTTCTTCTGAGAAGATCTCGTCTCCCTTCCACCTAGATTTTTTTTTTAATATAAATTATATATATATATATAATATAATAATATGATATAATATAATATAATATATAATATAATATTAATTATGCACAGGTTGAGTCAAAATTATGTTAACACTAATGGTACTGCTATGTATATACTTATATACAATTTTTGTGCCACATATGGTGCATGTATTGAACATGATGGCAAGCAGGTTGAGACATTTCTGTAAATCATCTTGCACATATGAAGTATGTTTTGTGAATAATTTCGCCATTCAAATGTTAACATAATTTTGACTCGCCCTGTATAAAGAATATTATTTATTTTATTTTTTTTTTTTAATCAGCTGGTCATTCCTAATTCTTAAAATGTGTGATAACTATGGATTACCCTTTGAGTTATTCAGTACTTGTTTGTTATTAAAACTTGTAGTATATGGTACACTCTCACAAATAATAACAAACCTGAACAAAAATCTATCAAATGTTCATGTGATGTTTATTAAGAAGGCTAACATGCTGAGGACAGCAAGTCAAACAGACAGTGCCGGTTGTTTACTAAGATGCAGTTTCAAATTCTTCTTTATTTATATGAAAATGTGAGCTGCTG
Source organism: Polypterus bichir lapradei (assembly GCA_026402145.1). Taxonomy (NCBI): domain Eukaryota; kingdom Metazoa; phylum Chordata; class Cladistia; order Polypteriformes; family Polypteridae; genus Polypterus; species Polypterus bichir. The sequence goes on from JANRMT010062810.1 coordinate 5,712,883, forward strand.
TACTTAATACAAGCTTGCCCACCATCCAAACTCAGACCAGCAGTGTCTATTTTTAATTAAAGGGCAACATTCAAAAGGTCCAAATTCATTAAGGTCGCTTTTCTTGCAGGTTATGTAACTGCACAGGATGACTCCTCTGATTTGTTTTTCCCCACGTTCTTTAATGTAAAGGCTAATATTCCGATTTTCTCTATCTTTGAAAAGTCTGCCTTACTGAACTCGGTTTACAAGAATTTTAAAAATGTGTTAGCTGGACTACCGTAACACCTGGCATAAAGGAGAAATACAAATAAATTACTGTAAAGCTTACAAAAGGAGATGCTGAAAAGACTTTTTGTGTTCATCCCTTTTTTTAATGATGACCAGTTGATTTTGATTGGCCACCGATTGATCAGAGCGTCACTACTACTCCTTAAGCTTTCAACTCAAATTCTTATCCCAACACGAAGACTCCTGATGTCTTTCTTTTTAAACTTTCTTATGTTTTTTTTCCCCTAGTTTGACTATGAAGTCATTTAGTTGTACGAGTTCATCTTGATTGTATGCAATAGTATTTTCTAAAAATAAAATTAAAAAAAAGCTTTGCAAACAGAGAAAAAAAAACACCAAAACAAATTTTAGGTTTAGGTAAACTATATTATCCCAGAGGGAAATTTGTAGCAGGAAAGTACAAAAACAGATGACATCGTTACAGAGATCTAATAGGTGAAAAATCGTGAGTGGTCTCCCCTTGACTTTCTCATATACTCAGATATTTGAGGAGTAATGATTGTGTTTTTATATTATGTACATTAAAGAACCATCAACATCAAATCAAATTAATAATATATTGAACAATTATTTTAAAAGTAAAGTTGAGCAAATCGGACTCTGCAGCTGCATGAATAAAAGGTTAAGTACCACTTCCGGTTAGCGGAAATAAAAAAGTTGATTTGAAATCTACATTTTGTAGCTAATACTTTTATGCAAATTTTGGTTGACGTAAGTGAAAGCAAACTCGGGTTATCATGTTTACACACACAGACCTAATTCCAAAAATGGTATTTTCAGACTCGGTGAGGTCTAAAACATTGGTTCATCAAAATCTTGAAATGGAATTGTTGGAGGATTCCAGTATTTTCCCTATACTTTGTATATGAGGTAGTCGGGGTGGTCCAAAACGTTGAGATTCATGAAAATCTCGACATCGAATCTTTGGGCGATTACAATACTTTTCCTATACGAGAAAGTAACAAAGACACAACGTTTGAAAGCCAATGTTATTGCATAAAAACACACTTGAGATCAATACAAAGAAGAACAATTACTTTCAACAGTACACAAAACAATAATTCAGAATTTAACATTTAGAAGCATCCCTACAAGTAACAGAATTTAAAATGCTTAAAGCTCTAGGGATAAAAGAGTTCTTAAGCCTGTTGCTTTTTACATTCGGGAAGTTCTTAAATTTGTTGCTCTTTCCCTTTGGACAATTTATAAATTGTCGTAAAAACTGAGAGCACAAAGAATGAATGAATGAATGAAATTGATTGTTAGGTGGAGG
>JANRMT010062810.1:5724425-5765307 GCA_026402145.1 Polypterus bichir lapradei
ATTTCAGTAGTGGACACTTTGATGTTTATGAATGTTTAAACTCTCAAAAGCTGGATGTGAAGTTATCGATGAAACCGGTTGTAAGCTTACAACGCTTGACAGATGCCGAATGTCACTTCAACACAAGTCCTGCAAATACTGTCGTAATTGAAACAAACCATGAACCTCAAACTGATTATGACAGCAGCAATCCAAGCTGTGAGATTTGAGACAAGATTACTGTTCACATGGCCAACTGTAAGTTGCATGCTCAAGAGTAAGCTCAGCGCACAGCTTGGTCATGTTGCAACCGGATGGCCGAACTCACAATGTGGTATACAAAGAGATCTTTTACAAATAATTATTGGCATATTTTCCCTCAGTTTAAAAAGGTTAAATTTTCTTCTTAATAAAAATTTTAATGCAGTACTTCGCCGCTGCGAAGCGCGGGTATTTTGCTAGTATATATATATACACACACACTCACCTAAAGGATTAGGAACACCATACTAATGCGGTGTTTGACCCCCTTTCGCCTTCAGAACTGCCTTAATTCTACGTGGCATTGATTCAACAACAAGGTGCTGAAAGCATTCTTTAGAAATGTTGGCCCATATTGATAGGATAGCATCTTGCAGTTGATGGAGATTAGTGGGATGCACATCCAGGGCACGAAGCTCCCGTTCCACCACATCCCAAAGATGCTCTGTTGGGTTGAGATCTGGTGACTGTGGGGGCCATTTTAGTACAGTGAACTCATTGTCATGTTCAAGAAACCAATTTGAAATGATTCGAGCTTTGTGACATGGTGCATTATCCTGCTGGAAGTAGCCATCAGAGGATGGGTACATGGTGGTCATGAAGGGATGGACATGGTCAGAAACAATGCTCAGGTAGCCCGTGGCATTTAAACGATGCCCAATTGGCACTAAGGGACCTAAAGTGTACCAAGAAAACATCCCCCACACCATTACACCACCACCACCAGCCTGCACAGTGGTAACAAGGCATGATGGATCCATGTTCTCATTTTGTTTACGCCAAATTCTGACTCTACCATTTGAATGTCTCAACAGAAATCGAGACTCATCAGACCAGGCAACATTTTGTCCAGTCTTCAACTGTCCAATTTTGGTGAGCTCGTGCAAATTGTAGCCTCTTTTTCCTATTTGTAGTGGAGATGAGTGGTACCCGGTGGGGTCTTCTGCTGTTGTAGCCCATCCGCCTCAAGGTTGTGCGTGTTGTGGCTTCACAAATGCTTTGCTGCATACCTCGGTTGTAACGAGTGGTTATTTCAGTCAAAGTTGCTCTTCTATCAGCTTGAATCAGTCGGCCCATTCTCCTCTGACCTCTAGCATCAACGAGGCATTTTCGCCCACAGGACTGCCGCATGCTGGATGTTTTTCCCTTTTCACACCATTCTTTGTAAACCCTAGAAATGGTTGTGCGTGAAAATCCCAGTAACTGAGCAGATTGTGAAATACTCAGACCGGCCCGTCTGGCACCAACAACCATGCCATGCTCAAAATTGCTTAAATCGCCTTTCTTTCCCATTCTGACATTCAGTTTGGAGTTCAGGAGATTGTCTTGACCAGGACCACACCCCTAAATGCATTGAAGCAACTGCCATGTGATTGGTTGATTAGATAATTGCATTAATGAGAAATTGAACAGGTGTTCCTAATAATCCTTTAGGTGTGTGTGTGTGTATATATATATAATATAATATAATATAATATAATATAATATAATATAATACCTGTATATACATACATAAAAAAAATAACTATGCATATCTAGTTTATAAAGAGTACAACTAAAATGTAGTTATGAAAAAGAAAAATGATAAAAGTTGTATTTTAGGACTTTTTTTTTTTTTTAAATGATCCACAGTGTTCGTCTGGCATATCTCTATTTGTGAAGTATTCCAGGTTTTTGGCACTTAAGGCTTCTTTATCACTTCTTTTGTGCTTGGCTCTTGACATAATAGGCAGACAAAGGTTACAACTTGGAATGCAGGGGAATAGGTATTCCCAAATATAGGAAGGATCAAGATTGTTTAAGGCTTTATATACCATTAAATCAATTTGTAAACATTGTGGTAACCAGTGTAATGAATCTGAAACTGGCGTGATGTGCTCAGATTTTTATATTCAGGTTTATTGCTGCTGCCTTCAGAACTGCAACTGATTGATGTCTTCCTTCGGTTATCCTGTTAGGGAGTGCATTACAGTTATCTAACTGACTAAAACCAAAAGTGTGAATTAATTTATCTGCATCTTGCAGTGTTATACGTTGTCTAACTTTTGAAGTGTTCCTTACAATGGAAAAATGCAGTCTTAGTACTCCTGTTTTATATGTGATTTAAAATTTAGGTCAGAGTCCATGATCACAGCCCAATTCTTTACTTCTGCCTTGACTTTTAATTCTAAGGGATCAAGTTTATTTCTAATACTCAATTTCAATTCTTTATTGTCATGTGTACCAGTACATGTACCATGTAACATGAAATGCTTGCTTGCATGTGCCCCTGCAGACAGTGAACATAGACAAAAAAAAAAAACAAAAACAAAAACCCACACACAATAAATACATGAATATAATAAGTAAATAAATAAAACCAGAATCCTAGGAATAAATAGAGACCATGGCAGAAGTATATGTGCAGGTAGCAGTGGAGGTGACACAAGGTTACCGATTGCTAACGAGTCTAATTGCAGTTGGGTAGAAACTGTTCCTAAACCTGGAGGTGCGCATCCGAATGGACTTCAGTCGCTTCCCCGATGGGGAATACCCTTTTTATTTCCATTTTTACTGACCACTAAGATTTCAGTTTTTGTTCCTAATTTGCCTTGAGAAAATCACTACTCATCCATTTAGAAACACTATTAACACATTGGGTCAGAGAGCCCAGAGCATCAGGGTCATCGGGTGTACAGAAAGGTAAAGCTGTGTGTCATAATGTAATTAAGCATGATTAGTACTCCCAGTACTGTATGTACAAACACTGTCATCTTGCAATTTTGGTTCTCATTGGTCACTATTCAGTCATCTTATGACCAGTGGGTAGAAACCATCCTTGAATCTACAGGTGTGAGTGCCTGTGGCCCTGTACCATTTGCCATAAAGTAGGAGTGAGAAGAGCGAGTGCAGGATGCCTGAAGTCGTTGTTTTCTTTTCTAAGACATCAAATGTTGTGTATGTCATGAGCAGAAGTGAGCTGGGTGTCACTAATATATCATATCTTTGCAGTCCTCTGTAGTGCCCCATGGCCCTGGACTGAGCAGGTGCCCTAGCAGGATTTGATGTATCCAGTAAGAATGGACTCTACTCGGCACCTGTAGAAGTTTTTGAGAAATCCAAGCTGCCCTCAGAAGTCTGAGATGAACAAAAATCCATTGGATCGGCCACAGCAAGAACCACACAGTGCTACAGTATGAATAGCTTACTTCCTAGGATAAACTGGGGTCTTGTCTTGAGCCTGGTATTGAAAATGGTTAGGCTTTGGATCCCTGTGACCCTAAAATAAAGTTAAGAGGATTTTCTATTTATTGGATTGAATACCCCACTCGATTAAAGTGACTTTACTATTGGTTGCAGTCACTGCCACTCCTTTTACCCAATACAGTACACCCGTGAAATTCGCCAGGGTTACGTTCCTAGAGCACCTCCGAATTATGAAAAACCGTGAATTATGGATGTGGTTAAAAAAAAATGCCTCGTTTTATAGTTTAAACCCTAAATATGCCCCCAAAACACTTCAATTTCATTTCAACCTAAGCTTAATACATTACCTAAAAAAAGACTGTAAAGGTAAACCCGTCTACTGTATAGTACTGTACTGATGTCTCCTGCAGTGCTAGAATGTAAAATACTGATGTTACCACTATATGTACTGTAATTCATGCAAGCGCGTTTTCATTGCCAGAAGCCTTAGACCACAGGTGTCAAACTCCAAGCCTGGAGGGCCGCAGTGGCTACAGGTTTTCATTCTCACCCTTTTCCTAATCAGTGACCAGTTTTCACTGCTAATTCACTTTTTTCTCTTCATTTTAATAGCCCTGTTAGAAGGATTCAGTCCTCTGAATTGATACTTATCTTCATTAAATCGCAGCAAAACAGAAATGAGATGTGAAGCGAGCTGACAGATGACCAGCTAAACTGGGGCTTCAAACTCCAACCAATTTCACTCCAACTAATCTCTTAATGAGAAGCCGATTCTTGCTGTTAATTAAGCCCGTTATTTAATTTCATGGCTTGTTGCTGCTCCCATTCTGCCACAGCAGACGTTTCCAGAACTGTTGATTTTCTGGTTTTTTTCCGTCAAAATGTTTTGGTGACCTGAGAGATCAGCCTTACCGAGCCCTTCGCCTTTCTTTATATTCAGATATTGTGTGATGGGCACAGGTGAGCTGGTCATGTGGTGACTCGCTTTGTGTCTCGTTATTGTTTGGCTGCTAATTAAGAAAAAGCAAACAACTAAAGGGCCAGAGTCAAGTTAATTAAAAGAAGTAATTAGCAGCAAAAATGGATTGCTAATGAAGAAGGTGGTAAGAATGAAAACCAGCAGCCACTGTGGCCCTCCAGGACTGGAGTTCGACACCCCTGCCTTAGACGGTGCAGCTTGTTTCGAAAGCATCTTGGGGCATTAATCCTTAAACTGCCACATACTTAGGGGTTATTGCATCCCTGGACGCCAAATACTTTTTTTGCTGCACTTTAACTCTAGCAGGGCTGATGTCGACTTTTGTCAAAATTCAGGATTAGAGGACAGTAATCAGCTGTAAATTGTAACAAAACTTGCCCTTATATTTTAGTTTGACTCTTTTTGCTAGAAGGAAAGTTACATTGCTTTGTTGATTTAACCTCGATTCTCTGTGTGCATGAGTAGCGAAGAGCATACAACCTCTAAAATGCCATCAACATCTGGCAAGAGCCAGACCAAAGTGAATGTACAAAGCAAAATACTCCATGAATGTTTTACATAATTTCATTGAATTGGACTGTTACTTGTCGGACTCAGAGTATGAAGCAAATGATCTGGAGATGGATATTGAAAATGAAAGTGAGTTACCAGCATCATCTGATCGGTTGCCAGCTGATCGTGGTGCTGAACACTTTCGGGTAGGTGATGCGCAAACAGCAGCATTCGCCTGGGAGGACCACCACTTATGATAAGAGGTACAAACCAGATTGCGTCACACTGTGACCGCCACCACCGGCCACCTGCTGTGCGAAGACCAGCAGGCAGCCAGCTCACCATGCATTCCTACTATTGAGTAGCCCCCACTGCTGGCAGAGATGCTGAACATACATCAAAAACAGCCACAGCACGTAGCAGCAGACGTTTTATGTTGATGTATGTGTGAAACCATTGCTTTGTGTGCTTTTCAGAAAACTGAGTTTTTTGGAAAAAATATTCAGCCCTCAAAGAGTTAAGTAAATGTCACAATTCATAAAGAAAAAGTGAAATTTTAATGGAACACATACAGTGTTACCTCGGTACACATACACTTAATCCGTTCCAAATCCTTGGACGTATACCAAACAGGACGTATACCAAACGACTTTTTCCCATAAGAAATAAAGAGAAAATTTTTAATCCGTTCCCATGAAAAAAAATCCTATTGTTGTTGGCATATTATACATTGATGGGATTGTATAAAATAATTTAAACACTGCTTAATACTAAAATACATAAATACAAAAGCAATCAGATGAAATAAATGAAAATGTAACCTTGTTTACTTTTTAATAACGTCTTTGTTTTTCACATACATAGATACCATCGTTCTTGGCATACGGTATGCAGCAGCCATGTCCCGGATACGCATGCCACCTTCATACTTTTCCACAATCAATTAAAAATTACGCGAAAAAACACAGAATCGCGTGAGTTATAGCGCGGGCTGTTCACTGAGCGCTAGCAACTGGCGTACTGACGCTCGTGGGCAGTCGTGGCTTTGTCTCGAGAGAGGTAAACAAGGGTAGCGTGCGGTGTTCTAGCACGCGAGTCGTATTCTAAACAGGACGTATACCAAGTTGAACTTATTTCAAAGCGGACGTGTACCGAGGTACCACTGAATTTTTTTTTTCATGCAAAGAGCATCACTAATTACTGCAACATTTTATACACTGCCAATGAACTGTAAAAACTATTTAAAAAAACTACTGGAACAATATGTACAAGGTGCAACTGACGCCATTGATGAAATTCAGTAAATCACCACGCCAACTGCACTTGAACTGGCTGCACGCAAGCACACAGAGGTAAACGCTGATGACTGCAGGCTCATCTAGTGCAGCAGCTCAATCCCAGAGACAGTGAGGCTGCAGTGGTCATGGGCTGGCTGCTCAACGAATCTATGGCACTGACTGATCAGCTCCGGCGTGCTGGTAAATTGCACTGGGAACCAACAATGGCTGGTTGCGGCATTGAATGAATGTACTTCGTCGAATATACTCGGCTCCTGCGTGCTGGCAAATGGTACTGGGAAACAACTATAGCTGGTTGCGGTGGTTTAAGGATTAAGAAGAACAAAACGGAAAACGCGAGAACACTCGGCTGGAGATGCGTCACAGGGCAGCAGTCAATCAGCAGCAAGGCGTAATGAATAACGCTGTAGCGGACCAGGGCCACTAAGATTCACACCGTTGAAGATGGTGATTTATTTATTTTTATGGTGAAAATTCCAGGGACACACCCAGTCTTCACCCGACCTGCACACGCACTCACAAACCGAGACAAAAACGAAGCAAACCTGTAATCAAACGGCAATTAAAGAATGTAATGAAAACAACAATACCACCCCTGTTCCCCTTACGAAGATTATACATTAAATGCAACAAAGCACCAACAAAACACACACGGTAAAGTCCATGAAAAACGGCAACGGATGGAATGTAATGATGAAAATAGATAGTCCAGAGATCCACACGTTGAATGGGAATGTAAAGATAGTCCTACCAGTAGTTCCTGAAATGGTGAAGACGGGTGGACGGGTTCAGGAGCGCTCCTTTATTTGCAGGATGGCCATGAATCCACTTACATGTACACAGGAAGGCGGCAGATAATCCAAACGCACGAAACGATCCAGGACAAAACGAATAAGTACAGGTAACCCAACAGAAGGCAGGCAGAGAGACAGGAACTTGAAACACAAATTACAAAAACTTTTTTTTTTTTTGCTTTTGGTCACTGGACCCCTTTTTAAAAGCCGCGCTGACATCCTTTGACCCCCAACAGCCCCTGCACCCTCAGCAGACGACCAATCGGAGCCACTGCAGGGACTGCTGGGAGTTACAGTTTAAAATTCTAGTAGAGTGTGCTCTCGGATTGGCTACTTTCACCATCCCAAGCCGTGTTTTCCTCTACGTTTGCTTCCTGTTCTCAGTACAGTGCAGTATTGCCATGAAAAAAGCCATAAAAAATTGCGGAGGATATTTGCGGTTTCTGCTAACAATTATTAGTTAGGTTCTAAGGAAAAATCCGCGAATGACTGAGGCAGCGAACCCTGAACCAAGTCTTTGCAGGGTTTTACTGTAGTCCAGTGTTGCAACTGATGATGGTGCGTATCCGAAATGAAACGTCTGCCTGCGTCTTTGCTGGTTGGAGTGTGGAGCTAATCATATCTGGTTCTGAACAGTGAAGCCTTTTGTGAAAATGTTTGGTCCATCTTGCTTGATTGATTTAATGAGCTTGTCTTGCTTTGAGCTGCCCCAAGACTGGAAACGTTTTTGTCTCTGACTTCCCAGAATCCTGTCCTGCTCTGCTGTGCCTAAGGAATGGTCCGACTGAATTGTCTGAAGTGAAATGTTTGCCGAGCATCTGTTTTATGGCTGCTAGTTTGATGGAAATGCTGAGTGGTTTGTTGTTTGTTTCACACACTTCTTTGGTATCTATGGTGGTTCTTCCCTTTTCCTCCTCCTTCTCCAAGTCCCTTCTTCTGTTCTTGTATACAGTGATCCCTCCTCGATCGTGGGGGTTGCGTTCCAGAACCCCCCGCGAAAGGTGAAAATCCTCGAAGTAAAAACCATACATTTATATTGTTATTTTTATATTGTCACGCTTGGGTCACAGATTTGCACAGAAACACAGGAGGTTGTAGAGACAGGGACTTCAAAACACTGCAAACAAACATTTGTGTCTTTTTTAAAAGTTTAAACTGTGCTTCATGACAAGACAGAGATGACAGTTCCGTCTCGCAATTAAAAGAATGCAAACATACCTTCCTCTTCAAAGAAAATGTCAGAGAGAGAGAGAAAAGCAAACAATCAAAAATCAATAGGTGCTGTTCAGGCTTTTAAGTATGCGACGCACTGCGTGACAAAGCAGCCGCAAGTAAGGGAGCAATGTGAAGGTAGTCTTTAGCATTTTTTAGAGGAGTGTCCTTATCCTCTAGGCCAGTGTGCGAACAGCCCCTCTGTCTGGAGCAAAGAATATCAGAGAGAGAGAGAGAAAAGCAAACAATCAAAAATCAATATGTGCTGTTCGGACTTTTAAGTATGCGAAGCACCGCGTGGGAAGCTTATCATATATCATTGAGGATTTTTATTTAATACGTAATATGTGCTCTGATTGGGTAGCTTCTCAGCCATCCGCCAATAGCATCCTTTGTATGAAATCAACTGGGCAAACCAACTGAGGAAGCATGTACCATAAATTAAAAGACCCATTGTCCGCAGAAATCCGTGAACCAGCGAAAAATCTGTGATATATATTTAGATATGCTTACATATAAAATCCGCGATGTAGTGAAGCCGCGAAAGTCGAAGCGCGATATAGCGAGGGATCACTGTACACCACATTAGGTTAGTGTGTTGAGTGTTTAAAGTGAATGGTGCTGTGTATGCCACAATAGTTTTAATGCTGCTTCCTTTTAGCTCCAGGAACCCGAGTTTGATCCCTACTGTCTGTGTGGTCTACTCCATGTATCTCTGTGTACACTGGAATTTCTTCACATCCCACTAATATGCATGTTAGGTTAATTACTTAGATGCGAGTGTCTGTGAATGTGACCTTTGGTGGACTGGCATCTCCCCTACAACCCTGTGTTGGAACAAGTAGGCATAGCAGTCAAATAAATGGGTGCTGGGGCTTTTCTGTTTTTTGAGATCTCCTACTTAGTAGAAATGACATTTTCTTCAACACTTTTTTTTTTTTTGTTTGTTTTTGTGTGCCTGCTACGGCTTCATCAGGAAAAGACATGGAAGTCATGAACGTGTGCCAGCTCACATTCTCAACAAGCAAGGTGCTGACAGAACCCACAATAGCTGTTTAAATATTTGAAAGTGTTGGAGTAAAAAATGTCAAAATGAATGACTAGGGCTGTTCACAGTAGTTTGGTTCAAAAATACAGCTGACTGCTGCAGTTCACCACATTGCAAAACCACACACATATTGTATCCAGCGCCAATCCTGGAGGGCCATGTTGGCTGCAGGTTTTCATTCCAACCATTTTCTTAATTAGTGACTATTTTTTGCTGCTAATTGACTTCTTTTGCCTTACTTTGAATTGACTTGCTTTTTAAGACTCAGACTTTCTTAATTGTTGCTTAATTAGCAGTCAAATAAAACTGAAATACAAAGTGAACACAACACATGTCCAGCTAACTGGTATCCATCATAGAATATCTGAAAGTGAAGAAAGGTGAAGGTTTCAGTAAGTAAGTGAAAAATGTATCTCTCTATAATAAAAAATAAAATCTTGGAAGGGGACAAATAAAAAATAAAATCTTGGAAGGAGACACTTTCACGTCCCTTGAGACAAGTCTTCATGCCAAGCGATGTAACCACGCCCAGGGTCAGAAGCCCTGCGAGACAAGAGCTTATGCAAAGAGATTTGGAATAGTCCTGCGTGGTTATGTCAGACACATTTCTTGTTGAGAGAAAGAAACAATATTCACTTAAGGGCTGTTATACATTGCGTTGTCAAGATGTAATTCTGAACCCGGAATCAAAATTTAATGCGATATTGATGAAAAGGTAAAAGCGAAAAGAGATCGAATATATGGACATTGGTGACATGACTGAAGTAGGCTGCACGAAATGCAGATCACGCGGCACGGCAGCAGCAGCTATCCAGCAGCTGATCGAGCAAAGAGGAGGTAAAAAAAATGTATATGTTTCCCAATGTATCACCGTTTAAGAGGGGGTGCAGGAGGACCGATCACATCTCCTTGGGGTGCGTTCAGCCACCGTCTTCAAAACGCAAGCGGCAGAGACGCTTTGGGTGGGCGAGCGAAGCATGCAGGGGGCGATGCCCCCTAGTTTTATAAAAGTCACAAAGTGCTGTAATACAGAATGAAATGAAATATCAAAACAGCATAAAATTCAAGGACAATATAGTAGTCACCCCCAGTCTGAACAGATGAGCATCAAGCGTTATTATTCACTTTTATCATTTTTAGTTTATTGACAGCACAACGTAACAGTACAGTGAACCCTCGTTTATTACGGTTAATCTGTTCCAGACTCTACCGTGATAAATGAATTTTCGCGAAGTAGGATTCTTTATTTATAAATCGAATATTTTCGCAGTTAGGAGTATAGAAAACCTGTTTACGACTTTCTAAAATACGTTTTTTAACATTATTAGAGCCCTCTAGACATGAAATAACACCCTTTAGTCACCATTACACTCTTATTACCCAATATATTAGACAAAATAAGAGAAAATAAGACATATTAGACGTTACAAATATCATATTATTACTAGACTCACCCGCCTTTTAAGGCGACCGACTTTTATCCTCAATTTGTGCGCGCTCCATGTGTATATCAGGCATGTAAGTGTAGAGAACTTCAAAGTGCCCATTCATAACATCTCCCGAAAACCTAAGTTTTTTTTATCCCCTCGAGTGTCTGTCCAAAGTCGTACAATGTCAGCCCGAATCTGTACCGCTAAAGACGGAGTTTCATGCACTAAATAAGCTATAGATGAGAATAAGCAAGCACCATCTCCCCTGATATTTACTACGCGGTGAGGCATTTGTACTCCATCAACATTAATTATTTCCAGAGACATAATTTTGTCTATTTTTCCAGCGCATCGCGCATAAAAGCAAGGGAACGATGGGAGCACCAGAACTCTGCTCACATCGTGTCGCTTTGTACCGCAAGCTGCAAGTAGTAAGTCTGTGATAAGCGGAATACCGCTACGCCTTGCACTCACGGGACAGAAGGACAATCCCGATCGTTTTTACATAGTAATTATTGTACTGTACATTTAATTACACACACACACACAGTTCTTACACACAACCACCAACATATAAAGGCTTGACCTCAGTAGGAGAGTCTTCAGGTGGTGCAGTATCTTAATCACTAGGAGTAGGCAGTGGGTGTCCGGGTGCGCGGCTGAAGAACATCTTGATAGGCAGTTGCTGGCGCTGTCTTTTCATATGCGTGAGGAGGCTTTTGTAGGGTATTGCCATCTTTGATCATATCCAAGAGTTTCACCTTCTCCTGGATAGTAAGCATCTTCCTCCGGCGCTTAGCTTTATTGTCAGAAGGCTTAGAGAAAGCAGCACGTTTAGGAGCCATAGTGGGGCTTAGATAAAAGTTCTCAGAAAGCGCATGCGTAGTGACGTAAGCGTGTATGAGAAAAAATCGCGATAGAGTGAAGCCACGAAAGTCGAAGCGTGATATAGTGAGGGATCACTGTATTGTGGAAAAAGTTAAGAGTACGAGTAAGCTGGCACTTGAACTATTCAATAGGTGAACAGAAGTGAAGGTTGTGTGTATCGACTCCACAGCCCTGCTCGATACCGAGACAAAACATAAATCCCATTCAGTGGCTTTTGGCTAAAAGTACCTCCATTATTATTTTTTCTGTAATTGAGTATAAAATGTATAAATGGTAACGGTAACACCAGCTTTAAAATAGTAGCACTTCTGTCAAGTAGTTACCCATTTGCCATTCAGGTAAACTAGTTTTTGTCTGCATAAATATCAAAGTACAGTGCAGAGCTTAAATTTTAGTGTGATTAAACGTGGGGATTGCCCCAGTGTAACGAGACATGGGGTGGTGATGGTGGTAAAATCATTGGGGGGTCGGTTCAGCATCAGGTTTATGAAAAATATCATCAGCATCCTCATTATGGACTACATGATTTATCTTACCATGTGCACATTCTAAGTCAACTCTGATAGTTTCTCTCCTGACCTAACTGAAAAATACTGCTTAAAACTAATACAGCGGCACCTTGGTATACGTCCTTAATCCGTTCAAGATCCTTTGACTTATACCAAACAGGACGTATACCAAACAAAAATTTTTTCCCATAAGAAATAAAGGGAAAATGATTAATCCGTTCCCATGAAAAAAAATCCTATTGTTATTGGCATATTATACATTGATGGGGTTGTATAAAATAAACACTGCTTAATACTAAAATACATAAATACAAAAGCAATTGGATGAAATAAATGAAAATTTAACCCCACTTTTTAACAACGTCTTTGTTTTTCACAATCGTAGATACCGTCGTTCTTGGCATACGGTATGTAGCAGCCAAGTTCCGGATATGCATGCCACCTTCATACTTTTCAACAATCAATTCAAATTTACGCACATGAAAATTCACAGAGAGTTATAGCACATACTGATGCTCGTGGGCAGTCATGGTTTTGTCTCAAGAGAGGGAAACAAGAGTAGCGCGCGGGTTGTTCACTGAATGCTAGCAACTGGTATACTGACGCTTGTGAGCAGTCGTGGCTTTGTCTCGAGAGAGGTAAACAAGGGTAGCGCGCGGTGTTTTAGCACGCGAGTTGTATTCCAAACAAAGGTTGTATACCAAACAAAATTTTTCGGGTCCAAACAGGACGTTTACCAAGTTGGACTTATTCCAAAGTGGACGTATACCAAGGTACCACTGTACTAAAAATAACAAGTCACGTTTTATTAGTTCTAAACTGTTGAATTTGTGAATTTCGAGATAATTGAGAATATTTTAATCTTAAATTTAAAAGCTTTTAAAATCTACTTTGTGTTAATTCCTCTTTTTTAGTTTTGTATCATTGCCTATTGTAAGATTTATATCTGCATCTTTAGAACCTCCTAAAAGAATAATATTTAACAGATTAATCAAAATAATTCAAATGTCACAAACCCCTGGTACTTTAATTGTCCAAATCTGTCCCTCACTTTATTTATTTATTTATTTATATTTACATTTGTCTGAACTTTAAGGTTTCCTTTGTGACATCAGACTTGTCCCTTTCACATTCATTCATTATTTCAGAGCTCCTGTAATAACGCCCTTTGTTGGGCCGCTATCAAAGTGTCTGGCATGAGTGGTCCGACTTTGTTATTGATTAGCTTGTGTGCAAATGCAGAGTTAGAAGATGAACTGGACTGACATTACCTGGGGTCATTTCATTGTAACTATTCAAATATGACATATGTCTGTTTGCCAAACATTAGTTAGTCTTCAGAAACCAAATTGATGACACAGGTTTGGCTTTTTCATATTCATATTCAGCAATGAAGTGGGCTCTTTTGCCCATTCTACTAACATACCTTGGTGATTGCATTTTTGTTAACACAGTTCATGTCGTATTAGAAGGGAGTTTTTTACTTTGAAGCATTGAAACATTAAATTAATTTTATTGTGGTGTCTGGGTTTGTGAGGGTCCTGATAAAAGCCAAAGATCCAGGCCTTTAATGACCTCTTGGGCACGGCCATCAGCAGTGTGTCTGTCTGCGGAGAGAGTGTCGACCTCGTCATTGAGAGTTTTACTTACCTTGGCAGTGACATTCACGTCTCTGGTGACCCTTCCTATGAAGTCAGTAGATGGATTGGGAGAGCATGGGCGCGGGGCCCCACATGAGGTCACTGGAAAGGTGTGTATGTGGTGCTCCAGATATCTGCAAAAGGATGAAGGTCCAAGTCTCTAGAGTCCTGGTGCTTCCTGTCTTGCTATACTGTATGGTTGCGAGACATGGATGCAATCCAGTGACCTGAGATGAAAACTGGACTCCTGTGTCTCCTGTGTCATCTCCTCTTACACGTTTGTGACACTGCAAGTTAAATGATTACAACTCACATCTGATTGGACACATCACTGTACTCTCAAAGCACGCAGGGGTCTCCTGCCTTGGACACAAAGCCCTTTCAGACACAAGTTCTACTGCTTTTCTTTTTGATGTTTATTGGAGCGGTGCAGTATCATTGCCACCCTGAGCCTGTTTTCTCATGTAGTATTGTGTCTTCCGAAATAACTTGTCTACCTGCAGTCACGCATGAGTGAAGTACCAATTTTCAATTATCAAAAAAGCTATTTTCTGAATTTTGGTATTGGCTTGGAACCAAAGTGTCAGTTCTTTTAAAAACCCCAATAAAAGCAACAGTTACTGTGTATGTGTTTGTATGTGTGAATACGTGTTCAAGCGCGTGCAGAAGGAACTCAGAGTCCAGCTCAGGGCGGTGAAGAAGCAGTACAGGAGAAGGTTGGAGCAGAAGTTGCAGAATAACAGCATGAAGGAAGTGTGGGATGGGATGAAGATCATCACTGGCTGCAGCTCGAAGCGGGGTGCCCACCATCGAGAGAGACGTGGAGAGAGCAAACCAGATGAACAAATTCTTTAATAGGTTTGACCACCCTAACCCACTCTCACCTCAGAGTACTGCATCCTCCAACCATCCTTTTGCTGATACCAGCATAGGAGAGACATCACCATCCACAATTACAGCAGCAAGCTGAAGAGACTTTGTGCCAGCAAAGCAACGGGTCCAGATGGAGTATCGCCATGACTGCTGAAGGCCTGTGCGTTGGAGCTGGGGAGTCCTCTACAGTGCATCTTCAACCTGAGCCTGGAACAGGGGAGTGTCCCGAGGCGTTGGAAAACATCTTGTATCACCCCAGTCCCAAAGGTATCACGTCCTAGTGAGCTAAATGACTTCCGGCCTGTCACTGTCACATGTGATGAAGACCATGGAGTGGCTGCTGCTTCACCACCTGAGGCAACAGGTCCGCCACGCCCTCGACCCTCTGCAGTTCGCATACCAGGAGAAGGTGGGAGCGGAGGATGCCATCATCTATATGCTACACCGATCCCTCTCCCACTTGGACAGAGGCAGTGGTGCAGTAAGAATTGTGTTTCTGGACTTCTCTAGCGCCTTCAACACCATCCAACCTCTGCTCCTTAGGGACAAGCTGACAGAGATGGGAGTAGATTCATACCTGGTGCCATGGATCGTGGACTATCTTACAGACAGACCTCAGTATGTGCGTCTCGGGAACTGCAGGTCTGACTTTGTGGTCAGCAACACAGGAGCGCCACAGGGGACTGGACTTTCTCTGGTCCTGTTCAGCTAACATACATCAGACTTCCAATACAACTCGGAGTCCTGCCATGTGCAAAAGTTTACTGACAACACTGCTATGGTGGGCTGCATCAGGAGTGGGCAGGAGGAGGAGTATAAGAAGCTAATCAAGGACTTTGTTAAATGGTGCAACTCAAACCACTTACACCTGAACACCAGCAAGACCAAGGAGCTGGTGGTGGATTTTAGTAGAACCAGGCCCCTCATGGACCCCCGTGATCATCAGAGGTGACTGTGCAGAGGGTACAGACCTATAAATACCTGGGAGTGCAGCTGGATGACAAACTGGACTGGACTGCCAATACTGATGCTCTGTGCAAGAGAGGACAGAGCCGACTATACTTCATTAGAAGGCTGGCATCCTTCAACATCTGCAATAAGATGCTGCAGATGTTCTAGCAGACGGTTGTGGCGAGCACCCTCTTCTACGTGGGGGTGTGCTGGGGAGGCAGCATAAAGAAGGACGCCTTACAGACAGGTGGACACGTCAATGTCACCCAACACACGTTTGTTGAACATATTTAGAAGTGCCACACAACCCCAAAGTCCTGGCCACCAGTGCAATGCCTTACACTCTTCAGGCCGCCTCCTTTCCTCCTCCAAGACGTCGCCCTACTTCCACGTGACTCAAGTCATCGTATGAAGGGAGGCGGCCCCTTTTATATGCACCCGGATGTGTTCCAGGTGGTTCCCGGCAATCTTCCACCGGCACTCCCCAGTGTGGCGGAAGTGCCAGTTGCATCCCCGGAAGCACTCCGGGTGTCCCTGCTCCTCTTCCCCCCAGCACTTCCAGGTGTGGCGGAAGTGCTGAGGTCCAGGGCTTCACAGGCATTGGAACATCCCCTGGCGGTGACCACGGGCCACTATAGGCACCAGGGCGGGCGCCCCCACATGGTCTGGGGGAGATGTGAGCCCTCCTCCGGTCCTCCTGGGCATCCTGGCTGGGTTGCCCCCCCCAGCCATTTGTGACAAGTGTTTTTTGATCTTTCTGTCAGATGTTCCCATGGTATACTGAAGTAGTATTAAGTATCTATCTATCTCTATCTATCTCTATATATATCTCTGTCTCTATCTATCTAATTTCAGAAGTTTCAAAGGCCTTTATTGACAATGACATTAAATTTATGCAAAGAGTCCATATTTGCAGTGTTGGCCCTTCTTTCTTTTTTAAGACGTCTGCAATTTGACTTGGCATGCTGTCTGTCAATCAACTTCTGGGGCAAATCCTGACTGATGGCGGCCCATTTTTGCTGAATCAATGTTTGGAGTTTGTCAGAACTGGTGGATTTTTAATTGTCCACCCACCTCTTGACCACAAGGTCTTAATGGGATTAAAGGTCTGGGGAGTTTCCTGGCCATGGACTCAACATTTCAGTGTTTTGTTCCCCGAGCCTCTTAGTTCTCACTTTGGCCTTATGGCCCGGTGCTCCATCATGTCACCAAACTGTTCTTGGATGGTTGGGAGAAGTTGTTCTCGGATGATGTTTTGGTCCCATTCTTTATTCATATCAGTCTGTCCCTGATGGCTTCTTTGCTGCCCTTCATGACACCCACCAGGCCATCCTCCCAAAGTCTTCGCCTCACTCACACCAGCCTGCTGCCATTCCTGAGCAAACTCTGCACTGGTGGTGCTCCGATCCTGAGCCATGAATAAAGAATGGGACCAAAACATCCTCCGAGAGCAACTTCGCCCAACCAGTTTGTTGACCCAAATGACGGAGCACCGGGTAATAAAGCAAAAGTGAGATCTAAGTGGCTCAGGGAACAAAACATCAGAATTTGGGGTCCATAGTCAGGAAACTCCCCAGACCTTAATCCCATTAAGAACTTGTGGTCAAGAGGCGGGTGGTCAAACTCCAAGTATTGATGATGGAAGAATGGGCTGCCATCAGTCAGGATTGGGCCCAGAAGTTGATTGCCAGCCTGCCAGAGTGAATTGTAGAGGTCTTGAAAAAGAAAGAAGGGCCAACACTGCAGATATTGACTCCATGCATAAACTTGATGTCATTGTCAATAAAAGCCTTTGAAACTTCTGAACTGCTTGTAATTCTACTTCAGTATACCAGAGAAACATCTGACAGAAAGATCTAAAAACGCCAAAGCAGCAAACTTTGTGAAAACCAACGCTTGTGTCATTTTCAAAACTTTTGGCCACGACCGTACATTTACTGGTAAAAAGTTTTAGAACACCTCATTTCCACTTTATCTTCAGATTTAATTGGTTTATATGCAGTGAATGACTTAAAATGGTAAGTAGTAAACTGAAAGAGGTTTAAATTTAAAGTTTATTTTTTCAAAAACTGAAAAAATTGGAAATTTTAGAATATTACAAATGGGCCGCCTTCAGGGAACTACTAATAGGTTACAACCTACAGATCTTCTGCAGCAATTAAAGTAAATGGAGCCTTGCAAGCTGAAGCAACCAATTTGCACAGGTGTCCCAACTTGTGTTGATTACTTCAAAACCTTCTGTGTGTCTTAAAGCAGAGTGGGAACAGACTGGTACGACACCCTCCAAAGTGCTGCTTGGACAATATTACAGATATAATTGCAAGAAAACTGCAATTAACAAATGAAATGAAACAGAGCAGCATTAGCACCCTTAGAAGTGTAGGACTTTTCAAGAGAATTTGCAAAAAAAATAAAAAATCCAAGTGTTTCCTACACAATCCAAAGGCAATTGGAAACTGCAAGAAACTCTGATAGGAAGAGATCTGGCAGACCCACAGTCACAACCCAATCAGAAGGCAAGTTGCCACAGAAGATCATCTTGTTCCATACCCTCCTGCTCTCGTCATCTTCCTCTGTCACACCCATCACCTTCATGTTCTCTTTCACCACATCCATAAACCTTCTCTTACCTGGCAGCTCTATCCTTAGCCATCCTGTTCCCAATATACCCAGCATCTCTCCTCTGCACAGGTCCAAACCAACACAATCTCGCCTCTCTGACTTTGTCACCCAACCGTCCCACCTGAGCTGACCCCCTAATGTCCTCATTTCTAATCCTATCCATCCTCATCACACCCAGTGCAAATCTTAGCATCTTTAACTCTGCCACCTCCAGCTCTGTCTCCTGCTTTCTGGTCAGTGCCACCGTCTGCAACCCATATAACACAGCTGGTCTCATAACCGTCCTGTAGACCTTCACTTTCATTCTTGCTGGTATCCGTCTGTCACAAATCACTCTTGACACTCTTCTCCACCCTGCCTGCGCTCTCTCTTCTTCACCTTTCTTCCTCAATCCCCGTTACTCTGTACTGTTGATCCCAAGTATTTAAACTCATCCTCCACCTTCACCAACTCTACTCCCTGCATCCTCACCATTCCACTGACCTCCCTGTCATTCACACACATGTATTCTGTCTTGGTGGTCCTACTGACCCTCATTCCTCTCCTCTCTAGAGCATCTCTCACCCTCTCCAGTAAAAGCAAAGTGTCGGGCTGTACTATGAAGAGAATTTGTACTGCAGGTTTGACAGGGTGAGCGACAGTTGGAAAGCCATTCCTTAAAGGACAAAATAGGGCCTTGAAATAGCAGCTGAGGACTACTGTAGACTGGTAGAAAGTCTTATGGACCTGCTGTTATGAACGTTGTGTGTTGTGCTGCTTGAACTCTCATCCTGCATTAGATAGATAGATAGATAGATAGATAGATACTTTATTAATCCCAAGAGGAAATTTGCATAGTCCAGCAGCAGCATGCGGATAAAGAACAATATTAAATTAAAGAGTGATAACAATGAAGGTATAACAGATAGACAATAACTTTGTACAATGTTAACGCTTACCCCCCGGGTGGAATTAAACCAAACCAGTTGCATACAGGAGACCCAACCCCTATCTGTTCTAAAAGCTGTTTCTTGTGGGCCTCTCTCTTTGTCTCCTTTTCATCCCCACCAGGCAACATGGGCGAAGATGATGAAAACTTGCTTATAAACAACATTGGAAACTGCAGATTTTATTTACTATTCAGATGAAATTCTGGAAAATCAAATAAAAGTGCTGAACGTGGTTATTGTGGCTTTTGCATAATGTTGTTTATCAAATATCAGCTCTAAAATTTGCTAAAATTTGCGTGTTGCTTTAGTTTCGTTTCATCTGCATATTCCTTTTATAACTTATTTCTGCTTCTGCCCCGTGTAGTCGGCAGAGAACACCACGCAGTACTGGCCATTGAAGTAACACTAGGTCTCTGCTCTGACCACATTTTCTCACATTTCCCAGTTCCGTGGTTTCCAGCCTCATAATTACCTGACACGTTTAAAATAAAAGGCAGCACTTCAGATTTCAGCCGCTCAGATTATCGACCGCATAAATCTGCCATCCACCATTATGGCCTTAACTTCCCATTAGTTTTGTAATCCCTTGTTTAAGGGGAAGTGTTTGTGAGAATTGCAAGGCTTGCTACAACAAGCGGAAAGCCGTCATTTGTTTTGCACATCCCAAGTTTTATTAATGGAACATTTCTGAGAAGCAGACCTACTTCTGCACAGTTGGCTGCAGGGCGGTACGTAATTACACCGTGGTGCAGACTCGTAAAACGTGAGGTCATGTCAGCTGAAGGTGAAGTTTGTGTTTAGTGCGTGTCTTTTCAGTTTCTCTGCTTTAACAGGTGTGAGTCCTCCCTCAAAAGGTCTGTGGTGTTAGACAGTGAACCAGCATACCCTGGTGACGCAACCCGAACTTCTCCATTTTTGGATGCCAAATTTTAATCAATGAACGAGAGCACCCAGCAAAACATTAATTTAGAAATTATGCATATAATAGACACTACAACCCTTAGGTGTTGCCTGAATGGACAACAGACAGTGTCTGGCCTATAAACACAGTTTCAGTACCTATAAGGGTAGAGAGGCTGCCGTTTTAATGACCTTGGGTAAGTGTAATAAAAAGGAGTGACACTGAAGAAGGATATTATTTCAGAACACCTGCCGTTTAGACTCTTTTAGTTTAAACCCAGACAATAAAGAAGAGCCTGCAAAGTTTAATTTAAAAAGACAGCCATTCAATTGTCAATTATGAACAATTTGTGAACATACTTAATAATTCTTTACATAGTGCTTTTCTCACTACTCAAAGTGCTTTAGTGAAAGGGGAGCCACTTCACCTGGATGATGCGACGACAGACATTTTTGTGCCAGTACCCTCACCACACATTCGTCCTTTTTCACAAACTGTAATCTGGCCATCCTGTTTTTGTGGCTATCTAGTGGTTTGTTGCAGTGTGGACTCTGTATTTGCGTTCATAAAGTTTTCGGCTGATAGTCATCTCTGACACAGACACACACACACCGGCCTCCTGAAGACTTTTTCTGATCTGTCAGATGGTCTTTTGAGCTTTTTCTTTACCATAGAGAGGATTCTTCTGTCATCAGCAGTGGAGGTCTTCGGTGGCCTACCAGGCTCTTTGCGATTCTTGAGCTCACCAGCGAGTTCTTTCTTCTTCATGATATTCTAGACAGCTGATTTGGGTCATCCTAAGGTTTTACCGATGTCACCAGTGGTTATACAGTGGAACCTCGGGTCACGACCATAATTCATTCCAAAACTTTGGTCATAACCCAAAGTAATTTCCCCCATAGGATTGTATGTAAATACAATTAATCCATTCTGGACTGTACAAACTGTATGTAAATATATATTTTTTTAAAGATTTTTAAGCACAAAAATAGTTAGTTATACCATAGAATGCATAGTGTAATAGTAAACTAAATGTAAAAACACTGAATAACACTGAGAAAACCTTGAACAGAGAAAAGTAACATTGCAAGAATTCACGCTACAGCCTTACAAACCGCTCACTGTAAACACTTTTTTTTAATGAGTTTTAAGCACAGGGAAAAAACATGAACAGTTGAAAAATACGTAATTTAATAAACAACCAAGAAAAGTAACATTGCAGCAATGCACGCTACGAACCGATCACTGTAAACAGAAGTGAAGTGGAGGTTAAAATCCAATAGAAAAAAGTCTTCATTAAATACAATGAGGTTAAAACAATGCTCGAATCAATCTCTTTAAAAACAAGCCCGGTGCATTCACTGCACAGGGAGAGACTGAATACCTGCGGAAATCATCAGTGCGTATGAACCGGAAGGGAAACTGGCTTGTTCGTTAACCGAGTGTGTGGTCATTACCAGATGCATTAGTCTGGCAAACTTTTTGGTCGTAACCCGATTTGTGCGTGGTCCGAGACGTTCGTGACCCAAGGTTCCACTGTATTCTTGTTTTTCAGCCTCATGATGGCTTCTTTAGCTTTCATTGGCACAGCGCTTGGCCTCATGTTGAGCAATGCCAACTACAGACTCCAAAGGGGTAGAAGCAAGCCTAGATATCTTATTAATCAATGAAACCCACCTGAGGAATCACAAACAACCTGTGAGGCCAGTAGTCCTAAACATTATGGTGCGCTGAAATGGGGGGACCATGTAGGAAAAAGTTGGGTGACCGAAATCCCCTTCAATGAAAGTCTGTAATGTCCACTTTAATCACAATGTTGGAATTATTTGATTTGTAATTTTAAACGGAGCAGAGGGGTAAATTAAGGAAAAAAAATGGGTCTTTGTCCCAAACATTATATGGCTTTATATAGCACTGTAAATGGCTTTAACACAAGGCTGTAACATAACAGAATGTCTAAAAACTGAAGTGGTCTAGGTGCTTTTTGAATGCTCTATATAATAATATGAAGAATACATGTTTAATAATATTCTAATAATTTCTCATTTTATCAGTTTTCAGATAGAGAAGTGTCTCTTCCTCTTTTCTAAGCTATTCATGTTACCATGTGACTTGGGCACTAATTAAATGTTGTCTTTTTCTGTTATGTTTTTACTTAAGCTAGCAGGACTCTGGCCCGTTGAATGAAAGTGGAGTTGTGCCTGACTGGGATCTCTGATGGACTGGCGTCCTGTCGAGAGTTTTCACTTTGTATGTGAAAGCACCCAGTATAGGATAAGCTGGATAGATGGATGCTTCCGTACACCATGTGATAGGGAGAGGCCTGTGGCGGTGCAATTTTTTTATGATAATGCAGGTCATTTACAGTCATATGAAAAAGTTTGGGAACTCCTCTCAGCCTGCATAGTAATTGACTCTCCTTTCAACAAAAAAGTTAATCGTGGTATGTCTTTCATTTCCTAGGAACATCTGAGTACTGGGGTGTTTTCCGAACAAAGATTTTTAGTGACGCAGTATTTAGTTGTACGAAATTAAATCAAATGTGAAAAACTGGCTGTGCACAAATGTGGGTCCCCTTGTCATTTTGCTGATTTGAGTGCATGTCACTGCTCAGTGCTGATTACTTGCAGCACCAAATTGGTTGGATGAGCTCGTTAAGCCTTGAACTTCATAGACAGGGGTGTCCAGTCACAAGTGGTAAAAGGTATTTAAGGTGGTCAATTACAAGTTGTGCTTCCTTCCCTTTGACTCTCCTCTGAAGAGTGACAGACAGCATGGGATCCTCAAAGCAACTCTCAAAAGACCTGCAAACAAAGATTGTTCAGTCTCATGGTTTAGGGGAAGGCTACAAAAAGCCATCTCAGAGGTTTAAACTGTCAGTTTCAACTGTAAGGAATGGAATCAGGAAATGGAAGGCCACAGGCACAGTTGCTGTTAAACCTGGCAGGCCAAGAAAAATACAGGAGCGGCATATGCAGAGGCAGGATTGTGAGAATGGTTACAGACAACCCACAGATCACCTCCGAAGACCTGCAAGAACATCTTGCTGCAGATGGTGTATCTGTACATCGTTCTACAATTCAGTGCAATCTGCACAAAGAACATCTGTATGGCAGGGTGATGAGAAAGAAGCCCTTTCTGCACTCACTCCACAAACAGTCGCTTGTTGTATGCAAATGCTCATTTAGACAAGCCAGATTCATTTTGGAACAAAGTGCTTTGGACTGATGAGACAAAAATGGAGTTATTTGGTCAGTTATTTGCATGGCAGAAGAAGAATGGCGCATTCCAAGAAAAATACCTGCTACCTCCTGTCAAATTCGGTGGAGGTTCCATCATGCTGTGGGGCTGTGTGGCTAGTTCAGGGACTGGGGCCCTTGTTAAAGTCGAGGGTCGGATGAGTTCAACCCAATATCAACCAGTTCTTCAGGATAATGTTCAAACATCAGTCACAAAGTTGAAATTACTCAAGGGTTGGATATTCCAACAAGTCAAAGACCCAAAACACATTTGGAAATCTACAAAGGCATTCATGCAGAGGGAGTAGTACAATGATCTGGAATGGCCGTCACAGTCCCCTGACTTGAAGATCATTGAAAATCTGTGGGATGATTTGAAGCAGGCTGTCCATCAAATTGAACTGAACTGGAGAGATTTTGTATGAAGAATAGTCAGAAATACCTCCATCCAGAATCCAGACACTCATCAGAGGCTATAGGAGGCATCTAGAGGCTGTTAGATTTGCAAAAGGAGGCTAAACTAAGTATTGATGTCATATCTCTGTTGGGGTGCCCAAATTTATGCACCTGTCTAATTTTGTTATGATGCATATTGCATATTTTCTGTTAATCCAATTAACTTAATGTCACTGCTGAAATCCTACTGTTTCCATAAGGCATGTCATTTATTAAAAGGAAGTAGCTACTTTGAAAGCTCAGCCAATGATAAACAAAAATCCAAAAAATTAAGAGGGGTTCCCAAACATTTTGATATGACTGTATGCTCGTGGTGAGGCATAGGGGAGTGGTAGCGAAGTGGAGCAGCTTCAGGGTATAGGTGAGGCATTGGCTATGTATTCGCTTACTGAGGCACATGGCTGCCAATTAACTCATTTGTGCCCTGGGGACCTGCACCCGCAAGTGCGGTTTAAAGAGAGTTTGTGCAAGATTTGTTGGGGAGAAGGCTTTGGGAAGGACCTCTGGGGTCTAAGACAAGAAGGTGAGCAAACAAATGAAGATGTGAGGAGGCAGTATGGTCAGGGCATTGTGCGGGAACCATGGCACTCAGAAGGGTGTCCTTGCTGAGCAATTTGTATCAGAGTAGGGACTGGGATTAAAACCTCATCACAGGTATCCAAAAAGCATCGAGGGAGCGTGAAGGATGACAGAAATCTGACTCCATGCATTTTGGTAGATGCTAGTGCAGGGCGGGAGTTGAGAGAGAGAGGGCGACCGGAGCAGTTAGTGCCTCCGCCAGATGAGAAGACCCGCTGGGGAGACGGAGACAGAGAGCTACTATAGAAGGATTAATGATCACTGCAGGAGGTTTGGTTTCCCGTGTGGATTATAATTATTTATTAGTTTTTAGCCTGCACATTATTTATACATTTATGTATTTAATGAATGAATTTACACGTTGTGGTTTTAAACCTGAGACTGATTTATAGAAATAAAAGCAATTTGCACCGTGGTACATGATCTCTCTTCTGTAAGGGTCCTCATTACACTGGCTCATCTCGGTTTATCACTATCAATGATTTGGGCTCAAAAGGGACTTGGTCCGTGTTGGCAGCAGCTGCCATCACACACCGCTGTTGGCTTTTTAAACCTCCAAAGATTCCTAAGAAAAAAAAAAAATGGATGAGGGGGGAAAAAATGAGTCACATTTTGAGTGACTGGGGACCAAGCTTAGCACAAAGTGTTTTATCTGGTGTGTTCATCTCCAGAGTGCTGCGAATACAACAGGAATTCAACGAGTGAATGAAGTTTGTGTGTTTAGAATCAGAAGAAGGATACATAGAAGTGGTGGCTTATGTACGTGTGCTTCATCTGTTACAGTCCTACAGTGGGCCACACGGGCACTGCAGTATGTGTTACCATTAAACTCCATGTTAATATTGAACTCTTAGGCAGCACTTTAGATTGGGCAGTGCCAGTAATGCATCTGTTGGCCACATGGTATATTTGCATTTAAAATATGAAATTTGTATACTAAAGTTAAGCATTTTCTATAAATATTTGAAAAATTCATACCCTCTCCTGGTGTTTTTATAATGCAAGCCATGGGGCCCAGAGCACCACTGAGAAATAATAAAAAGTTAAAAACTTACCAAATCTTTTCTCTTTTTCTCAAATCAACAAAGTTATCAAGTACATCCCGAGGTTAATAGATATAGATAGACAAACAGAACTTTATTTGTCCCCACCGGGAAATTTGGCTTTTTGCAAAAGCGTCTTACATAAACCAATACATAGATCGATAAATACACAAACACTATGGTCTGAACACACATCAGAATGACTAAAAAGAAAGAAAAAACTGTCCCAGTCCCTGTGTGGCGCTATTCAGGCATATTGCTGTTAGTCTATAGGACCCCCAGTTGCATTTCTTGACATATTTCTTCTTAAGAATTTGGCTGAAAGTTCCCAGGGTTGTTGTGTCAGAGGGCGGATGTGCGGTATTGTCCATGATGGCACTCGGTTTTGTTTTAATTCCTTCCTTCTCTTCTACCTTCAGTGGGTCCAGAGTGCGTCTGAAAACTGAGTCTGCCCTTTTAATTAGATTGTTGATTTGGTGATTCTCTTTTGAAGTGATCACAAACATTCTAAAATTACCGTATATACTCGCATATAAGTTGGGTCTTGATACCCAAAAAATCGATCATAAAACCTGACCCCGACTTATACACCCATTCAAAAATATGACACTTAATTTTTTTATTTTTATTTTTTTTTTTTACATCTTCTTGCCTTTTCCAGTCTCGTACCAGTTTCCCAGACACATCAACTTTTGTTGCAGCAGCGCAGTTACCAATTTGTTTTGCCACTTCAACAACTGTGTACATAGTACACAGACGACAAAAGTATGACGTTCATTCTTGCTCCGATTTAGAACCGTCGTCATGATCTGAGTTTCACCTCTGTTATAGCGCGTCTTTATGTGAAAACAGCAGTGTCAAATGTGTGGGGGGAGGGGGGGTTTGGGATCGTGAACGCAACTGAGAGAATAAAACTGAATAAAAAAAAAAACAAAGCTAACCTTTACAAGTATCATAAATTTACACCGGCTGTTACAGACTGAAATCAAATGTATGTTTTTATTCTAAAATAGTAAGAATAAGAGCAGCTCACTTCTCAAAACGGACTCGTCCGGGGTCGAACCCGTGAAGTTTTGATTACCAGTCAACAGTTGAAACCGTTGAGCCACGGAAGCGGTCGTAGCAAATGCGTGTCAATGTCGCACACTAACGCAGGTTCTTTTTCTGCAGTTATATTCTTGAATAGAAGCGCACTTGTTCTGTTATATTTGTACCTTTTGTGAAAGTGTTTATTTGATATTTGGACTTCAGGGTTCACACATTATAAACTTCATGTCTACAGTTTGTCAATTATTACTAAAACATGAAAAATTTTTCTGTTTTAATGATGTGTTTACATAGATCGTTGTAGACACGGAACACATATGAAATGCATGTGTTCCAAATAACAATATAGTATTTATAAAAAGGTGTCATTTTGCTTGACTTCTCACTCTATTCAACTCTAATAAGCAACTGACATGCAGGTAAACAGACTTGCGCTGAGAAAACTGTGCGGGGTGGGGGATGTGATAGCAGGCTGCTTGCTGTTTGCTGCTTATCGACACATTTACAGGACAAAAGACGCTAACGGAGAGGTGTGAAGCGATTTAAGGTGGGATGGATCTACGAGTTTTTTCGTAGGCTCTGGTAATTCTAGTGTTAAGAGATTAGCAAACACTGATAATAAAAGGAAATATCAGAATATTACAAATGGACCTTCTTCAGGTAACAACTAATAGGTTACAACCTACAAATGTTTTGCACTAATTACCAGAAATGAAGCCTTGCAAGTTGAAGCAAACAATTTGCACAGGTGTCCCAACTTGTGTTGATTACTTCAAAACCCTCTATTTGTTTTAAAAGCAGAGTTTGGAACAGACTGTGTTACGACACCCACTGAAGTACTATTTGGACAATATTCCAGTGATAATGGCAGGAAAATGGCAATTAACAAATGAAATGAGACAGAGCACTATTCTTTCATTGAGAGAAATTGCAAAAAAAAAAAAAAAAAATCAATGTCTGTGAGTCCAGTGGTGTTCTACACAATTCAAAAGGAGTTGGAAACTGGAAGAAACTCTGATAAAGATCTGGCAGAGTCTAAGTCACAAGCCAATCAGAAGACAAGTTTCTGAGTTACCAGCTGGAGTGATCGCCGGTGCCTCACAGCACAACAGCTTCCAGCACAGCTTAACAGTGCAGGTCGAAACAAGCAAATGTCAGTTTGTACCGTGAAGAGGAGAGTTTGTGCTACGGGTGTGACAGGCTGAGTGACAGTAAGAAAGCCATTCCTTAAAGGACAAAGCAGGGCCTTGAAACCCCAGCTGTGGACTACTGCAGACTGGAAGAAAGTCCTTTGGACCGAGGAATCCATATTTGAATTGTTTAGTTCATCATGCAGGCTATTTGTACGCCGTTGAGTTGGTGAAGGGAGGGCTCCTCAGGGTTTGACACCAACGGTCAAACATGGAGGAGGAAGTGTGGTGGTCTGGGGTCCTTTTGCTGGAGGCGGAGTTGGTGACTTGCACAGAGTGACTGTCATTCTGAATTGAAAGGGTTACCACAGTTTGGCTGTTAGATCAGCAAAAGGGGGTTACTTTGATGAATCAACAATTTGAATAAACTTTTTTGTACACTTAATGCTTCGTGAAATCAAGCCATAGAACAAATAAACAATGGCAAGAAGAAAAACAAGTCAAGGAATCATTAAGACATTAAACTGCATAAATTTCCTTAAAAGCTGAAAAAAATGGAGGTGTTTTAAAACTTTTGACTGGTTTTTGTACGTGTTATTTTCAAACAAAATGTAAATAAAAAAAAAAATCATCAGCCATCTTAAAAGAGGACTCGCTATGCACACTACCTCAGGGCTCGTCTTCCTCCACAAGAACCTTTTACCCCTGTTTTGTGGTTTCCTTGCGAAAGACTCATGATTTACTTCCTGTATTTACGTCAGAGCTCCTCCCACAAAGTTCCCTGCTATCACACAAAGAAATTGAAAATGGATCCTTACCTCAAAAATAGTACCACAAATATGTGACAAAATTTATTATTTTCAGGTCTCCTTGTGTTGTCACAAACGTGCGTTGGAAACACAAAAAACATTTTTTACTTTCTCATATGAAGTATAGGGAAAGTATTGTAATTGTCAAAAAATTCGACCTCAAGATTTTGATGCATCTTGACGTTTTAGACCTCCCTGAGTCAGATTTACTTTCTCACAGGGAGAGTATTGTAATGGTTCAAAAATTAGATTTTGAGATTTTGATGAATCTCGAAGTTTTTGACCTCCCCGAGTCCGAAAATACTATTTTTGGAAATATGTTAGTGGGTGTCTGTCTGTGTGTGTAAACACACAATAACTTTCACTTAGATAAATCAAATTTACTGCTTACAAGTATTAGGTACAAAATTAGATTTTGGGTGGGTAGATTTCTATCCAATTAAGATCTATTTCCGCTAACCGAAAGTGGTACTTTTTTTATTCATGTAGCTGCAGAGTCTAACTAATTCAACTTTACTTTTATAATAATTGTTCAATATATTATTCATTTGATTTGATTTGTTGTTGATGGTTCTTTAATGTACAGAATATTCTCTTATGTAATATGCTACCGTGGCTCTCCATTTGTCTGTCCAGGATTTTAAATCACCTGTAACTCGCAAACTGAAGTATTGACCCGAAATGTGGTCCACATATACTATGTGACATCTACTGTCCGCTTTCGGGGTGATGATTGACCTCCAAGGTTATTCCTCTTTTGATTTTTTTTTTTATTTTATTTTATTGTAGAATCAACCAGCAGGGCGGGTCGTGTGGCACATGCGTATGGTTGATGTTCTCATCACTACCACCTTCGCCATCACTTCCCCTTCCTCTTCATATTTTAAATCATTCTTGAGGCAGATTGAAGACTGAAGTGCCAGCTTAAGTGAAAAATTAAGAAAAACGTACTAAGTAATTGCAACACAAACACTGACTTAATCAGTTTTAACGCGAAAAGATGCCGACGGAAGAAGAGAAGAAGCGGGTGGAGAAAAGAAGAGCTGCTCAGGAAGGAGCAAGTGCATCGACTTCTGAGCAAACTAATGGTAAATGTACAAAGAAAAAGTCTGAAAACTAGGAATGCTCAAGTCAAGTGTATTCTCTGCACGTGATCGTTATAGCAGTGTGGCGTTACTGGTAAAAGTATAATCCTTGTCTTGCGGTTTACTCCTCAAATATCCATTCCCACATCTGAGTATACGAGAAAGTCATGGGGAGACCTCTCCTGATTTTTCTTTTATCGAAATGTTTGCTTCTTAAAAAGTAGACATATTCAGGAAGTTTTTATGTCTTTATTTTCTGGTGGTGCAGAGTTTCCCATTATAAAATACCAGGGCAGGCAAGATACTCTTTGAAACTTATAGAAAACGCTTGATTGTAGAACACCATTTTGCATGGCAAATACAATGTAGGTGAAGAAATACCTTTGACTTGAAAAATACTAAGTTATCCATTAATGAGACTAAAAGAAGCTCTCATATGCCCAAAATACCCAAACTTATCCTTTAAGCATTACAGATTCACAAGCCGTGTACTGAAGTATTCAAATGTTAAGAGACTTATTCTGTTCTACTTAAGCCACCTCAGCCGTTGTCAAGTCCAGCCACACACTTTCCATTAAATTGAGATTTCAACTTTGACTCGGCCACTCCAGGGGACATTCACATTGTTGTTTTGAAGCCATTCCTATTTATCTTTTGCTTTACATTTGGAATTGTTGTCAAATTTTACTTGTCACATACAAATTATACATGCAGTGCAATACATAGTAAAATGCCTATTTGCTAAACATCAAGAATGCCTTTAAGAAAAATACAAAAGAGCAAGAACAATACTACGAGGGTAAACCAAAAAGAAAAGACAATATGAAAATTACAGTCATATGAAAAAGTTTGGGAACCCCTCTTTATTCTTTGGATTTTTGTGTATTATTGGCTGAGCTTTCAAAGTGGCAACTTCCTTTTAATATACAACATGCCTTATGGAAACAGTCGGATTTCAGCAGTGACATTAAGTTTATTGGATTAACGGAAAATATGCAATATGCATCATAACAAAATTAGACAGGTGCATAAATTTGGGCTCCCCAACAGAGATGTGACATCAATACTTAGTTGAGCCTCCTTTTGCTCCTTTGAGCCTCCAGACGCTGTTTGAGTCACTCCATTGATGAGTGTCTGGATTCTGGATGGAGGTATTTCTGACCATTCTTCATACAAAATCTCTCCAGTTCAGTTCAATTTGATGGACAGCCTGCTTCAAATTATCCCATAGATTTTCCATGATATTCAAGTCAGGGGACTGTGACGGCCATTCCAGAACATTGTACTTCTCCCTCTCCATGAATGCCTTTGTAGATTTCCAACTGTGTTTTGGGTCATTGTCTTGTTGGAATATCTAACCCCTGCGTAACTTCAGCTTTGTGACTGATGCTTGAACATTATCCTGTAAAATTGGTTGATATTGGGTTGAATTCCTCCAACCCTCGACTTTAACAAGGGCCCCAGTCCCTGTACTAGCCACAGAGCCCCACAGCATGATGGAACCTCCACCAAACTTGACAGCAGGTAGTTTTTTTTTTTTTTGTTTTTTTTTTATGCTGTGTTGTTCTCCCGGCATGCAAAGCGCTTTTTGTTCTGACCAAATAACTCAATTTTTGTCTCATCAGTCTAAAGCACTTAGTTCCAAAATGAATCTGGCTTGTCTAAATAAGCATTTGCATACAACAAATGAATGTGGAAGCTCTACTGTGGGATTGCACCATCATTGAACGACATGTTGTTGTGGCATTTCTGTGGGCACTGGGAGTGAAACCTGCTGTCCAAGCCACTATGCGCATGCAGATTCATAGCTGATACCCAATTGTGCAGTAACAGCAGACAATTTTATGGGTCAGTCTTCTCTGATGAAGGCGTTCGCCATGTCGATGTGGGATGTTGATGGCTGACCAGATTGTCTGTCTGTTGTTCTTCCTACTTTCTACCCATTCATTAAACTTTTTGTTGCTGCTTTCATTTTGGTACTGAGCCAGCATTCTTTGGTGAATTTCAGCCCAAAGAAATGTCACTGTGGTGTGTTGTACGACAAAGGCACAATCCCGCAGCAGAGCATCCATGTTCTTTTCACCTTGGCTACAACTAGACTAACAGCAGAGCGCTGCGCTGTGTGTATTCAGATTGCCCATAAGTCATTGTAACCAACGTGACCAGTAGATTCCAGCTCTGCCAGACTCTTTCCATTTCTTTGTAACTGAGTTAACTGGATATTCTGAGATTTGAATTTTTCTTCTCTGCATCCCTTGCCTTGTGCTTTTCATGGAGTTGGTTGTCGTGGTGTTTTGTCTCTACTGCGTAGGTCTGTCCACCATACTGACTGATCACAAGTTGGAAATTCAATACAATCAATGGAGACCCCAGACAGGTGACTCTCACTAACCTAATGATGGGACTTCTAAAGCCAACTGGACTGCACCAGTGATGATTTAGGGGTGTCCTATTAAAGCTAGTGAATGTTTATCAGATCAGTTATTTTATGGTTTATAGTTGTAATTAGTTTAGAATTTTAGCAGAGATCTGCTTTCACTTTTACATCAAAGAGTCCCATCTGAATCCAAATTTAGTCCACTGTTATTCTAAGTTGTAGAATGTAAATGTTGAAACTTCCAAGGGGTGAATAGTTTTTATAGGCTGTAACCACAAGGGGGTGCCAGAGAGCTTCAAACCACAGACACCGTAATACCTCACACAATTCTCAGTTCAGATAAAAGATTTTTATTTAAACACAGAACCTTTCCAATGATCCCCCTTCCAAAGACCTGTCAGAATACTCAAATAAATGTATTGCGATTCTTCCTCCTCCTCCTTCTCCAAGAGTGTAGCCCATTGCCACTCCTTTTAAACCAGACCTGGGAACTGTTTCTGGTCTCCTGTCCATGTTGTCCAGGGCAGTCCTCCCCTGGCAGCTCCCTCTGGTGGTCCCCAAAGACCCTGACAGGGCTGCATTTCTGGATTACAACTCCTATGCCACCCTGCAGGTTTCCTGATTGGGTTTAGCTCAGAGGGACACTGCCACCTGTGGTGTGGGGGAATGATTTGCTCTCAGTGAGTCAGCTTGCCTGCTCCTTCCATTATGGCCTCCTGGTCAGGCACGAATCCTTCTTTTATCCCAGCCAGGTTGCCTGTCCTTCCTCTCTGACACTTAGAAGGCACTGTGATTACCACGTCACAAATACTTTTAAATGTTAATCCGATGACAAAAAGACTTTGGTAATGTCTCATTACATAGTAGTATGTGATTAATAGATCCCTTATAGGTTGTATGTAATCTAAAATGTTATCAGCATTCACCCATGCAGTCATTTACTGCACACAATCCAATTTTAGGGTCCTTGTGTGACAGCACTCATCTCGCCAGCATCCGGCACATGGCTGAGTTCTGCCCTACCCTTGATCAGGTGCCAGCCCATTGCAGGGCACACTCTAAGAGTTCCTATCAAAACTTGAAAACCCAGAAGACACTGCACACAAATTGCGTCTGGGGTTCAAGTCCCTTCTAGAGTATGAAAGGCCTGCAGTGGCCATTGTGCCACCATACTGCCGCCTTTAAAAGTATACAAATTGTGACTGGAACTGCGAGAAATTAAAGCAAAGTTGGACATTTTGAGTAGCACTCGACTAAATGACCAAATATTATTCAATGTAAATGATTAACTCCAAACTGACTGTGATACATGTTACTCGGTATCTGTTCACACCCTATGCCCTACAGCCCTCTAATCTGTCAGATCAGTTTGCCATTCTCATAGTCGACACTTGTTCTTACGGTTTAGAAATAACCACAAAAAAACAATTGTGTTTTCTTCCTGGAGGGTCACGTGCATAAGTGAAATGAAGTACAGCCTGCAGAGACCTCGAAGTGAGAGTGCGTGTGGTGAAGCATCCCAGCTGCATGCACTTCACTCGTGCCGTCGTCTTAAAAAAAAAAAAAAAGAAGCTCGAAAATGAGAGAGACGTGTTTACCGACAGTAAAATAACATGGATGGTGTAGCTGGGTGTGGTTTGGCAGAGATCAGAAAAGTATTTTCGTTGTACCTGCCCATTTTTCCGGGAAATGCATGTTTTTTGCTCTTTTGTATCTGACAGAAGAGTCAAAAGTGTGGTTTGCTAAACGTTACACCTTTGCACATATTTACAAAGTGGGGAGCAACTTGTGTTTGGACTGATCTGTGTGTTTTTGTTTTTTACTTTGCACTTCATTGAAAGTCTTTGTAAATTGAATTGTGGGTACAGGTGATCATGCAAGCTTGTTTTGTTGGTTATACCAGGGGTTATTGCAATTTTGGTCCCCTCTCTTGGGTAGCGTCGTGCAGCCATGAGTTTGGGCAACCCAGATGTAGAAGTCCGCTGGCCTTGGCTTTGATTTTTTTAGAACCGTTTTGTCGAGAACTGGCCATTCAGCCCAACAGACTCCTCCATCCTGTTTAGCTGACTGCTTCAGGATTGAATAAGTCGTCTGCAGAGTGTATGCCTGGTTGATTGATTTTAAAGTTAGTAGGGTGTTATCCTCTCCAGGTTTTACTGTAAAAAGATAAATCCTAGGCACTAGGAGTGGGGCGGTACAAAGATAGAAATTTGTCAACTGGTCGAAATTTTTGTGTATCATATCTACTGTGGTTGAGCACATCAGGAATCCCCCTTTGTTACTTGTCCCTCTGATGCAGAGCAGCATACAGCGGGGAAAATAAGTTTTGAACACGTCAACGTTTTTCTTGGTAAATATATTTCTAATGGGGCTATTGACATGAAAATTTAAACAGTTGTCAGTAACAACCCATGTAATCCACACATACAAAGAAATCAAAACAAATAAGTCCAAAAATTAAGTTATTTATAATAAAGTGGAATGACACTGGGGAAAAATTATTGAACACATGAAGAAAAAGGAGGTCCAAAAAGGCATGGAAAGCCAAGAAACCAACTGACATCTATCAGTATTTAAAAAGCAAACCTGATAGCCCCCTATCAGTGCAAATGAATATCCGCTGCTTTAGTCCTAATTGATGGCCTATCATTCCCAACGTGTCACACAAGAAGCATCTCATTAAGAGTAAAAGCAAAGAGCTCTCTCAAGACCTTCACAACCTTATTGTTGCAAAACATCCTGATGCCACTGGTGACAGACGTATTTCTAAACTTGTGAATGTTCCAGTGAACACCGTGTGGGCCATAATCCGGAAGTGGAAAGAACATCATGTCACCATAAACCGGCCACTACCAGGTGCTTCTCGCAAGATTTCTGACAGTCAAAAGAATAATTAGAAGAGCTGTCCAAGAGCCAAGGACCCCTGGTAGAGAGCTTCAGAAAGACTTTGTGTATAAACTGTACGTACGCACAGAAATGTTGCGTAAGAACGTTTCCACGTTCAAATCGCGATGTATAAAACCTAAACTTGCCGTAAAGCCACGCACATTTTCACGGTACCTCATACCCTGTCGTACGCAAGTTCTCCGCTCGGTTTTGCAGACTGGCGGCACCCAGCGTCAAAGCAGTGCTACTGTTCCTGTGTGGTTATCCTTTCTTTTTCAGATCTACATCACTGACGTGGCTTTATAAATATACTGAAATTAACCACATATTGTTTATTGGTTTAATGCATCTGATTGTAATTAACCAGTAACAACATAATGGTCCACGGAATGGTCAAACTATTCTAAATACCGTAACTGCTTTAGCGTTGTTACTCTCACTGCACTTTCTTCTTTCAGTTGCTCCCGTCAGGGGTTGCCACAGCGGATCATCTTTTTCCATATTACTCTCACTGCACCACTCGGGAGTATTTATATCACTGTATCTGAGTGGGGAATCAAAGATCTACGGAAGCTGAGAAAAAGAATTATCGGTATACAGCATCAAGCACACGCTGCCTCAGCCATGCTGTCTATTGAACTGTTTTCACACGGCAAACGTTTCAAAGCCTTTCCTGTACGGACCTCGCGGTTCAGAAACCGTTTCATCCCAAGAACAATAAACGCACTCAATCAAGTGCTCCTTGTAGAACTGTTTGTACTTATAAGTAGAATCACCTCACTGTAAACTTGCGATAGAGTTATAATATTGCACAACCTGTGCCACTTGCCACCTGTGCGTATTTACATATGATGATGATATCATTTAAGATGAAATGCAGCAAAATATGTTTATTATATTATACAGATAAAACTTTAACTTCATTTAAATAATCTATATTGTTAATAATTAAACATGTGAGGACACGGTGCCACAGCGCTAGCAAGGATCTGGCTCCCCATTCACAGATTGTTCCTGCCTCGCGCTGTATTCTTGCTTCTGCTGGCGCGACACTGGAAGGATAGATGGATAGAGTAATTAAACATATACTACGAAGATATTTCAATATTCCTTAAAAGTTTTTTAAGAATCTGCGTTCTAAGCTTACAGATGGCTTAACGTCTATTACAGAGCTGATTGTGTGGTATTTGGAGAAAGAGAAAAGTAAGGACAGGAATTGGAGGTTAGTACGTTTGAAAGAGACAGTACTGCTACAATAAAGTATTTCATTGAAGATCGCGCACGGTGCAGCAAGCATCTTGCATGAGACATGAGCAATCACTGTGCCACCGTGTTCCCCTGTTTAATAACATGATTTAACTCCTATCATCATGAAAATGATATCACGTATACATATCAGTATTTAAATTATTCAGAGAGCTGTAATATCACGAATGTAATGGATTCTGTGTCCTGTCGGAGGAAGAGAAAGCCCGTTTAAGAAGCACACAGTGATTCACACACACAGAGCACATAGAAGATCAAATATATAAAGCATTTAATGTGCTACTTTAGTTACGATGGGATTTGAGAAACTAATAAATTAAATGATTTTAAGAAGAAATTTATGATGCTTTACTTTAATGACAAAATAAACTACGTGATTAAAGTGGAAATTTTGAGATTAAAGTTGACATTTGGTGCTTTTTTCACACTGTTTGCCAGTTTTTTTCTTTTTCTTCTCTGTACCCTAATAAGCTTTCGTATGACACTCAGACAGTGGGCTACGACTTGCCTTTTTACGGCGACTTTGATATGTGACAACTTCTTTTTTATTTTGGGCACTGTGCGACTTTAAACTTGAGCTTTCGAGTTTCTCCGACACGCTTTGTCACTCGATCAACTTCCTTTGTTATACCACTGTTTAAACCAACAAATAGTACGTTTTTCTTTGCCTCCACTTGGTATTCACTGAAATTCTTCTGTTTCCCCCGTGTGCTTTTACCATTGTCTTTTCACAGAACGCTGAGCTTAAGGGCTATTTATATTGATTTGCATATTCAAAGAGGCGTAATTCTGGGAGGAGTTGGGGCGGGACAGCAGGTGCGTGCACGAGCATTACTTTTCACGCTGACCGGGATTTATGTAGCAGAAGAATGTGGAAGTTGGCGAATGCACAGATTTATGCATCTGGATTTTTTTGTGCGTAAGCACATTTCGGCTTTTGTGCTTATGTCATGTTATAGTGCGAATTCTACGCACGGTGTTATGCATGATGTCCCTGGAATCCGCAGGTCCAGTTGTTTCAAAGAAAGCAATAAATAATGCTGCCATTCAACCGCCATGGCCTTCTCTATGCACGCTCACCACGCAAGACTCCACTGCTGAAGAAAAAGCAAATTGAAGCTCATTGAAAGTTTGCTGCACAACATAAGGTAATGAAATACTGGCAGATTAGTTGTTAATCGCTACTCGCCTCTGGGGCTTCCTCCTGAACTGACAGCAGTAATCGCCACACAGAACAGCGTAACATTTCTGATAGTCCAGCTCTCTGCACATTTAGAATCCTTAGATTTCTACTTTATTACTTTTGTGATGAAATGCATTAAAGTAGGTATATTACATTTTACAGATAAATGGTTAACTTCATTTAAGTAATGAACACTGTTAATAATTGCACATGTGGGGGTGGCACGGTGGCAGAGTGCTGATGCCTCGCAGGGAGTCTCGTCCCTGGTGTTCCCTGCCTGGTGTACGTTTTCCTGGTGTGTTTTTATACAGCGTGCTCTGTAAAATGACGCTAGTGTGTGTGTGTATGCTTGTATTCACCTTGCACTGAGCCGATGTCCCGTCCAGGGATTGCTTCTGCCTCGTGCCCAATGCTAGCTGGGGTGGGCGCATCCCTGGATTGATGGATGTAATCATTAAACATCCATCCTTTTCAGATATATTGTGGCAAGGTGTCCTCAGAATTTAATGGATGTTTCAGGCCATTCATAACTTGGCAAAGCTGAACATTTTCTCACCGTGATGATATCTCACACTGCCACCTGGAATCTTCCAGATTTACATAAAGTACGTGCGGAAGTATAAACAGTACAACGCTTGCGTAGCATTAGCGTCCATAGGTGCACACGTTACGTGAAGTATAAACCCGGCCTTAGACTCCTGACCAGATGTCTTTGCAACTTCTAGCCTTTCCATGTTGTGTGATAATGTTACTGTAGGATGATGCAGCTATTCTAGGCAGTGCCAATTTTTTAATTCCATTTGCTCATTTATTTATTAGAACATTAACTTCCCTAGCATTAGACCTGAGCGTCACTTGGGCTGTGAAAACATTGCTAAAAGTGTTAGTCCCGAGTGTCACTTGGACAACTGTATAGATGCATCTCATATAGGCGTTAGACCCAAGGATTACTCGAGCTGTAAAAATGGTAACAGTGTTAGCCCTGAGCGTTACCCGGTCAATGGTGCCTCATAATGGTGTCTCATAAGAAGTATTTTTTGAGCAACCCAGTGTTGCACGCTGTTGGCAATGATATGAGCAGTGATGTTGAGGAGCCTCTCACCAGCAGTGATGACGATGTGAATCTGTCTTCAGTCAGAATCATGGTTATTCAAGATTTCCTCCTTTTATGGATTATGGATGACCGCTGTGCTCTTGGGAACCGTCAATACAGCAGAACTTTGTATCCTCCAGAGATGTGCCTTTACATAATCTGGTCTCCACGCTATGCAGGCAAGTCCTTTGACCTCATGGCTTGGGTTTTGCTCAACTGTGCACCACCTTCAGTCAGGTGTGTGCCTTTCCAAATGAGATCCAATTAAATTAATTTAATAGGTGAACTCCAGACAAGGTGTAGAAACATAGAATGGATTGCACTTAGGTAATGGGTCTGAATACTTGTGTCAATGTGATATTTCAGCTTTATATTTAACTAGCCGAAGCCCGCCGTAGCATACGGCAGTGTAAGAATAGGAACGGAAAACGGTGAGAAAGGAATTCAGTATAACAAATACCGCAACGGTGGTTCCTAAGCCTAACGAAAATAGCAAGGAGCGAAACCAATGCCAATGGTCGAGAGAGTACCTTCCTGTAGCAGGCTACGGAAAACATAGACATATATAGATAGACGCCGCATTCACTGTGTTGCCCAGTCGACACGATAAGTCAGCACATCCGCCCTATTGCGAGTGGTAAAAGTGCCATTTAAACTAATACAGGTAGACGTGGAAACCGGATTTTCTGATGAAAAAGCAATAATGTTTTAAACTGTATCGTTTACATACAACAGATCTTGGCGAACCGTTTACATGCAATTATTTATATTCATTTATACACTAATAATGGAAATTATTAAATAATAATAATATAATTAATTATTATTATTAAATAATTCCTTTCGTATAAGTAACATTTCTCAGACTGCTTTCTTACATCTCCGAAACATTTCTAGACTTCGTCCTGTTCTTACGCAACACAGTACTAAAGTATTGGTTAATGCCCGAGTCACCTCATGTATAGATTACTGTAATGGTATTCTGTCTGTCATCCCACAAAAACATATCCATCGCTTACAATTTATTCCAAATTCTGCTGCCAAGATAATAGCATGTTGTTCTAAATCCACTGAACATACTACACCTATTCTCTCTCAACTTCACTGGCTCCCTGTTAACTACAGAATACAATACTAAATACCACGCTTAATATTTAAAGCTCTCCACAACCTCACTGATCTCCTACAGACTCGCTGTGATTGTCATCTGCAGCTGTACTTTCTGTACCACACATCAAACTCTATGCTATGGGAGCTTGAGTGTCTCTCATTGTGCTCCTCAACTCGGGAATTCTATTCTCTCTCATATACATCGGCTCGATTCGATAACACATTTTAAAACTACCCTCAAAACTTATCTTTTCAAACTGGCAGACCAATTGTGAATTTTGCACTGTTACTGCCAGTTATCTTTGTTTGTTTGCTAATTATTGCTGTTTGATTGAGAGTGACGGTGGACGCGGAAGTAGGATTAGAGATGGCGGGTGGGGCTCTGTCGTGCGTTCCCCATGACACGGGAGGAGGGTTAGAGTTGGCAGGCGGGGCTCTGTCGTGCGTATCCCATGGTCTTAGAGTTGGTGGGCGGGTGCTCTGTGAGTTGGTGGGCGTGGCTCTCTGTCTTGTGTGCGCTCTCTGTCTTGCTTGCCTTTAGTTAGAGTTTGTGGGCGGGGCTCTGTCGAGCATATCCCATGGTCTTTGAGTTGGTGGGCGGGGGCTCTGTGAGTTGGCAGGCGTGGCTCTCTGTCTTGCTTGCGCTCACTGTCTTGCGTGCCATTAGTGAATTATATATATAGATTTTAATATTGTTAAATATTCTTAAAGTTCTGTTTTCACTGTGCCATTCTGGAGTATTGAGTGTTGCTTGATGAGGGTAAAATTTAACTGAAATGATTTTAGCACAAGGCTGCAAAAAAAACAACATATGAGGAAAGTAAAGGGGACTGAATATGTTCTGAAGGCACTGTTTGGGTTTATATGTATAGTTAAGTGTGTGTGTGTGGTATGGGTATATGTAGCACCACACATTCCACAATTCTCAATAATAATAAGGACAATCTATACTAATAAAAGGCAAAGCCCTCACTCACTCACTGACTGACTGACTGACTCATCACTAATTCTCCAACTTCCCGTGTAGGTAGAAGGCTGAAATTTGGCAGGCTTATTCCTTACAGCTTCCTTACAAAAGTTGGGCAGGTTTCATTTCGAAATTCTATGCGTAATGGTCATAACTGGAAGCTGTTTTTCTCCATTTACTGTAATGGAGATGAGCTTGAAACCCGTGGGGGCGGAGTTTGACATCATCACGCCTCCCACGTAATCACGCAGTACGTAGAAAACCAGGAAGAGCCCCAAAAAGCGCTGAAGCAAACATGCATTATATAATTGAGAAGGCAGCGAAACAATAAGAAGCGAGCGAGTGACATATACAACCATATTCATGAGTTCTGCTACTTCGGAAACAAAGCACAGTGTAAACCAACACTTTAAATTAAGTTCATAGACAGGCTGCCGCTGGCGTTTGTAATTTAGTGCCTGCCCATATAAGGCCGTCCGTCAGCGGCAATCCAATAGCAAACTGCCACGGGTAAATATTCACGGGTGTAGGACTGTGCTTATGGAGAGGAAGATGAGATAGTCAGGGTGGTGTTTGGCACAAACTCAGCGAAACTGCGAGAGAAAGTTTTAAGTACCGGG
>JANRMT010062810.1:5790307-5842430 GCA_026402145.1 Polypterus bichir lapradei
CCCCCCCCAGTGGAATTGAAGAGTTGCATAGTGTAGTGGAGGAACGATCTCCTCAGTCTGTCAGTGGAGCAGGACGGTGACAGCAGTCTGTCGCTGAAGCTGCTCCTCTGTCTGGAGATGATCCTGTTTAGTGGATGCAGTGGATTCTCCATGATTGACAGGAGCCTGCTCAGCATCCGTCACTCTGCCACAGATGTCAAACTGTCCAGCTCCGTGCCTACAATAGAGCCTGCCTTCCTCACCAGTTTGTCCAGGCGTGAGGCGTCCCTCTTCTTTATGCTGCCTCCCCAGCACACCACCGTGTAGAAGAGGACGCTCGCCACAACCGTGTGATAGAACATCTGTAGCATCTTATTGCAGATGTTGAAGGACGCCAGCCTTTTAAGGAAGTATAGTCGGCTCTGTCCTCTATTGCACAAAGCATCAATATTGGCAGTCCAGTCCAATTTATCACCCAGCTGCACTCCCAGGTATTTATAGGTCTGCACCCTCTGCACAGTCACCTCTGATGATCACAGGGTCCATGAGGGGCCTGGGCCTCCTAAAATCCACCACCAGCTCCTTGGTTTTGCTGGTGTTCAGGTGTAGGTGGTTTGAGTTGCACCATTTAACAAAGTCCTTGATCAGGTTCCTATACTCCTCCTCCTGCCCACTCCTGATGCAGCCCACAATAGCAGTGTCATCAGTGAACTTTTGCACGTGGCAGGACTCTGAGTTGTATTGGAGGTGTATAGTGAAGCAAGGCGGTGGCTCACTGATGCTCTGTGGCTACTTTGGTTCCTTCCAGCACTGGAAACCTGCAGTGTGTGGAGAGCAACGAGTAACCAGAATTCCTAGGAGAAAACATCATGCTGTCTGTGAGGAAGCTGAAGCTTAGGCGTCACTGGACCATCCAACAGGACAGTGATCCCAAGCATACCTCAGAAGACACCAAGGCTTGTTATCAGAAAAAAAGTTCTGGAAGATTCTAGAGAGGCCGTCACAGTCTCCTGACCCCACAGAAAATCTCTGATGGGGTTTGAAGAAGGTGGTTGCAGCATGCAAACCCAAGAATATTAGCGAGGTGGAGGCCATCGCCCATGAGGAACTAACAAAGATTCCTTGGTGACACTCCCAGAAGCTGGCACGTTTGCAGCAGGTCAATAACAGCAAAAGGGTGCTCTACTAAGGACTAAAGATGCTTGTCATCAAGGGGTTGAATAGTTTTGAGACTTCAGTAGTCATTAAAAATGGTACGTTGTGTTGAATATGGAGAAACCACTTGTAATCTTAGTCGTGTCGAGATATTTAAATTGTTCTTATTTGATTTGTTTATTGCAAACAGCTGAAAGTTTGTACATTTTTTGCCAATAAACCTAATTTGCAATGGGGGTTGAGTAATTTTGAGTGCCACTGTAAATGTTTCTAATGTTCCAACAATATTAAGTAGCAAGTCATAAATGTAATGTGGTTCCCTTTTTCTAATATTACATTTTGAAGACATTCATAGTGACACATTTGGCTCTTTGTGGTGCCCTGCTAGCGACTGCCTGGGTGGCCTCTCACGCCTTGAGGTGCTGATTTTTGTAGGTTAGTGTGTGGTTTGTCAAAAAGCTTCCGCTTGGCTGTGGCATCCTGTTTATGCAGACTTACTCCAGAAAGACGTACCTTTTAAAAAATAGAGTGCCAGGCAAAGGAATCCACTGGGTGATGTTTAACAAGGAAGAAGTTAACATTCTTCTGAAGAGACCAGCTGAAGAAGATGCCAACATCTCGGATGTTACCCGCCATTTTTCACCGGATTATTGATGTCTCAATAAGTATCCATACAATGAAAGAGATTTGAAACTGTGCCCGCTTCTCTGTTGGTGCTGCAAACCGGGAACAGCGACAGGGGGAAGTGTTGACTAGAGGGGATAATGTGGGATTGTGATTGAAATTCTCCAAGGCAGAATCCCTCCTAAAACAACAATAACATTTATTTCTATAGCACATTTTCATACAAATGATGGAGTTCAAAGTGCTTTACAGGATGAAGAATGAGAAAGAACACAAAATATAAAAATAAAATTAGGCAGTACTAATTAACATAGAATAAAAGTAAGGTCCGATGGCCTGGGAGGACAGAAAAAAAACAAAATCTGCAGGGGTTCCAAGGCCACGAGACTGCCCAGCCCCCTCTAGGCATTCTACCTAACATAAATGATCTCAATCAGTCCTCATGGTTTTCAGGCTCCACATGGAAGAACTTGATGGTGGTGGTGGTTATGTGGACCTCTGACCTTCAATCCATCAATGTAGGGACAGCACGGTGCTTTGATTGGGTGGTGGAGAGCGTATCCTACTGCCAT
Source organism: Polypterus bichir lapradei (assembly GCA_026402145.1). Lineage (NCBI taxonomy): Eukaryota > Metazoa > Chordata > Cladistia > Polypteriformes > Polypteridae > Polypterus > Polypterus bichir. Next base: position 5,792,638 of record JANRMT010062810.1, read on the forward strand.
AGAGCTTTGATGGGCCACGGATAGCTAGAGGCCACAGACAACCATTAGAGATGGAGCTGGGGGGCAGGCTTAATGAGCAGCCATTCCCTCTTCCTCTTCTGCACAGCACATTTGTAGATGGCCTAATTCAAGTCCTCTGGGGTGTGTTTTTCATTTCTGTTAGCCATGGGTCAGATCATGACTGACTTTTTGTTTTTCATCTTGGTGTTTAGTTGACAATGTGCAATGCTGCAGGACATTCCACTTTGACTGGGGTGGCTGGCCTTCTAACGTGAGCTCAGGAAGATCAGACACCTGCTGTGGAGCGGACAGGCAAAAGCTCAATTGATCTTGGTTTTCAGTGACAACCAAGGGTGAAATATGGCTTTTTACAGAAGCTATTTTAAAACAATATATAGAGATAGAGATATAGATAGATGTATATAGAGAGAGATAGACTAAAATGAAAGAAAACATCTGACTTGGCAGTCCCAGACCCAATGAGGTGCTATTCAGGCTTATTACTGTTGGCGTAAAGAAGCCCCGGTAGTTTCTTGACACACTTCTGCTGAATAATTTGTTGCCTGAAAGTCCTCAGTGTTGAGTGTTATTATGAACAATGCTGCATGTCCTCTCTCTCTGAAACACTTATTTTTGTTTTCATTCTCTTTTCTACAACACCCAGAGGTTCCAGAGTGAGTACCATTACTGAGCCTCCCCTTTTAACTAGCTTGTTAATTTAGGATTGAAGCTTGTTGATTCCAGGACACCACATCTTAGAAAAGTGCACTGGCCATCACAAGAGTTGTAGAAGATGTGAAGGATGTAATTACCCACATAAAAAAAAAAACTCATGGTCAATCATGGAGAATCCACTGCATCCACTGAACAGGATCATCTCCAGGCAGAGGAGTAGCTTCAGCGACAGACTTTTGTCACTGTCTTGCTCCACTGACAGACTGAGGAGATCGTTCCTCCCCAACACTATGCGACTCTTCAATTCCACCCGGGGGAGTAAATGCTAACATTGCTCAAAGTTATTGTCTGCTTTATTACTCAAAGTTATAAAGCTATTGTCTACTTTTACATGCGTTTTTATTACTATTTAATTTTTTTTTTAATCAGTATACTGCTGCTGGATTATGTGAATTTCCCCTTGGGATTAATAAAGTATCTATCCATCCATCCATCCATCCATACACAGTCTACTAAGGAAAAAAAGTGTCTGCTCTGCCTTTTCTTATATAGTTCCTGTGTGTTATGAGACTAATTCAACCTATCACTAATGTGGACCCCCAAGTACTTGTAGGAGTGGACCACCTCTACATCCACTCCCTGAATAGTGACCAGGCATATAGGGGCTTTTTGGTGTGGTGAAGGTCAATAAAGAGCTCCTTGATTTTGCTGGTGTGAAGTTGCAGACGATACTTTCTACACCAAGAAACAAAGTTCTCCCCCTGACTTTTTTCCTCTGTCGCATCCCCCTTATTAGTACGTACCATAAGTGCGGAATCATCCAAGAATTTCTACAAATGACATGACCTGCTGTTCTATATACCCAGAGGTGTACAGAGTGAAGAGATAAGCAGACAGGCCTGTTTCTTGTGGTGCTCCAGTAGCCTTCCCAACACACAATCCATTATCCTGGACACCAAAGGCACATCCACTTCCACTTACTCCTTAACAGGGATGGCTGGATGCTATTGAAGGCACTGTAGAAATTAGAAAGCACAGTCCTCACAGTTCTGCCAGCTTTGCCCAGGTGAGAATAAGCCTTGTGGAACACATCCAGTCTTGCTGTGGATCCTGGAGGTCTACTCGTTTAGTTCAGGACAAGCCTGTCAGAGGTCTTCATGATGTGAGACGCAAATGCCACTGGTCTGTGGCGCCTGCCTTCTTTGGAACAGAAACAATGAAGAATGAGAACAGACCATGATAATGGGGTGCCATGATCCTTCTAGCTGTTTGGGTTTTAAGCAGGAGGTATAATAAAAGTTATATCAGGGATAAATGGCTTGTACTGGCCAAATGTTCCTAGTGACATCACTTTTTGATCCTTCGATGTCGGCTATCATTGGGGAAGTGGAATTTACCAAATGTTGGCATGTTCACCCACTTGTGGGGAACATAAGGTAGGATTAGACTCTCATGAGATTGAATGTGAGATGAGATGAATATGTTGTCGCAATAGCCATTCTACTCAATGAGATTTCCTAAACCCGAATTTCTTCTAAAAGTGATGAGAACCCTAGGCCTGCAAACCTTCAGTGGGCGAGAAGCCAGAGGTCCTAGAGAAAACTGTTTCAGATGGGTCCAGAAAATGGGTCTGATGATCAACCTGTTGATGTTCTGTGAGAAACCTGATGCTAAACCATTTGTAGATGACCTCATTCTGGCCCCCTGGGTCATTGTTTTCATTCCCATTAGACGTGGATTTGCTTTACTTGCTTCCAGATTGGAACCGATTCCTTTCATTGATGTACAGTGGCTTGCAAAAGTATTCGGCCCCCTTGAACTTTTCCACATTTTGTCACATTACAGCCACAAACATGAATCAATTTCATTGGAATTCCACGTGAAAGACCAATACAAAGTGGTGTACACGTGAGAAGTGGAACGAAAATCATACATGATTCCAAACATTTTTTACAAATAAATAACTGCAAAGTGGGGTGTGCGTAATTATTCAGCCCCCTTTGGTCTGAGTGCAGTCAGTTGCCCATAGACATTGCCTGATGAGTGCTAATGACTAAATAGAGTGCACCTGTGTGTAATCTAATGTCAGTACAAATACAGCTGCTCTGTGACGGCCTCAGAGGTTGTCTAAGAGAATATTGGGAGCAACAACACCATGAAGTCCAAAGAGCACACCAGACAGGTCAGGGATAAAGTTATTGAGAAATTTAAAGCAGGCTTAGGCTACAAAAAGATTTCCAAAGACTTGAACATCCCACGGAGCACTGTTCAAGCGATCATTCAGAAATGGAAGGAGTATGGCACAACTGTAAACCTACCAAGACAAGGCCGCCCACCTAAACTTACAGGCCGAACAAGGAGAGCGCTGATCAGAAATGCAGCCAAGAGGCCCATGGTGACTCTGGACGAGCTGCAGAGATCTACAGCTCAGGTGGGGGAATCTGTCCATAGGACAACTATTAGTCGTGCACTGCACAAAGTTGGCCTTTATGGAAGAGTGGCAAGAAGAAAGCCATTGTTAACAGAAAACCATAAGAAGTCCCGTTTGCAGTTTGCCACAAGCCATGTGGGGGACACAGCAAACATGTGGAAGAAGGTGCTCTGGTCAGATGAGACCAAAATGGAACTTTTTGGCCAAAATGCAAAACGCTATGTGTGGCAGAAAACTAACACTGCACATCACTCTGAACACACCATCCCCACTGTCAAATATGGTGGTGGCAGCATCATGCTCTGGGGGTGCTTCTCTTCAGCAGGGACAGGGAAGCTGGTCAGAGTTGATGGGAAGATGGATGGAGCCAAATACAGGGCAATCTTGGAGACTTGAGACTGGGGCGGAGGTTCACCTTCCAGCAGGACAACGACCCTAAACATAAAGCCAGGGCAACAATGGAATGGTTTAAAACAAAACATATCCATGTGTTAGAATGGCCCAGTCAAAGTCCAGATCTAAATCCAATCGAGAATCTGTGGCAAGATCTGAAAACTGCTGTACACAAACGCTGTCCATCTAATCTGACTGAGCTGGAGCTATTTTGCAAAGAAGAATGTGCAAGGATTTCAGTCTCTAGATGTGCAAAGCTGGTAGAGACATACCCTAAAAGACTGGCAGCTGTAATTGCAGCAAAAGGTGGTTCTACAAAGTATTGACTCAGTGGGCTGAATAATTACGCACACCCCACTTTTCAGTTATTTATTTGTAAAAAATGTTTGGAATCATACTTTTCAACTGTACACCACTTTGTATTGGTCTTTCACGTGGAATTCCAATGAAATTGATTCATGTTTGTGGCTGTAATGTGACAAAATGTGGAAAAGTTCAAGGGGGCCGAATACTTTTGCAAGCCACTGTATCTGGCATCCCATGTCCCATGTTAAAACTATTTCTGTGCTAATCAAAATGTCGGTAAAATTCAGTTATTGGAGTGATTCGGATGGGATTAAAGTTAGAGGTCCGCCAGTAATAATGAAACCCAGTGCCTGAAATGGAAAAAGAACTATCGTTATACGTCTTGTTGTGCACACACTGAATAACTGGGGGTGTTATGTCCCTTCGAAGGTCTGTTGTGCTGAGAAACACAATTTATGTAGAAAGGTGAGCAGATGCAGGGCCATTTCCTTGCGTCATGCGTGTGAATGGACTCATTGTTCTTATAAATAAGGGCTGCTAATGTGGGTCCAACTGGCACTACGCATACGTTAGCTAAAGGTAACTGGGAAATACAGCTTCACAGTAAAGCACTGCCAGTAAATTGCCAACTTTAAAAACGAATGCCCTCCAAATAGAGTTTAAATATTACATTATGCCACCTCTTGGCCAAAAAAAAAAAAAAAAAAAAAAGATTCCCGCCTGAATAGGACTAAAGACAGGGCTGGGTGAGCAGCCGCTCCTCCTTGCTCTTTTGCACCGTGTGTTCATGGGAAACGTGGTGCTAAATCATTTGGAGATGACCTGATGCTGGCCTTCTGCAGGGCGACTTTCATTTCTGTTAGCCATGGACTTGTGTTGCTCGTTTCAAGATTTCTTGTATTTTTGGCAGTGATTAGGTGGAAGTGTAGAATAGTGTGGGTTATTCCCCCTACCACCCCCCTGCCGGCTCGTTTCAGGAAGGCCAGCCTGTGTCCTCACTGGAAGGGATTGTCATTTCTGCCAAAATGCAGGCCCGCCTCACCTTTGTCTTATTTTCTGATTCCACTCATTTGCTTTTCGAGGATTGTTACATTTTGTCACAGCAAACCCAAGCCATGTAATCAGTCTTTCTTTCTATCTCCCTCGCCCTGGAGACAGTCAGGAAGAAATGACCAGATATTTCAACACTGAAAAACTGCCTCTTGCCCCAGGGCAAGCATTTGTTGTGAGATTTCGCCTTATTTCATAAGTAATTTTTTTTTTTTTTTTTTTTGTTAGCCAGCATATCGGATTCCAACCATAAACTGTGCTCGTGCGTCAAATTCATTCAGTTTGTCAGATGATTTCCACAAGTTTGACCTTTAACTGTGCCAGGCACTCATTTGTGTAATGGAACACCATGCACACATTGGGCCCCTCGGCAGGATCTCCAGATTTGTCCAAAGTGGTAGCAAGAAACACAGGCCTCTTCCAGATTAGGAAAGGCAGGCCCTCCTTGGGCTGGTGAGCCGCTTCAGCATCACAATGGCCGTCTCAGTTACAATTAAGAGGAATTTGTAGCTGACCTGTGCTGTCGAGCCAACTGGCTGCCTAATGACAATGGACAAGCGTTAACTGTTTCAGGCCCAGTCTGAGTCATCTACTGCTTGATGTCTGTGCTTCTGCTGTACAGTCGTGGCCAAAAGGTTTGAGAATTGACACAAGTGTTGGTTTTCACCAAGTTTGTTGCTTCATCGTTTTTAGATCTTTTTGTCAGATGTTTCTATGGTATACTGAAGTAGAATTACAAGCATTTCATAAGTTTCAAAGGCTTTTATTGACAATTACACTAAGTTTATGCAAAGAGTCAATATTTGCAGTGTTGGCCCTTCTTTCTTTTTCAAGACCACAGCAATTCACCCTGGCAGACTGACCATCAACTTCTGGGCCAAATCCTGATTAATGGCAGCCCATTCTTGCATAATCAATGCTTGGACTTTGTCAGAATTGGTCAGAAGTACCAGGCACTGGGTACCAGAGGACCTCCATAACTTATCATCGAAATGACAGAATTTCACTGACGTATTGATTGGCGCTGGACTAGTTTAACCTCCAGTTATTTTTCTGTTGAATCGCGCAGAATAAATGAAACCTACGGTTATTTTTACAGGAGGTAAAAGTCTCCATTTTTACTGAGACGTGAGTGCACAGTGCGTGAAACGTTACAGATGCAAGCAATTCAGACGGGACTGAAATGACAGAGGTCCTCCAGTAAAACTTACTTTACTCCAACTCCTGGAGTAAAACTAATAACCATCGAATAGGGCTTTAAGAGAAGAAGTGAAAGGATTTTATCGACTCTCTTAATCTAACCTCATTTAGCATTATAGTTTTTCTCAAAAAAACCCATAAAAAAAAAGTTGCTTTTTTTTTTTGGCTTGAAAAATGACATTTTTATTAAATACCATCTTTCTAATGTAAAATGTGCAAACACAAAAACTACAGAGTCACAAGTGTAGAAAATAATCAAGCTGCTAATAATTAATTAATAATAATTAATAATATTTAATAATTAATTAATAATAATAATATTTAAGAATTATCAATAATAATATGAACAGCACACTACACATGTGTGAGTGATGCCAGCGTCACTTTCAGATTTACCAGAATCACTTTTGGTTTCACTGTCCATTTAGTTTCAATGCCTGAAAGCAGATTCACTTCATCATCACTGCTGATGAGAGAAGTTTCTTATGAGATGCCATTATGAGGCCAGGAGAAGACGCAACTACACCCTTGCCATGGGTATCACTGCCTATACTGCTGCCTGAGTAACACTGTGCACTAGCGCTATTGGCACTTTTATGGCCCGAGTAAATCCTCATGTTTTATGTGAGATGCGTCTATACCAGTGCCCAAGTGACACTCGAGATTAACATTTTAAGCACTTTTTTGTTTTTTATGTAACCTGAGTAGCACTTGGGTCTAATGCTATGAAGGTTAAGAAACTACTCTTAACTTCACCAGAATTGAGGAGACAAACTGCACAGTCGCTGATTTTTGTCACCTCGAGGATGACAGATTACACAGCTAGGAACTGTGAGTCCATAATGAAATTTCAAATTTTCAAAGAATCCGCACGCAGACGGCCGATTAACACGTTGTGCGACAACGCCGGCACTGGTACAAAGGCTTTCTTGGTCTCGCAAGTTTGACTTCAATCTTTGGCACAACAAACATGAGAAGTCAGACAGACGAGCCTCTCTTCAGTTTGTGCAGGTCAAAACACTTGCACTCCTTATTCCTTCTGGGTGCATTCTATACATTGTACCCCTTGATCGTCTGCCCCTCTTTTAGTATTTTTGCAGCCTCTGTCTATACTAGCGGTGTCCGGGTGGGTATACTTGGATTTTTAGCAGGAAAGCCAGGAGTCGTATGTGGTGAGTCTGATGTCTCCGTGCCTGATGATACTGAGCAGTGGCAAGGCCACTGGTCCTGTGGCAGCCAGATGGCATTGTGAGCACATCAGATAAGACATTCTACTTGTGTTTCTCATCGGTTTTTAAAACAATTTTCCGGGAATGAGTGGAATGTGGGGGATGACATGGCATTCTTCAAGCTACATGGAGTTTGGCAGGGGTATGCTGAAATTGTAATAAGTCAGCAGGCTGATTTCCACCTTGTTCGGGATTTAATTGTGTTGTGTGGAAAGTTTCTTGTGGCCTTTTGAAAGACTGTGAGGGGTTTAGTAGATAGTAGGGAAGATACCAAAACGATGTGCATCTGTTGCATTATAGCCAGGGATTAACTCCCTCCAATTTTTCTCAGTTTTACTGTTACTTTTGTTAATATTGAGTTCTTATTTTATTTATTTTTTTTTTATGTGGTTTCTGTTAGTTTTGTACAGGGTAACGGGAAATTTTGAAACTAGGTGTTAGCAACCCAGAGGTGTCGGCAGTAGTTTGGGACTACAGTAATCCCTCCTCGATCGCGGGGGTTGCGTTCCAGAACCCCCTGTGATAGGTGAAAATCCGCGAAGTAGAAACCATATGTTTGTATGGTTATTTTTATATATTTTAAGCCCTTAGAAACTCTCCCACACTGTTTATAAATATTCTCCGCACAGTTATACAGTAAACCCTCGTTTATCGCGGTTAATCCGCTCCAGACAGATAAATGAATTTCCACGAAGTAGGATTCTTTATTTATAAATCTAATATTTTTGCAGTTAGAGCATAGAAAACCTGTTTACGACCTTCTAAATACGTTTTTTAACATTATTAGAGCCCTCTAGACATGAAATAACACCCTTTAGTCAAAAGTTTAAACTGTGCTCCATGACAAGACAGAGATGACAGTTCTTTTTCACAATTAAAAGAATGCAAACATATCTTCCTCTTCAAAGGAGTGCGCGCGTCAGGAGCAGAGAATGTCAGAGAGAAAAGTAAACAATCAAAAATCAATAGGGCTGTTGGGCTTTTAAGTATGGGAAGCATCGCGATAAAGCAGCCGCAATGAAGGGATCAATGTGAAGGTAGTCTTTCAGCATTTTTTACAGGCGCGTCTGCGTCCGTATCTTCTAAGCAAACAGCCTCTGTGCAAACAGCCCCTCTGCTCACACCCCCTCCGTCAGGAGCAGAGAATGTCAGAGAGAGAGGGGCAGAGAAAAGCAAACAATCAAAAATCAATACGGGCTGTTAGAGCTTTTAAGTTTTCAAAGCACCGAGTGGGAAGCATATCGTATATCATTGAGGAGTTTTATTTAATACGTAATACGTGCTCTGATTGGGTAGCTTCTCAGCCATCCGCCAATAGCGTCCCTTGTATGAAATCAACTGGGCAAACTAACTGAGGAAGCATGTACCATAAATTAAAAGACCCATTGTCCGCAGAAATCCACGAACCAGCGAAAAATCCGTGATATATATTTAGATATGTTTAATTTAAAATCCGCGATGTAGTGAAACCGCGAAAGTCGAAGCGCGATATAGCGAGGGATCACAACCTAATTTTTAACCCATTGCCATTAGTTATAATGGAGCAGTGGAGTAGTGCGCTACGAGCGTTCTCTAGGAAGGCCTTTTATAAGAATGGTGATAGTGTGCTGCGCAAAGGCGTCATTACCACTTAGGACATCATGCTCGTGTCCCATCTGCTCATGCAATTACAACGTGGGTGCATTATTTCGTAGAAACGGGTTTTCAAAAAAAAAAAAAGTCCCCAGGTGGAGCAAACGCATACTGCCCGATAATCAATGGCAGACAATTGTTTGGAAGGCACGTCATTTCGCACAACGGTGATGTTCTATGGCCCCTGAGATCCCCAGATCTCACGGTTTGTGATTTTTTTTTTTTTTAATTTTTAAAAAAAAAAAAATTTTCTGTTAAAAGCCAAGTGTACCGCACACATCCTGCAACCATTGCTGAACTAAAAAGGATTGAAGAGGGAATCGCTGGCATTCCTCTTGACATGTTACGTCAAGCAATGCAGAACAGGCTGTCAGAATGTGTACGGAGAAATGGATAACACCTTCTTCAAAACATAAAATGATTATTGAATGAATATTAATTACCATCATTAATTGCATATCCTGTACAATACATTTCATTGTTAAACGTCTTTTGTAATGTGTTTATTAGTGCATTGAACATTAATTGAAAATTTCCCATTTCCCTGTGCCACCCTTTATATTTCTTATGTACTGTCCCATTAAAGTGGGTCCATTCCTTGAACCTTGTTGTTTGGAACCCCAAAAGGCGGGCCCACCTGTTGTCACTGGTGCTGGGTGGTCCTCCCTCTGGCTTTATAAGTCAGCCAGAAAGAAGGATCCAGTAGGAGAGCATTGAGTGTAATCGGCAGTCTAGAGTCATATTGAGGTGCTAGATGAATAAAACGTATTATTGTTTTTCTCTAGATTTGCGGGGTTATTTGGTTTAATTGCTTCTGCTCTTTAAATTGTGATTTTTTCCTTTTTTTCTTTTTGGGGCAGTTGGTTGCCCTGAATTGTCATTTAGGCGCACCCTTTTCACTCTCTTGAACATTTTTGCTCTTTTTGTTTATATTTCTTCACATTGACTGTTATTTACAAGCCAGAAGTTTTCCAGTTTCTCTCTCTCTCTCTTTTTTTTTTTTTTTTTTTTTTTTTTTTTTTTTTGCAAACTCTGGGACTTTATTGCATTTTTGAATTCCATTGTCTGGCCTGTGCAGGCTGTAGACTTGACACTTGACATTAAAGGGTCAGGCTGTCCTCGGGGTGACGCTCTTCTGATCAGGCAGGTTGAAGATCCTGGCCAGTTTTTGTGGCGTATTCTTTCACCATGTTTGGAACGGCTGATCATAACATCATCAATCGAGAAAGTCTTGTGGCTAGCATGTGTCCCGTGCTCTTTGCTCATCTTAACGGAGTTACTCCACAGTGTGTTGTTGTTTAGTCAAATCTAGAGAAAGGGTTGTTTGAGAACATCAAGCCATTTTAAGCTGCTGTTTGAAAATGTCCCATTGTCATTCAGGGAAGTTTAATACAAGAGTACACCTGGGCTGTATATTGAATTTTCTATTCAAAATCAATATGCAAAAGCTAATTTCATAATGTTCAGCACTTTTAATTTTCCACAACATCTTCTGAATTTGAAGTAAAATCCACAGATCCAGTAAGCGCGTCTACATTGACGCCACACATGAAGCCTGGCAGTATATACTGTGAAAAATAATGGAGGAGGATCAGAAGAGGAAGCATTTAGAACAGGTAGGGTTAGTGCTGCTGTTTGCAAATGGTTTGATTTTCCCAGGATGACAGTTCAAGCAGTACAGTATCTGAAGGTAAAACATGTTACTGCATATGAAAAGGCCATCCTGGCACATGCAGCTCCAGCAATGGGCTCTTCTGCCTCCCTGGCCAAACGTCTCCCTGCTAAACCAAGTTCTTTAAAATATCTGCTGTTCTGATTCATAGCCTATGAATGGACAAGCAGTGGTGGGGGGCTGGGGATTTAAGACCCCCAGCAACTACCGTATATCAAAGCACGCCTTTGCCTACTTGACTTGCACCCAGAAAATACTTTGCTTTGTCGGTATCAAATAACTACGCTAATCAGTAATTCACATCACACAGAAAGTGAAAAGTCCCTGTAGATTATGCACAATACATGTTATATTGTGAGCGTGGATAAATTTGCAGAACCCATCCATCCATCCACCCTCTTCCTCTTATCCGAGATCGGGTCACGGGGGCAGCAGCTTGAGCAGAGATGCCCAGACTTCCCTCTCCCCGGCCACTTCTTCTAGCTCTTCCAGGGGAATCCCAAGGTGTTCCTAGGCCAGCCGGGAAACATAGTCCCCCCCAGCGTGTCTTGGGTCTTCCCCGGGGCCTCCTCCCAGTTAGACGTGCCCGGAACACCTCACCGGGAGGCATCCTGATCAGATGCCTGAGCCACCTCATCTGACTCCTCTCGATGCAGAGTATCTACTCTGAACTCCTCCTGGAAAACTGAGCGTCTCACCCTATCTTTAAGGGAAAGCCCAAACACCCTGTGGACTAAACTCATTTCCGCCGCTTGTATTCACGATCTCGTTCTTTCGGTCACTACCCATAGCTCATGACCATAGGTGAGGGTAGGAACGTAGATCGACTGGTAAATTGAGAATCTGCAGAATAAAAGTGATATTTATAATAATACTGCAAACCTGAGTAACTTACAAGTTGTGAATGCTGTAGTGTGACTGGCATATGACTGTTTTAGATTCAGGGAAATTTTCACTGGCCATTCTGCCATTTTTTTAAAGGACCGACATGGACTTTTGTTTTGTTCTGCCGTAATTGCAGAGCGTGCGGCCTAGTTGTTTTTGTGAAAAAAAGGAAGAAGTTTTAACCTCCTTGGAGCTAACCCTGAGAGTCACTCAGGTTCAGAATTCTACGTAAATACAATTATTCCCGAGTCAAACTTGGGGTGACGTGTACTGATCCACAAAATCCACAGAATTTCCAGTAAGCGCATCTACATTGACGCTGTACACAAAGCCTGGCAGTATACACTGTGAAAAATTAATGGAAGAGTATCAGAAGAGGAAGTATTTAGAATAGGTAGGGTTAGTGCTGCTGTTTGCAAATGGTTTGATTTTCCCAGGATGACAGTTCAAGCAGTACAGTATCTGAAGGTAGAACATCTCACCGCATATGAAAAGGCCATCTTGGCACATGCAGCTCCTGCAATGGGCTCTTCTGCCTCCCTGGCCAAACGTCTCCCTGTTCTTTAAAACATCTGCTGTTCTGATTCATAGCGTATGAATGGACACGCAGTGGGGGGGGGGGGGGCTGGGGATTTAAGCCCCCAAGCCAAGCAACTACCATATTTCAAAGCACATCTTTGCCTACTTGACTTGCACCCAGAAAATACTTTGCTTTGTCAGTATCAAATAACTAAGCTAATCAGTAATTCACATCACACAGAAAGTGAGGAGTCCACTCAGATTATGTAAAATACATGTTATATTTATAGTGTGGAAAAATCTGTAGAATAAAAGTTTATAATGATACCGCAAGCCTGAGTAACTTTTACACTGCGAATGCTGTAGTGTGACTGACAGTTAAGAGAGGATGGATGGAGAGGATGACGTCAAAAACTGTGGACAAACTGGATCATTCATGCTGGATGCAGTTCAACAGGCAGGTGCCAGGTTAATTCAATTTTATGATTTTTTTTTTTTTTAATGTAATATTTTCAAATCACGGGTAATTGAAACCGCGAATGAAGAATCAACAGTTGAGGAGGTATGGGTAGGCACTGTATTTAGGTTTATGGTGGCTAAAGGATAAGTTTGGTGTATTACAAGTCATTGTATTTATTAATTTGTTAGGTGAAATAGTGTTTTAAACTTGAGGCATGTTTTATACGTTTTTAAAAAGATACTTGTGGAGGTGTTGGTACCGGGGGTCCCAATGTAGTAATAATAATAATACATTTTATTTATACAAGGGGCTTTTCTAAGCACTCAAGGACACTGAACAAACAATAAATAAAAAAAAAATGTATAAACAAAACTTATAAAAAATACAGAAAATATAAAAATGAAAACCAAAGTCACTGTAATCATAGAGAAAAAGTCTTTTTAACCAGATGGGTTTTAAGTTTACATTTGAAGGTTGAAAATAATTTGATATTCCTAAGCTCAGTAGGTAGTGAGTTCCAGAGCTTTGGAGCAGAACAACTGAATGCTCCGCTCCCCATGGTGGTGGGACGGTCAGATGGATGGATGGAGGAAGAGGATCTAAGGCTACGGGAGGGAATGGCAACATGAAGAAGGTTGGACAGATATGGAGGGGCGAGGTTATGAATGGCCTTAAATGTTAACAACAGAATTTTAAAATCAATTCGAAACTTAATTGGGAGCCAATGAAGCTGCTGCAAGACTGGGGTAGTATGGTGAATAGATGGGGTTCGAGTAATGATGCGAGCAGCAGAATGTGGGGGAAACATTAAAATTTACCAAATGCGTCCACTTTGAAGTAGCAAAGGTTTTCGATTGAAGTGCTCCTGAGACATGCTTGTGATGACGCACAGATGTGTGCTCAAATCATGTGATTACGTTTTTTCGTAAATGGTACTTATTTTCCACCTGTTGCATCCTTTATTTCACATAATCTACGCCCACCTGCCCGTTTATAATTACATTTATTTGTTTAGCAGATGCTTTTATCCAAAACGATTTCCAAAGAGGTCAATGTAATCGAGTGACATCAGTCTGTGGACTGTTTTGAACAAGTGCAGCAGGACAGCTTACAAATGTTGATCACCAAAGGTAAAGATTTATAAAAAATTGCCAATTAAAAATATGACAGACATCCACAGAGCAAAAAATATTTGTTAACCGTTCGACGGATTTTCACAAAACAGTAGGGTTTTCAGTTGCTTCTTAAACACATTGAGGGAGTCGGCAGTTTGGATGGAGCGTGGGCAGCTCGTGCCACTATCTAGGAGCTACATGTGAAGAAAGTCTGGATCGAAGTCATAGACTTGTTAGAGTGAGTCACACAGTATTTCACATTAGGCAACCGGATTTCATGGGAGCGCCCCACTGATTGCCTCTGACTTGCTAAGATCATGTAAATGAAGGCTATGGGTGAAAATCGATAGAAACGTTTACAAATGTGATAAGCCTTAAAGTGCCGCATCCCTAAATGTACCCAGCAGCCCATTTGAGTGCTACTCATGTATGGCCAGGCATCTCTAAAGGAGCAGAGCCAAATATGCAAACTAAAACATCTGTTGTAGAGAAGAACAGAACAGAGCAACCAGACATTGATTGCAAGTTCTTGTTAAAAAAAAAAAAAAAAATACTGATGGCCTTCTCTAAGTTTGAAATCTGGAGACTTAAGGCTGTAAAGGATAGAGGAGTATTTGGGAAACAAGGTTACTTAACAATTGAAAGGGCAGTGAACCAGGAGGCCGATTTCACCCATTACCCCAAACACACACTACCCCCCCAACCCAAACAGGTGATCTTTCAGTTCATTTTGCATGTTGTTCAGTCTGTCACAGCACCACTGCAGCTCCTTCACAGTCCCATGTCCAGTAGGCCCACATTTCCATTAGGCATAGAAACCAAAAGTTGCACTTTTTACTGGAGAGGAAAAAAAAAACCCAAAACAAACGGACATCCAAAAATGAAACGATCTAAAAGCCCAGCAGGCGAGCCAGCCGTTTGATGTGGCCATCTGAGAAGGTTGAAAGACTGGAGTTCAGGACTTTGACACAGACTGTTGGCTGCTGGGCTCGGAGCTTGTCTTTTGCGAGCAGAGAACACCACCTGCTGCTGCTGTAAAGGCCACTGAGTTGTCTTGACGTTTGTGCCACAGGCTCCTGCTGTGCCTTTCAGAAGGGCTCTGCCTTTTTCATCTGCCCTTTTCCTTCTGATTCTGGAGAGGATCTCTACCGGCATGTTTCCAGATTCCTTTAGTGTCCTTTATTATTTTTTTATTCTCTCTCTCTCTCATATCCCAGGGCATGTCACATAACATTGTTGTGGATTGAAGGCCTAAGATGCTGTCCTTTCTATGTGGCCTGCTCCTCAGACGGTGAGAGCAGAAGCCAACCTGCCAGTCGTGACTTTATGGCCTGGCTGTATGAAAGTGCACTTTGACCAGTTACCATTTAAGCACAGGCTAAGCCTGGCATCAAGACAGTTCATCATCCCTGTGCCTGGTTGTCATGCAGACTTATTTTCACTTCCTGCTAGTAATCATTCTACATTTTAATGATATAACATGACAGTCTCAAACCTAACGTAATCTTAAGTTAGTGCCCTGGGGGGGAATCAACCCTGAGCAGGCAGGGGTTAAAGTTCCCTGGCATATGACTGTTTCAGATTCAGGGAAATTTTCACTGACCATTCTGCCATTTTTTTTTTATTTTTTTTTAAAAGGACCGGCGTGGATTTTTGTTTTGGAAGCATTTTTACAAATCATGTGTTCTGCTGTGATTGTAGAGAGTGCGGCCTAGTTAATAAACGAAAAGTATTAATCTCTTCGGCGCTATCCCTGAGAGTCACTCGGGGTCAGAATTCTACGTAAATACAATTATTCCCGAGTCAAACTTGGGGTGACGTGTAACAATCCGATTTACAGTGTTAAGCCTGAATAACGCTTAGGACGGTATTGTGCTGCTTAGGGAATCCATTCTCGGGCTCTCAATTACCGGGAGCCCAGGATTCCCGGACATTTTTCATTCCCGCATTCCCGGGAATGAAACTGCTGTAATTCCCGGGAAACTGGGAACGGCCAAGCTCGCATATATAGCGTGTAAAAGTGTAAAAATCGATCAAGAAATAACAGAGTTATAGTTGAAAATAAATAAGTGGCACGGTTTTTTGGCCTACGGTGTAGTGTGTTGCTGATTTAATTCAGTCAACAACAGACCAGCAGCAGTCTGAGACTGAGCACAGTGGACTGGGAGGTGTCTGCACTCTGCAGCTCACGAATGCCAGTACGGGGCAGACTTCATTGATGTCTGTCAGACAACAGCTTTGAACAGCAACTTGAAATTGCAATGCGTCAGTCTGTTGCATCCGCATTATCTATGCCAAGAGACTTGCCATCACAGAATGATGACAAGAAAGTGGATACATCAGTAAAAGCTGAAATTGCGGTGTTTCAGAGCAACAGCAAGCGTGGGCATTGTTTAGAACAAGTGTATCTGTATCTGATGACTGTGCCGCCTACTTCAGTGAAGGCAGAGTGTGCTTTCTCAGTGGCTGGCGTACTCTGCACGAGGTGTGCTCTTGCCTGGACAACCGCACGCTGGACACGTGCTTTCTACTCTCTTATTACCGCAACTAACTAGATACATGTACTTATCTGACAGCATGAACTGTTTGTAGATAAGGTTAGCCTTTTATTGGTGTCAACATATTGCAGTAGTTTTATTAAAAATAAGTGTCGGTCCTTCTAAAACCATTCACATGTGATAAGCCCGTGCACTGTGTCATTCCCGGGAATGACATGCGGGATTCCCAAATTCCCGGGAATGGATAAACCCATCCGGCTAATGGATTCCCTAGTGCTGCCACCTAGTGAAGGAAAACATATCATGCTGCAAAAAATCATGAATACATTTTGGCCCTTGCAATTCGCGGGTTTATGATTTGTAGATCTACCTGATCACAGGTTTGTTATTGATAACTGAGTGGAAATTATTTTGCGAGTTTTGCAACCTATTGAAGAAAACCACAGGTGATGCTGTAGCCCTGCTATTTAAGTGGACTGCAAATCCCAGTATCCCCTGAGAATAATGCATCATTGGGCTAAGAGAGTCCTTTGGTTGCCACCGGAGCTGAAGGCCAAAAGATGCAGGCGCTAGTTTTAAAAAGTGAACCATAACAAGCAGGCAGGATCGCAGTGGGTGGTGTCTCTTTTGCTTCAATGTTTCACTAAACATTTGGCTGACAGTTTCACCCATCAAATCACAGTTTTCTGGATTTATGCTGTTGTCCAGTGCCCACTTCTTCATGTGATTTCGCCAGGTGAGTGCTCCCAACTTCTATAAATCTTCAAATACGTTGGCATCACAGTAGAGCAAAACTTCACTTGACTTTCAGAAAGCCGTTCACAAGGGCTTTAATTTTGTAACTACGCTGCCATCATCACCAAAAACGCGAAACTAGACTGTGTTGTGAGTATTTAACGTTTTGTGCTTGTTCGATTTCTTTTGTATTTGTGATATTATTTATTTTTTGTTGTTTACTACCATAAATTAGCACACAGATTTATTTTAAGTTTTTATAAAAAGTTACAGTTCAATAAAGAACTGCTCAACTACACACGGGGGGATGTCACATATCCTTATTTTGGCAGCCAGCCTCTCACATTTAATTTGATTGTACAGCGATCGTTCTATCTTGCGTTTCTCCCAGCTATTTGTGTCTTGTTTAGTTGCACTAAAATGAAGCTCTGAGAATGTCATGTTACAATAATGAGTTTTCAGCAGTTTTTTTTTAAAGTGCTCCACCGTATTAGCCTGCCAAATTTCTGTTGGTAAGCTATTCTAGATTTTAGGTGCGTAACAGCAGAAGGCCGCCTCACCACTTCTTTTAAGTTTAGCTCTTGAAGATCTAAGGTTGCGATTTGGAGTTTAAGGTGACAAGCATTCCGAGATATAGGATGGAGCAGATCATTTAAGGATTTTTAAGCCATAAGAAGGATTTTAAAGTCAATTCTAAATGGGACAGGTAACCAGTGCAATGACGTTAAGACTGGGGTGATGTTCTCGGATTTTCTTTTCCTAGTTAAGATTCTGGCAGCGCCATTCTGCACTCGTTGTAACCAATTGATGTCTTTTTTGGGTGGTCCTGAGAGGAGAGCATTACAGTAATCTAGTCAACTAAAAACAAAGGCGTGAACTAATTTTTCAGCATCTTGCAAACTTATAAGGGATCTAACTTCTGCTATATTTCTTAAGTGAAAAAATGCTGTCCTAGTAATCTGATTATTATGTGATTTAAATTTAGGTCAGTGTCAATAATTACCCCTAAATTCTTTACCTCTGTCTTGACTTTTAAGCCTAATGGATCAAGTTTATTTCTAATACCCTCATTATATCCATTTTTGCCGATCACTAAGATTTCCGATTTCTCCTTATTTAGTTTGAGACAAAGGTCATGGTTCTGTCCCTGATGGTTTGTGACTAATTGCATGACAGGTGGACACAACCCTTAGCATTTTACATATGTATGTAGAGGCAATTAATTGACTGAGATGTAAAAGGTCAGCATTGCATCACAACTAGGAGAATGCAAAGAGCTTTGTTTTCTCCACATTTTTTTTTTTTTTTCTTCACCCATTTCAACTCCATAGGGCATTCACATGAAATTTTTACCTTGGATTTTCCTCCTGGCCTTGCGGTGGACTGGCCCTGTCCAGGGTTTGTTCCTGCCTTGCACCCTGTGCTACCTACAATAGGCTCCAGCACCACTGCGACCCTTTTCCTCTACAAAGTGGGTTAGAAAATGCCTGACTGAGTTCCCTTCTGTCCAGTTGCACATGATCGCTGCATTATGTCAGTGGTTGGATGTCTGTTTACCAATTTCTGATTGCATTGGGTACAGTGGCACCTTTAATAAATATAAGCAAAATGGGCCTTCATTCAAATTACTAAAAAATCTAAATCTTTAAATAAAGCAAAATAATTCATATGAGTAAAACCAAACTGAAGTATATTTCCCATATATATTTTACATTTTTAAATTCATCTCAGTGAGTAGGATGATTTACTTAGTTGAACTTCCATCCATCCATTCATTATCCAACCCGCTATATCCTAACTACAGGGTCACGGGGGTGTGCTGCAGCCAATCCCAGCCAACACAGGATGCAAGGCAGGAAACAAGCCCCGGGCAGGGCACCCGCACACACACACACCCACACACACACCCAAACACTAGGGACAATTTAGAATCGCCAATGCACCTAACCTGTATGTCTTTGGACTGTGGGAGGAAACCCACGCAGACACGGGGAGAACATGCAAACTCCACGCAGGGAGGACCCGGGAGGCAAACCCAGGTCTCCTAACTGCGAGGTAGCAGCACTACCCACTGCACCACCGTGCCACCATTCAGTTGAACTTAAAAATGTAAAATATGAATTGCAATAAACTTAAGTTTGGTTTTACTCATTTGACTTTCCATTGGTGCCATTCCTACCCCCACTTGTGTCTCCCATAGAATGTGTATTTAGCACCAGTCTTGGTGATACAGACCAATGAGTCTTGATTCCACGTCTAACTCTGTTTTGTTTTTTGTTTTTCTTTTGTTTTGCAGTCCTACTTTGTTACAGACTATGACCCAACAATCGAAGATTCCTACACGAAGCAGTGTGTGATAGATGACCGAGCAGCACGTCTGGACAGTAAGTCCCTTGTACTTTTTTTCCCCCACTGTGTATTGGATTCAAGGTGTAATGTCTACATTGAGCAGAACATTAGAAAAATGGTGGCAGGAATAGGCCATTCAGCTCAATTAGTTCAGCCTTCCAATTCTACTAGATTGTCCAAAATAACATCAAGTTGATATTTGAAGGTCTCAAAAGGCCTGCTCTCCACCACACTACTTGGTATTGTAAGCCATATGTCTATGGACACATGAAATCTGGCAGCAGCAGACTGGAATGAAAAGGGAATTGAGAAAAGTCACAAAGTAAAATTAATGAGCAAAAGGTCGTAACAGTAAAGGAGTAAAAATGAATGAGCAAGGATTGAAGTCCGGATACAAAACGGGATTTCATAGCCAAAGGGGAGACATGTAGCCAGAGCTAAAATTTATAGACAAGGAACATAAGAAATTTTTCATAACCAGAGTACACTACCAGGATTGATCACTGATTTGTAATTCTATGATGATCAGGAGGAAGTGCATGACACTGACCTTTAAATATCCACGCTGATGGCGTCATGTGTCACACAGTCTCGGTCATCTTGCCTACTAATCGCGTGGCGACAGTCAACAAATGGTCTCAACATGGAGCCGTGGGGAAAAAAAGAGTAGGGTGCTGCTGGAAATCGTAGCATCATTACTAACACATTGACATAAATAATAGATGTAACCAAATGATTCCTTGGTCTTCAAAACCCTGGAAACAATTTTTTGACAACATTTAAGATGAAGGAACAGTCAGAAAAAAGTGTAAAATTACAAGCCAAATCATGACACAAGCCTAGGAACTCAAATGAACAATTTACACCTTTAGCTATTCATCAGTTGCATTGTCTCTGCTTTTCTTGTATAGTTGAGACCCCAGGTGTATGCAGTAAGGTGCTAAGATGTATCAAGTGAAGTTCACCTGCAAACTACAGATTATTACTTACTTGCTTATTATTACTTCATCTGTAAACTACAGATTATTCAGCATGTGGCTAGTGAGTAATATTTGTTTGAATTGGTGTCTGTTCCCATGCCTGTGACTAAGGGACGTTTGTCCCCCTCAAAGGATAGCTGGAGAGACCTAGATCACCATGACCCAACATCCAACATGTGACTAATTCTGGGTCGCTGATGTTTAATTCAGTTCTATTATTTTTATGCAAAGCTATACTGTAAGGCCAGGTTTATACTTCACGTGATACGACACGTGCTCCAGTGGACGCATATTCCATTGCTATGCTGATGGTACGCACCTCTATGTGAGACTGGATTTGACTTCTCTCACACCTCCATCAACCCCTTTCCTCCTGCTTGGATGAGACTGAGGCCTGGATGTCCAAGAATTTCCTTAAGCTGAACATCATCAAAACTGAAGCTCTTTTAATTGGTACCCTCCCATCAACTTTGTTCCTCTGTAAATTGCATTTCCTTTTCTGGTCATACCATTACCCTCTCCCCCTCTGTTACAAATCTGGGTGTCAAATTAGACTCCCATCTGTCATTTAATACACATCTCCATCACCTCTGTAAAATTGCATGCCTCCATGTCTGAAACGTAGCTAAACTCCATCCTTGCCTCTCCCTTGGTGATGCTGAAAAGCTGGTTCATGCCTTTGTCTCCTCCAGGCTGGACCATTGTAATGCACTCCTCATTGGGATCCCCAATAAGAGCCTTCAAAAGCTCCAACAAATCCAAAATAGTGCTGCAAGGATCCTGATGAGGGTGCGGAAATATGAACATATACTTCATTGGCTCCCTATTCACCTCCGTATTGAATACAAACTCTGTTTGCTCACTCATCGGTGTATTCATGGAAATGCTCCACAATACCTTAACGAACTTCTTGTATTACAATCCACTACAAGAAACCTCCGTTTTGCAAATACCTATCGCCTTCGCCCCCGCCCCCTATGACCAAACTTCATACAATAGGTGACCGAGCCTTTGCAGTCGCTGCGCCACGGCTCTGGAATGTCCTACCAGAGAATCTGAGAACACAGCAGATTGTGGGCTGTTCTAAAAAACAGCTAAAGACTTTTCTATTTAGGAAAGCATATTAACAGGAATGCCACTAATTATTGTTGTTTTATCTCTGTTTATATCGTGTTTTGTCTTTGTTAATTTTTTTTTATGTAGTACTTTGAGATTTACTACAAATGTAACATGCCTTATAAATAAAATGAATTATTATTATTATTATTATTATTATTATTATTATTATTTTTTTTTTGTACAAATGACTAACAGATAGAGTTCAAAGCCAATCAGCAGCTCTGGTCAGGGAATGCTCTACTAAAGTTGTGAGTCTTTAATTTGAGACCAAAGGAGCATCTCTTATTTAAGCAGGAAGTTCTTCCACTTACCAAAAAAAAAAAAGTTTCAACTACTACTGTTACAGTGGAACCTCAGTTTACGAGTAACTTGATTTGCGATTGTTTTGCAAGACGAGCTAAATTTTTTAATAAATTTTGACTTCATAAACGAGCGATATCTTGCAATACGAGTAGTATGGATACACTTTGTCTGCTGAGCGTCATGTGATCACAACTGAGCTGATGGTTCTTCTCTGTCTCCTTATCTCTCTCGCTCGCACACAGCCCGTCTCCTTATCTCGCTCGTCTCGCTTGCTCTCTTCCTCTCTCTCTTCTCTTGAGGGCAATCGTCTCCTATTCTCTGTCTGAGTCTGTGTGCCTCACTCATATAGTCAACATCCGTACGAGCGTATACTGTTTACTACAACATTGTGACCGTGTGTGTGTGTGCGCATGCGCACACACGTGTGTGCTGTGAAGTGCGAGTCCCCATCTTGCGCCCCAAAACACGAAGCTTAGTCTCAGTACTTTAACAACACCAGCTTTATTCAGCTTGAAACGGCAACAGCGCTGTTATTTATTGTGGCGGGATCTTTAATGTTCCTTGTATCACCCATCGACGGCAGGCGCTTATAGCATGTCTGCGATCTTTTAGGATGCACTTATACGGCGAACTGCTACAGCGCTGGGAGACTGCGATTGCTTTGGGACGCTCTTCCGCGTGTCGTCCCGTTGGGTGGAATCCAACAAGAGTTTAGAAACTCACTCACACCAGCCATATTTCTTTTTAAAGGTAAAGTGCAGGTTAATTTGTTTTATGTATTTTTACTTTATATTTTGTAGTAATCATTTTTATATGAATAGTTTTGGGTTGTGGAACGAATCATCTGAGTTTCCATTATTTCTTATGGGGAAATTCACTTTGATATACGAGTGCTTTGGACTGCGAGCACATTTCCGGAACGAATTATGCTCGCAAACCAAGGTTCCACTGTACTTCATTACTCCTTAGAATATGGAGTATATTGGCATCTTGAGAACCTAATGTGCGGTTTGTGAGTAGTAGTAAGTTCATATACAGTGGAACCTCTGTTCACAACCATAATTCGTTCCAAAACTCTGGTCGTAAACCGATTTAGTCGTGAACTGAAGTAATTTCCCCCATAGGATTGTATGTAAATACAATTAATCCGTTCCAGACCGTACGAACTGTATCTAAATATATTTTTTTAAAGATAGAATGCACAGTGTAATAGTAAACTAAATGTAAAAACATTGAATAACACTGAGAAAACCTTGAACAACAGAGAAAAATAACACTGCAAGAGTTCACGCTACAGCGTTACGAACCGCTCGCTAAAAACACTTTTTTTAATGAGTTTTAAGCACAGGGAAAAAATGAACATTTGAAAAATCCGTAATTTAATAAACCACCAAGAAAAGTAACATTGCAACAATGCACGCTACGAACCAATCGCTGTAAACAGAAGTGAAGTGGAGGTTAAAATCCAATAGAAAAAAGTCTTCATTAAATACGAGGTTAAAACAATGTTCGAATCAATCTCTTTTAAAACAAGCCCGGTGCATTCTTTAACTGCCTTCTTGGCCTTATGCGTCCAGCAGTCTCTCTCTCTCTCTCTCTCTCTCTCGTGTGTGGGTCTCTCTCTTGTGTGTGTGTGTGTGTGTGTGTGTTTGTTTTCTCTCTCACGCGTGCCTGTCTGTCTCTGTCTCTCTCTCTCTATCTCTCTCTCGCTGCACAGGGAGAGACTGAACACATGCGGAAATCATCAGCACGCACAAACTGGAAGGGAAACTGGCTTATTCGTATACCGATTGTGTGGTCGTGGACAAATGCAAAAGTTTGCCGAACTTTTTGGTCGTAAACCAATTTGTACATGTTCCGAGACGTTCGTGAACCTAGGTTCCACTGTACTTAGGTAGCCATTTAAGGCCTTACATTTAATAAGGATGATTTTGAAATCTTCCCTAAGCTTAACTGGAAGCCATTATAAGGTACTAGCCATGTGCGCCCAACTACGTTGCGCGTGTTAAAGTTGTCTGTGAAGGGCTCCCTGTTTAAACGCGGCTGCTAGTCGTGAACTGGGCCCTTTGTTGCACAGCATTATGATTTTTTATAAGGGAAACAAAATTACAAAAGAAAACCCTTGGATATTGATTCGATAGGAACGGCCTACTCGGAATCACTGTCCAAATCGTAATTATGTGGTGGTGTAGGAGCATTTCTGCTTCTGTCCGTTCACAGTCCGTCTCGTTTTCACGACGCTGTCGTTTCCTCTCGCAATCTCTTCTCAACCTTTCTCCAATCTTGCAGGTTGCTTTGTGGCAATCCAAAGAGTAAAGCAATATACACGGAGCAATAGTTATAAAAGGGGGACACAAAGGTATCCAGACTGTTTAAAGCATAAATAGGGATCACTTCACTGACATGTGAGCAAGCCATGGTACACCAGTGAGATACGCAGCACTCGCCGGCTACAATGTAACAATAATAATTACCGGAACGTGCTGTTACGTTGTCACTCATTTTACCCACTGTCTTTCTTTCATTCATATGTTACGTAGGCATGTACCTTTTATCTTCGGCAATCTCATTCTCTAACCAGGCCTCAGGAGCTAACCAGCGTAACACTGTCCACCACCCCTTTCGTTATTCTGGCACATTGTCGACATCCGTGAGTAACAACAACGTACTAAACTGGAAGGTGGTCTACACATGCGTGGAATTTGTGGACAAACAAAGATCAAGATCTAAATGAAGATCTCTTTAGTTAATTTAAAGCACAACAATTTGTTTAGTTTGAATGTCTGTGTTTTGAGGTGTGACTGGCGTACTACAGTCTTCAGTAGTATAAGCCTGGAGGAGATTCTTAATGCAATGCCTATGTTTTAGCTGTCTCTCTACTGCCATCTAGTGCTTCTTCTAATTCATTTGTGGACAAACAAAGATCAAGATCCAAATGAAGATTATATATAGAGATTGAGGGCAGGGGTTATGTGCTTCTCCTTTCTAGTTTTTGTAATGATTTTTGCAGCATTTTGAATTCACTGAAATCTGCATATAGGGTTATTTGAACATCCAGTGAATGACACATTGCACTAGTAATTTCTAGAAATAAATGCATAAATTTATGTCTGCATATCCTCCAGTGTTGTCTTGCTATATGTACTATAGCTAATAGTGTTTTCTTTTGCCTTCAGTCCTAGACACAGCGGGCCAGGAGGAGTTTGGAGCCATGCGAGAACAGTACATGAGGACAGGAGAGGGCTTCCTGCTTGTTTTCTCTGTCACTGATCGAGGAAGGTAAGAGACAAGTGTGTCCCCTGATATTGTGACTTTAGTGCTCTTAGTTTCTTAGCATGGCTAGTTTTGCTTCCATGCCTTTAATATTACAATAAGAATTGATAAAACATCCATGTAAAGAAAAAAAAAATCTTCATGGTAATGGTGTTATACCCAAGATAGATAGATATAAACATTATAAATCCCAAAAAGGGTAATAACAGCATACATGGAAGGGCACAAATATACATTTAACATTTATAATAACATTAAATATACTAGCGAGGTACAAATACACATACAGTCATATGAAAAAGTTTGGGAACCCCTCTCAGCCTGCATAATAACTTACTCTCCTTTCAACAAAAAAGATAACCGTGGTATGTCTTTCATTTCCTAGGAACATCTGAGTACTGCGGTGTTTTCCGAACAAAGATTTTTAGTGACGCAGTATTTAGTTGTATGACATTAAATCAAATGTGAAAAACTGGCTGTGCACAAATGTGGGTCCCCTTGTCATTTTGCTGATTTGACTGCATGTCACTGCTAAATACTGATTACTTGCAACACCAAATTGGTTGGATGAGCTCGTTAAACCTTGAACTTCATAGGCAGGTGTGTCCAATCATGAGTGGTAAAAGGTATTTAAGGTGGTCAATTGTAAGTTGTGCTTCCTTCCCTTTGACTCTCCTCTGAAGAGTGAAAAACAGCATGGGATCCTCAAAGCAACTCTCAAAAGATCTGAAAACAAAGATTGTTCAGTCTCACAGTTTAGGGGAAGGCTACAAAAAGCAATCTCAGAGGTTTAAACTGTCAGTTTCAACTGTAATGAATGGAATCAGCAAATGGGAGGCCACAGGCACAGTTGCTGTTAAACCCAGCAGGTCTGGCAGGCCAAGAAAAATACAGGAGCGGCATATGAACAGGATTATGAGAATGGTTGCAGACAACCCACAGATCACCTCCAAAGACCTGCAAGAACATCTCGCTGCAGATGGTGTATCTGTACATCGTTCTACAATTCAGCGCAATTTGCACAAAGAACATCTGTATGGCAGGGTGATGAGAAAGAAGCCCTTTCTGCACTCACGCCATGAACAGAGTCAATCCCAGAATATCAGCCGAGAATTTCGTCCTAGATTTTTGGCTTGGAGTTTGGTGGTCGGCTAATACAACGAGTATCGTTTCAGATTCAAGATTTCCAGCGCAATGCCGGTTTTGCCGATGAATATGGAAGTAAATAATGACGAAACCACAGAGCCATCTTTCAGATGAAGAAGTAACTTTGCATGCCGGTACTTTAAATTAAATAAAGAATTTATTCAAAAAAGTGTTTTAGTTGTTGATTTTATTAATAAAATTTATAATAAATTATCGGGAAGTTTTAAAATAAAAATTTTTGTTTTGATTTACGACGAACATCTTGCGTTAAGACCCGAATGCAGTCACGTGTATCTGCTTGCGCTATTGTAAACAAACAACCGAAAGAGTTAGTAGCGTCAGTCGGAGCCCAGATACATGTGTTTGTGGATGTAATTTCGGTCATTGCAGTGATTTACCTATATATATAATTCACTAAGACCATGCAAGCAAGACACATAATTGCTAAGGAAGGAAGAGGAGGTAAAGAAAGTGATCACAATCGAAACAAAGATGGAAATTGTGTGGAAACATGAGAGTGCTGTTCGTGTGACCGATCTCACTAATATGTACAGCATGTCGAAATCCACCATCTCGACAATTTTACAAAGAAAAGATTTGCATGAGGAGGCTCCTTCTAAACAATAACCACCTTCCGTTTCATTCTCCTCCTCCTCCCTTCCTGCAGCCCAAAGATGTCAAATTAAATGGTGAGTACAGTATGAAATTGTTGTTTCTAGAATAGAATAGAATGCCTTTTATTGTTACTATACACATGTACAATGAGATTAAAAGCAGCTCCTTCAGTGCAGACATATGTGTAGAACACAACAAGCAAATAAACAAATGGTGCGAAAAGATGCAAAGAAGTTGCAAAAAAAAAGTTCTGTATAGGGCTTGTATGGTTGTTTTTTTAGCCTTAGCATAACGCCGGATCTGCGGCCCCGCTTCTGCTTTCTTTCCCTCCTCCGTCTGCGTCATCTCCTAGACCCGACAACAATCCACGGAGAGCCCGCTGGTCTCGCTATGTTGTCTGGGATGTTGTGCGTGTGATGAAAAACACTCGAAACAGATGTCTGGCTCTGGACACCGATGTCTATAAGGTTCTGACGGGTGTAGCGGATGTTCGCCGAACCGATCGTGCACAAACAAGGAAAAAAAAAAAAAAAGTACAAAAACAACAAAAAAGTGCACTGAAAAGGAGAGCCCTGAGCCGCTGCGACCATGCGCGCCGCCATGCTCCTAGCTTAATCTAGCCTACTTCTGGTAGGCTAGGCACTTTTTATAACTTTTTGGTTAGTACATTAGAAAAATTACTGGTGTTTTGGTAAACTATGCACATTATACAACCCTTTTTTATTATGAAAAGGTTAAGTAAGTGTTGCAGTGGGAGGTTTGGAACGCATTATGGGTTAGCCTTCGTGAACGAATTAAGTTCGTAAGTCAAGGGTCCACTGTATTGCATATTTAAGTTAATCAAATTTATAACGAGTCTCCGTAAAGCCACACACCGATGTACCGTATTTGCGTATATAGTTTCAACACAAAGGTTTCATTTTACCAAACTTCTCCTCAATCACTTCCTGGTTTCCATCAAAAATGCCAGCAGTCTCAAATTATCGCCGATAAACATGATAAATATACCTGAAGAGACACTTTTAAGGAAATTTAGAAAATTTTGCTTGGAGAAGGGGGTCGGCTTAAATACCGGTCATCGGCAAATACATGTAATTTAGTAGGTAGAGAAGGGGGTCGGCTAATATACCAAGTCGGCTTATATTCCGAGATCTACGGTATACACCAAATGATCTCAGCCTCCTCGGGAGATAGAGGTGGCTGTGACCCTTCTTGTATACTGCCTTGCAACTTGTTCAAGGGGAATGATTAGTTCATAAATCAGATTAACAAGAATTGGGTGACTTATTCATGGGTAATGATTCAGTTTAACCTCATTCAGTAAATGATACATGCCCAGTGTAGTCAATTTTTTTTTATGAAAAAGAATTAAAAAAAAGTGTGCACTGAACTAAAGTTAAATACAAGGAATTGTTAACAATCAGAATAATATTGTTATAAGTTTAGTTATGTGCAACTATTTAATATATAAAGGTATTAGTTGCAGTTCTTCTTCTTCCTATGGCATTTTGTGCCGAGCGGTACATAAGGCAGAAATATGATGAAACCAAGCAAATTTTTCAAGTGCCAGTGATTGTGCTTCTCTCCAAAAAGTGAAGGTATCTGCTAATGTTTTGCGGCCAGATCATCCTTGGTGTGCCTAGTTGGCGTTTTCCGGCAAAGCCCACTGCATGCCCAGTTTGGGTAGTCTGCTGTTGTCTATACATATTAGACGGCCGAACCAAGACAGGCATCTTTCCCATAGTTTGAGACTGCTGGGCAGCTTTTGTCTGGACTTTATCTGCAGTAGTCACTTTTTGCCATCATATGTGCATGATTCTGCGTAGGTAGCTTGTGATCATAGCCATCCAGTTTAGTGTGTTGTTCCTTTGTGAGAGACCATGTCTCAGCTCCGTAGAGAAGAACTGAAATGAAGATAATACTGTTATATACTTTCATCTTGGCGTATATGGAGAGCTGCTTGTTGTCCCATATTTTCCTCAGTCTGCTCATGGTAGAAGATGCCTTGCCAATGGGTGTCTTGATTTCATCCGTAGTGGTAGTGGTGGTGGTGTCACAGGTAAGCAGGCTGCCAAAATAAGCAAACTCTTGAACGTTGTCCACATGATTGCTGTTGATGTATAAGGAGGAGCCTGAAGTGTTTATTTCCATCAGCTTCGTTTGTTTGATTGTTTCTGCCCAGTGATTGCTAGGCGATGAAGCAGACTAATTAGTTGCAATGGATAGATAGATAGATAAATACTTTATTAATCCCAAGGGGAAATTCAGTTTAAAACATTTCCAGTAACAAATTGTACAAAATAATTACAACATTTTAATATAAATGGGTTGGTACCAAGGTTATTATAGTTTTGCCTTTTTATATTAGTTTTTATTTCTATATTTTTTCTGACCTTACTTGGAAATTCAGTTTAGTTTTAGTTTTCCTTCATTGTGTATTTTTAGTTTTAGTTTAGTTTTTATTTCACAAAGGTATTTCTATTTTATTTTTATATATATATTAGTTTCAGTTTTAGTTTTAGTAATTATGGCATGGAGCTCTTACGGAGTTACTTTTGTGTCACAATCAGATAGAACTGCACACTTAACAGATTTGGATATGAGTTTAATGTTAGTGGAAGCTTACTACACTGCCTAGTTTACTATCTGGTTTTGTTTTTGTCTAATAAAAACAAACAATCAAAACTAGACACTGAATATGAACAATTTTACACAACTTTATAATTTTTAAAATATTTTCTCATGAAAATCACAAGGGCTTAGGAAGAACAGGACTCTTAGGCTTGAGTCAGTGTGCAGAACCCACCTGGCTGTATTGAGGGAAACAAAGAACAACAAGCATGTAGTGTCAAGGTTAGGGGTGGTGAGTCTTGAATAGCCCACCATAAGAACAGTAAACCCATAATGAGCAGAGCAGGAGCAGGAAATAAGAGTACGGGCCGGCACAAAATGACAGAGACAGCATCTGAGATTAAGAACAATATATACATTATCTAAACCTGTTTATCCAGAGTAGGATTGCAAAACTTACAATGGTTAAAGACTAACGGCAAGAATATTCATTCAAAAACTAAAACTAAAAATATTTTAGTAAATTATTATTTTATTTCAGTTAGTCTTTCCAGCTACTTTAATAGTTTCGTTTAGTTTTAGTTTTTAATTTTGGCTTTGTTAATTATTTTATTTCAGTTTACGAAAATGTTTTTTTAATAATAGTTTCAGTTTTGATTTTAGTTTTCGTTAACTATAATAACCTTGGTTGGTACTGTATTGTACTTGCATGACAAAAGAGAGCATCATCAGTGACAGAGTTCTCATTCACAGCTATTAATATATCTTAGACTGAAAAGAATCATAAGTGAAGTGAACGAGTCGACACTCATGATTCAGGTGGTTCTTGCACGCATGTGCTTTGAACATCTACCAGGGACGTCACGTAGAACATGCATGGATGGGCTTTAGCATTCCTACTGAATTCCACTGTAAAAACGAACAAAACTGATTTGTACGATTCACTGAAAAGAGTGAATCGTTAGCAAATTGCCCATCAGTACCAGACAGCTCAACTCTAAAGGCTGAACAGCAATGAGAGTACCGCACAAGTATAAGGCGAGCAAAACAGTTATGAAAAAATTAATGAGTAGGATCCAGTAAGGAAGAGCTACATAATAAGTGCAAACCAAGAGTGTGATTAGAGTCAGCATTTTCACTCATTCTTATTTGTTATTCTATCATGTTACTGCCTTTTTTTAATTTTACATTTTAACTGTCAAGTCCTTTGTGTTCAGAAACAGGACAATGTCATTAATTACCATCATGTTAAATATATAATTAACTACATATGTATAAGTTATTAACATTCATATTTCTGGGATGCCATCAGAAGGCAAATGATCCCTCTCATATAAGCTGGCCTTAAATTCTTATTAATGAATCAAATGACTCAAAAGAATCAATTTCGTTAAATTATGAATTTGAAAGATTCAGTAAAGTAAATTAAAATGCCCATCCCTGCTGTCTGGGGTAGATCTTGTTTGTTGATTCCTTGAAGGCCTACATCATCTTCGCCATAGTTGTGCACTCATATTGACATATGCAGCCTGTAAATATTGATCAAATGGTACTAAGAGTGTTCCACAGATATAAAATAAGACTTCACAAATCATATTTGCTTTAGGAAATTACTCCACAGAGAAGTGAAAATGGCCTTGTTGCACACATCCAATCAAAAGAGGAGCTTTAATGGTAAAAATGAAAGCCACAAGTGTGGAAAGGCCTGCTTGGCTACATGCTGATGCTTTTGCACATCTGCATTTTCATCAATCCAGAACATAAAAGAGCACAGAAAGGAAAGATGCCTGTCGCAGGCTGCACCTTGTTTGATATGGATGTGTTATACTGGTTGCTTATATCATTGATTGATTTTCATGAACAACTTCATCATACAAAAGAGAACTAAACTCAGAGACGCAGAAGAGCTTTAATCTTCTTATTCTTGGAGGTGCCATTGAGCTGGCTATACTATTTAATCAAGGTCTTCACTATGTGTGTGTGCAACATTTAGTACTTTCAGGTTTGACTGGACACTCGCTCAGCATTACACACATCCTTAGATATGCTGGCCAAACCTGCCTTTAAGTATTAACCTTAACATTATAGGAACCTGTCAGCTTATCTAAGTGCTCAGTTAAATTTTTTATTTTCTCATTTTATAAAGGCAGATAAAACCTTTGATGTCATTGGGACTAAAAACTTTAAACATTGATAAGAGACGCACAAGTCTAGAAATAGCCTGCCACAAAGTCACAAGACATTTAATGTAAATAAATGTAAGGTGTTAACACTTTGGAAGTAGAAATGTTAAACATTGTGGGAGGCTTGGGGAGGTCTAAAATTTGAAAGTACCCCTTATAACGACGACTTTGGAGTCATAATTGACTGGTTACTATCGCGTCAAGACAGTGGACAGAAGCCATTAAGAAGACTAATAGGATATCCGGTTATATAGTGCCATGATGTGTAGAGTACAAGTCAAGGAAGGCTATGCTTAAGCTTCATAATGCACTGCTAAGTACTAAACTGGAGAGCTATGTGCAGTTTTGGTGTCCGGGCTCCAAAAAAAGACAAAGCAGCCCAAGAGAAAGTCCAGTGAAGAGCAACTAGGCTGATTCCAAGGCTGAGAGGTATGAGCTATTCTCCCGTCTGGATGACTGAGGTGGCGTGGTGATGGTGCTGGTGCCTCACAGTAAGGAGACTTGGGTTCATATCCCGGGTCCTTCTTGCATGGAGTTTCCATGTCTGTTATGTATCTATGTGGACTTCCTCCCATAGTCCAAAGACGTTCAGGTTAGGTGCATTGGTGATACTAAATTGGCCATAGTGTGTGGTTGGGGTGTGTTTGTGTGTGTTCTCCCTACGATGAACTGGCACCCTGTCCAGCATTTGTCCCTGCCTTGCACCCTATGCTAACTGGGGTAGGCTCTAGCAGACCCTGTTCAGGAAAATGACTTGCTGACTTTTTATCAAAGGTAAAAGGCTCTGTAATCTTTACTGAGATTTGAACATGCAGTCTATTTAAAAAAAAGAAAAATCACACCATTTGGCTATAGTTATTTGCCCCTTGGGCACATCTCTTGCCTGTTGAAATAAGGGTCCTTCACTGGAGCTCCATCTGGCGGGTTGCAGTTACTGGAACATGATGCCTCCTTCTGGGCAGCAGGGCTTCATCTAATGCACGGGGGTGGGGTTAAGTGTCCTGACTGGGCAGTTCCTCAGTGCTATAGGGAGAGAAGGAGAAGAGAGTGTTAGTGACAGCAACCCCTCTTGTTCTGGCAGATTATTACATACCTTGATTAACCCTATGAGGAGATCCTGCAATGCACATGCGTGAAAATAAACGTTTACATGAACGATTCAGATGGGACTAAGATTGCTAAAATTACAGAGGTCCTCCATTAATAATTACTCCAACTCCTCGTGTAAAACTAATCCCCACTTGAATAGAGCTTTAGTCATGCAGCTAAAGCAACTTCTCTTATGGCTACCAGTGCAAAATTAGGTGTTAAACAACTGGGTGTGACACCACAAAGACTAAACCGAAAGCGGGCCGCCTCCTGGTGTGCAATCACAAGGCTTTGTACCCAACACCACATAAACGAATCATGCAGTACGATTAATCTCAAAACTTTTTTAATCAGCCCTCATTACTCATGAAAAATACTAGATTAGAAATCTACTGAGAATGGCACAGGACAGCTGAGGGAAAGCTCCCTGCAGTGACTTCACATTGGTCCTTCATTAGAGGCAGCAGCTTGAAATTCTTACTAAATAGTCCACTGCATGCGCATCGTCAATGTGGAGTTAGCTGTACTCTGCTGCCCTCTTGTGGCAGTACTGGAGCAGTGTCATATTTCTTGAAGCAGGATGTCTAATCTCCACCTCAGAGGGCTGCAGTGGTCACAGGTGTTTTTGCTCCAACCAATCTCCAGATTGGAAGACCATTGTTATTAATGAAGCTAGTCATTTAAACTTTGTGTCTCATTAGAGGAGTTATTCAACAATGTGAATTTTTTTTTTTTTTGTGGGATCTCATTAAAACAGGGGTCCTCAGTCTTGTTCCTGGCGGCCCACCATGCCTGCTGGTTTTCCTTATAGGCAAATTTCATGTTTAGAATCCAATTTCTGATAGATAGATAGATAGATACTTTATTAATCCCAAGGGGAAATTCACATAATCCAGCAGCAGTATACTGATACAAAGAAACAATATTAAATTAAATAGTAATAAAAATGAAAAAAATGAAAAAAATATTTTTTTCTGCTGCAAATCAAAAATTGCTTAGGTGTGAAGATTGTCCCTCAGGCAAACACTTGGAAAATTTGATGTCGTTAGTGTGGACTAAGCCTGGGAGTGTAAGTAGCTTGTGATTCAATGGCATCCTACACACCACTGGATCTTGTCTTGTGCAAAATGCTAGCTTAATATTCTTTTTCACTTCATTTACATGCTATGGAGGTTTTCAGAATCCCTACATTGTTAATGACTTACATTTAAGCATAGTTAGTAAACTTGTGAAATTTGCAAATGATATTAAAATTAGAGGAACGGCAGACACCAATGAGGCAGCAAAAGCAGTTCAGAAAGACTTTGACAAACTTCAGAATTGGGCAAAAAAAAAATTCAGCTTAATATAAACAAGTGCAAATTCCTACATGGGGGGTAAAAGAGATGTCAGGTTACAAACTGAAAATCACTGGTAAAGTCGTCTAATGTGATTGGGCCTTAAGCTGAGGTGCTCTTGGTACTCTGGCCATTATCTTTCACATTTGCTGGTGGAGCCTGCAGCAGTTGAGAGGGGTGGGAGGATGCAAATGGCAGCACTTCTGCAACTCCCAAGGCTGAGCAGGTCAGTAGCTGTGGTGATCCAGCATGTCTGGGATCCAGCAGACATGGGGTTCTCAAATGCCAGGGTAATGTAACATTTTCATAACTTTTAAGATGACATTGTTTTAGTACAATAAACCAATCCGTGTCTGGTTAAAAGCTTTTTTCCATAGCGTGCAAGAAAGAACTTTATAAGTGTTTCTACTGGAACAGCCCAGTAATAATAATACTACTACTAGTACTAAATTATAATAATAATAATTTTAATAATAATTATTATTTTTATTTACATTTATATACCATTTTTCTCACTGCTCAAAATGCTCTAGTGAGTAGAAAGCTACTTCAACCACCACTAATGTGTAGCATCTTACCTAGATGACATGACAGCAGACATTTTTGAGCCAGTACTCTCACCACACATTAGGTATTAGTTGGTGAAGTACTGAGAGGCAGATAGCCAATTAGAGACAGGGGGTGACTAGGGGGCCAGAATGACCAGGCCATGGAGGGCAATTTAGCTCTGACATCGGGATACAATCTGCTCTTTACGAATGAGGCCCAGGGATCTTTTATGACCACAGAGAGTCAGGACCTCGGTTTTACATCTCATTCAAAGAACGGCACCATTTTTTTTACATCACAGTGTCCAGGTCACAGCACTGGGGCATTGGGATCCACATTCAGACCACAGGGGAAGCGCCCTCGTGTTGGTCTTTCCAGCAGCAACCTAAGCTTTTCCTAGGTGGTCTCCCATCCAACTACTGGCCGAGCCTAAACATGGTGGATGACCTCTTGTGAAGTGCATTGGGTAAATAAATACTTACGGACTGATGGGGCTTGATAGTGGAATGAAAAAGTTAGAATCAGTACTAAAAAAAAATGAAATTAAACATAATGATAAGTAGAAATTAAAAACATAATATTTATTTGAAAGAATATCTCATAAGCAGGACATGTGTTTGAGCTCTAAGCTTACTGAACACAAAGACCAGTGTGACGTATTTAATACCGACTAAACTCCATTGCTGCCCACGTGAATGTCTGATGGCTGAGACTCATCTTACATTATTTCCATGATGTTCGCCAAGGTGGCACCGAGCAGTGCAAATGATTCCAGCAAAGATGTGCGCTTGCCTTGACGCACCTGCCTCCACCGACTCTGTGCTGCTGTCCTTCAGTTAAGGCTAATTGTTCTTTCTTCTGTTTTAGCTTTGAAGAAATCTACAAATTCCAACGTCAAATTCTAAGAGTGAAAGACCGGGATGAATTTCCAATGATCTTGGTGGGCAACAAGGCAGATCTGGAACATCAGAGACAGGTGGGCACCCCAGGAGACATCTGAAGGTGATATTTTCAAATGTTAGTGGAGGAACATCAAAGGCTGCCATTTGCCTGCACCTCTCATGACACATGCCAACCTAACCATTTTATGCCTGTCGTTCCTTTTCATGCTGCCCTTTTTATATGAACCCATTGAAATACACCCCCCCCCCAATCAAAAAGAAGACAGATTATATTCATACACTTAAAAGCATTTTTTTTGTTAGATACTGACCAGTGTTTATTTTCTTTTTGGTTTACATAGACATATATTTGCTTAGCAGACACTTTTATCCAAAGTGACTGACAAAAGAAGTCAACATAATCGAATGATCATCAGTGGGAGCAAATGTTATTATAAATTATAAATTGATCATCACAGGTGATGTTCAATACAAATGAGTTGCAATTCTTAGGTTCCAAACCCCTAATAGCTAATATCGGACCGAAATTTACAAAACAAGAGTCTTCAAACACTTCTTAAACAAGTTGAGAGACTCAGAATTCTGAATGGAGGCGAGCAACCAGAAGCTACACATGAGGAGAGTCTGGACTGAAATTTAATACCACGCAGAGGTGGAATCTCCAGACACCATTCATTAGCAGACCTTAGTTGTTAAGAAGGGAGCATAGGACCTCAAGTCTTTCTGTATACGTAGGTGCTGACCTATAGACTACTCTGTAGGCAAGCATCAAGGATTTGAACTTCATACATGTGGCAAGTAGGAGCCAAAGTAGTGATCTGAAAAGATACATTTTTTTTTTTATCCTCTGCAAAGGCTTGGTAACACATACCAGTAGTCCTGCCAACAGAGAGTTGCAGTAGTCCAGACATGACAAGACGAATGCCTGACCCAGAAGTTGTGCTGCATATTCTGTTGGATCTTGTCTCAGAGTCTAAATTTGCTTTTCTGTTTTGGAGAAAGCGACTCTTCATTTTCTGGCTTCAGCCTAAGCTTCTGGGTAGTTGTTAAGCGTTTTGACGGTTAAAATCTACCTGTATGCATTGTGCCTCCTGACTAACTCCTGTTTTGAAATTTTTTCATCATGAAGCACAGAAAGGGAACACACCTTCAAAAACTCGCACAGAAGGCCAGACTTGCCCTGAATTCAGGTCTGGGCCCATTGCATGGGCCTCACACTAGATAGTCTCACCCGAAACTCAAAAGGCAACCTTAAAGCTTGCACAGATGCAAAAATGGGACTTGTATTTATATTTAAAAAAAAAACACTCACAAAAACCATGAAGCACAAAACAAAGCCGGTTCCTTTATATTTAAAGATTTATTGAAGAGATTTCCTCAGGAACACAAAAAAACAAGGCAATTCAAAAAGGAGCAAAAATGAGAGAAACCTAAAGCAAACAAATCCAGTAGTTAATACAATAAAGGCAGTACCTCATCCGTAAGCCAGGGGCCAAAACCAGAAAGTCCAAATTAATACAAAATAAAATAAGAATTGTGTAAAAACCATAGACATTACGATTATCTGGAAGCTGTTGAACACTGCATAATTAAATGGCTGTGTCTTATTTGGCTCTACATATAGATGCAGGACAGATTACAAACAGCACTACATTGAAACAAAATAGCAAAGGAAATCAAACAAAGAATAATAAACAAAATCAGAATTAATAAGATTTGATAATTATATATTAACATGAAAACTAAATAAACTTGAACAGCCTTGGGAAAGCCTTACGAACTGCCTGATCAGATGCACTTGGAGCGCAAGTATAACCAGAGATCAGATTGGTTGCTAGCTTTTCCCACTTCACGTGTCAGGACGTTTGCTTCATTTGGAAATATGCAGCTTTTATTACTGTTTATGGTAAATGCTAAAGTTACTGCTGCCAAGGTATTGGACTTACCTAGTTTGAGATTATGACGTTATGTCACTAAGAGTACATTTAAAAACTGCATTGCTGCTTTCCCACCTACTACATAATTTAAAATGTTTTTATATCAATTAGTTGCATCTGCTTTGAATTTGTATTTACTAAATCAACCAATCAGACATCTGTTTTTAATGAAGGTAGGCCTCTGGTTTTGTCGGCCTCCGCTTACAGCATTTTGTAATTCTATCACCACACAACAACAACAACATGTATTTCTACAGCACATTTTCATACAAATGATGGAGCCCAAAGTGCTTTACAAGATGAAGAAAGAAAAATGAAAAAATATAAAAATAAGATTAAGCAATACTAATTAACAAAGAATAAAGTAAGGTCCAATGGCCAGGTGGACAGAAAAAACAAACAAAAAAAAAAAAAAACTCCAGGGGCTGGAGTTTTATAGTATACTAGCAAAATACCCGCGCTTCGCAGCGGAGCAGTAGTGTGTTAAAGAAGTTATGAAAAAGAAAAGGAAACATTTTAAAAATAACGTAAAATGATTGTCAATGTAATTGTTTTGTCACTGTTATGAGTGTTGCTGTCATCAAGGATTTGATTATCATTATTTCTTTCAATCAGGTTCGTATTTGGAGGATGTGTTGTGTTCAAGTTACATTCCGTGTTTGCCAACCGTTGTAAAGATAACAGGTTTCATTCAGAGGCATTCCCGGTATTAAGTTGTGAAATTGCCTGCGAGTATTTAGCGACAGCGTCTCTATTAACTTGTGGATTTTTCTGCGAGTATTTAACGACATCGTTTTTATGAACTTGCGGATTTGCCTGTGAGTATTTAGTGACAGCGTCACGAAGTTGTTTCGTCTAGCTGCATCAAAAAATGTACCACGACGTCTGACATGCCTCCTTTTTACTGTTTTCTCACAGCTTGGATTGCTGCTGTCATAATCGGTTTGAGTTTCATGGTTTGTTTCAATTATGTTAGTATTTGCAGGTCTTGTGTTGAAGTGACATTTGGCATCTGTCAAGCGTTGTAAGCATACAACCGGTTTCATCGATAACTTCGCATCCAGCTTTTGAGAGTTGAAACATTCATAAACATCAAAGTGTCCACTACTCAAATCGTCACCTGTGAGTCTAAGATGTTTAAGAGCCATTGGCGGTTCTCCAAAGGTATAAAATATTTGGCCATTTTGGTACACTTGAGAGCAACAATTCAGCGGCAGCCATCAACTCACATGCAGAACCATAGGTGAAGGGCTTAAGCATTTCACTCTTCTAGTGCTCCTGTGTAGTATAATTATCTCCTGTACCGTCATCAGTCCACACCTTGAACCTGTCCCAGTCATTCAATACATAAGACACAATGTTCCTCCGGATATCAAGAGTGAGCCTGATATGGCCGTGCAATATGTAACAAAGAGAATGGAAAAGGCCAGCGGCATCTCCGGGCATGGAAACAACTCGGTAAGTGACAGTTCTTTGATTGATGGTGATCACCTCGATAGACATCTCACTACCCAAATCGCTACTCGTGAATCTAAGATGTTTAACAGGCATTCCCAGTATTAACTTGTAGATTTGCCTGCGAATATTTAGTGGCAGCTTGTCTATGAACTTGTGGAATTGCCTGCGAGTCGTTAGCGACAGCGTCTCTATGAACTTGTGGATTTGCCTGCGAGTATTGAGCAACAGCATGTCTATTAACTTGTGGATTTTTCTGTGAGTATTTGGCAGCAGCGTCACAAAGTTGTTTTCGTCTAGCTGCATCAGAAAATGTACCATGATGTCTGACACGCCTCCTTTTTACTGTTTTCTCACAGCTTGGATTGCTGCTGTCATAATCGGTTTGAGTTTCATGGTTTGTTTCAATTACGACAGTATTTGCAGGACTTGTGTTGAAGTGACATTCGGCGTCTGTCAAGCGTTGTAAGCATACAACCGCCTTCATCGATAACTTCACATCATAATAAACTAACAATAAAACAGCGGAGAAGCCATGGATTAAATAAAAAGGCTGCAGTTGTCAGCAGGGAGACGTGAATACTGTGGCGAAGCAAAGAAGGGAATGAAGAAACCAGAGCGACAGAAGGCGTTATGTGGGCAGGTAGTCAATTACGTGGGAGGCGTGGGGATGGGGGGCGCAATTTAGGCAGACAGCCAACTACGTGGGAGGCATGGTGATGAGGGACGCAACACTGCCTCACACGGCGACCGAGCTGCAGGCTATGGACGTATATATGTACATAAGTAGGTTCCAGTTATGACCGTTACGCGTAGAATTTTGAAATGAAACCTGCTTAACTTTTGTAAGTAAGCTGTAAGGAATGAGCCTGCCAAATTTCAACCTTCTACCTACACGGGAAGTTGGAGAATTAGTGATGAGTGAGTGAGTCAGTGAGGGCTTTGCCTTTTATTAGTATAGATTATTTACACAAAAATGCCTGACCAAAAATAGGTCTCACTCCAGGACATCCTTACCCAGGGAAACTGGAAGCTTCAGCCTACAAGATCCCAAAATAAGGATAAGTGGCAAAAAATTAGCCTGGTCCAAAAATAAATGAAAAATATAAAAAAACATCAATTGACATGCCTCACAAGAGGGAGAACTGTAAACCTCTGGCATAAAGTGGCAATTCATAGTGGACTCATTACTATCAACTACCAGAGAGTGTTCAGAAGCCATTAAGGAGAAGTGTGTCAAATGTGACTGAGTGTTCTCTTTCATACCAATGGCAATAACACCTGTATAGCGCCTCACTTGGGACTGTGACTGCCAAGTCAGAAGTTTTCTTTCTAATTTCCTTGATTTATAGTCATTCCAGTGTGTGTTCAGACCAAAGTGTGTGTCTGAATTTATTTTTCTGTTCGTCCGTCTGTTTATCTACATATTTATGTATGTACAGTGGAACCTCGGGTCATGAACGTCTCGAAACATGTACAAATCGGGTTACGACCAAAAAGTTCGCCAAACTTTTGCATCTGTTCACGACCACACACTCGGGTGACGAACAAGCCAGTTTCCCTTCTGGTTCGTACGTGCTGGTGATTTCCGCACATGTTCAGTCTCTCCCTGTATAGTACATTGTTCTCGGTCAGACATGCATTGCACAGAGGGACTTTACCTCAAAACTGCAATCTCCTCTCAACCCAGTTCTTCCTCACTTCCTTCATGCCAGAACTCGACTCATGCAAGGTTACTTTTCTAGGTTGTTTATGGTTGGTTTTTGTATAAATTACGGATTTTTCAAATTTTCATTTTTTTCCCTGTGCTTAAAACTCATTAAAAAAAAAAAAAAAAGTGTTTACAGTGAGCGGTTCGTAAGGCTGTAGCGTGAACTCTTGCAACATTAGTTTTCTCTGTTCAAGGTTTTCTCAGTGTTGTTCAAAGTTTTTACATTTAGTTTACTATTACACTGTGCGTTCTATGGTATAATTAACTATTTTTGTGCTTAAAAATCTTTTAAAAAAAATATATATATATTTACATACAGCTTGTACGGTCCGGAACGGATTAATTGTATTTACATACAGTCCTGTGGGGGAAATTACTTCAGGTCACGACCAAATCGGGTTGCGACCAGAGTTTTGGAATGAATTACGGTTGTGACCTGAGGTTCCACTGTATTTATTTAAAGAGCTTCTTTAAAAAGCCAAATTTCCCCCTGGGGACAAATGCAGTTCTAGCTGATGCTTCTTTTGGCTGCTCCTGTTAGGGGTTGCCACAGTGGATCATCTTCTTCCATATCTTTCTGTCCTTGTCATCTTGTTCTGTTACACCCATCACCTGCATGTCCTCTCTCACCACATCCATAAACCTCCTCTTAGGCCTTCCTCTTTTTCTCTTGACTGGCAGCTCTATCCTTAGCATCCTTCTCCCAATATACCCACCATCTCTCCTCGGCACTTGTCCAAACCAACGCAATCCTGACTCTCTGACTTTGTCTCCCAACCGTCCAACATGAGCTGACCCTCTAATGTACTCATTTCTAATCCTATCCATCCTTGTCACACCCAGTGTAAATCTTAGCATCTTTAACTCTGCCACCTCCAGCTGTGTCTCCTGCTTTCTGGTCAGTGCCACCGTCTCCAACCCATATAACATAGCTGGTCTCACTACCATCCTGTAGACCTTCCCTTTCACTCTTGCTGATACCCGTCTGTCACAAATCACTCCTGACACTCTTCTCCACCCACTCCACCCTGCCTGCACTCTCTTTTTCACTTCTCTTCCACAATCCCCATTACTCTGTACGGTTGATCCCAAGTATTTAAACTCATCCTCCACCTTCACCAACTCTACTTCCTGCATCCTCACCATTCCACTGACCTCCCTCTCATTCACACACATGTATTCTGTCTTGTTCCTACTGACCTTCATTCCTCTCCTCTCTACAGCATATCTCCACCTCTACAGGGTCTCCTCAACCTACTCCCTACTCTCACTACAGATCACAATGTCATCCGCAAACATCATAGTCCACGGGGACTCCTGTCTAATCTCGTCTGTCAACCTGTCCATCACCATTGCGATTAAGAAAGTGCTCAGAGCCGATCCCTGATGTAATCCCACCTCCATTACCACAGACCTCACCACAGTCACAATTCCCTCGTACATATCCTTTATCACTCTTACATACTTCTCTGCCACTCCCGACTTCCTCATACAATACCACAACTCCTCTCAGTCACCCTGTCATATGCTTTCTCCAGGTCCACAAAGACGCAATGCAACTCCTTCTGGATTCTCTAAA
The DNA here is from genome assembly GCA_026402145.1 of Polypterus bichir lapradei. NCBI lineage: Eukaryota > Metazoa > Chordata > Cladistia > Polypteriformes > Polypteridae > Polypterus > Polypterus bichir. The sequence continues at coordinate 5,834,536 of JANRMT010062810.1, forward strand.
CTTCTCCATCAACATCCTCAGAGTAAACATTACATCTGTGGTGCTCTCTCTTGGCATGAAACCATCCTGCTGCTCACTAATCATCACCACACTTCTTACCCTAACTTCCACTACTCTTTCCCATAATGGCTATCTATCTAAAATACAAGGGACACCGCAGAACACAGTAACACACATTGAAACTAAATAATAAATGACAAGTAATTAAAAAATAATAATACATTAAACATACTTGCTAAATAATGAACGATGCTGAAAACTGATTGAAAAAAACAGAAAAAAGAAATTTAAGCCTAAGCCATTCCAGGGCAGTTCAATGAATTTCTTCTACCGACTTCTGTCTCTTCTTTTCTTTTTCTAGTTTTGATGTGCTTTGATGTCTGTAATAAGTACATAAGATGAATATGTCACTGTGCTCTGTACAAAAAATATTTTATAAATCCATTCACATGTACAGCTAACACAAGGCCAGATTTAGCACACAGGGGCTCATCATTTAGAACGGCTAGGAAAGCATTAGAAGACAAGAAAGGGACAACTGCGAAATGGGCATTGTAATATTTCTGCGTGTCAGAGTCAGCATGACACTGGATCATCTTTTCCTTGTTTGCAATGGCGTGATTTACCTAAATGGGGGCCTGCACATGGAGAAAGAGTATAAAGCCATGGAACATTGCTTGGCACACCTTTTGAAGCCGATGAACAGATGGAGATAACGTCATCCGATCCTGAAAATCCTTCGTGTAGTGACGAAAATGTCAGACTATATACATTGAGCTCCGAATTCGGTAATGGACTACCTCGTCTCTTATGCTGCATAAAACATCATTAAAGAAAGCTAAGTTATTTCTCCTATGTGATTTCTTACCTCCGTATCACTAAGGGAGGGGTATCGCCTTTAAATATCATATCTATATAGTTTCGGGTTATGTAACATGCCACAATTACAAACTTATTCCAACCAGGGAGCTAGCACCCCCTGCTGGATAGAATGTCATATAGCGGACATCACTAACATTGAGGTATACTTAGTCACTACTTTTGGTTGTCTTCTACACACGTGTCGTTCCTGACAATCCAGAGCACTGTGGTAGTGACAGGTCTGTGTTGGATTGTGAGCATAAATGAGGGCTTAGAGGATTTAGAGCTGCTGCAGGTGTTCTTGTTTGTGTCAGGTTACACACAAAAAGTGTTATCTGTCTTGGAGATGTCTGCTTGAGTGAAAATAGGAAAAAGAAATCTGCTGCTTCTGTTCCTCATGCACTCAGTGTTCCTCAGCCTGGAAACCCAGCTCCACAATAACTTGGCCAATGTAATTGTGGTATTAAATAGATAAGGAGTGGATGATTATCAGAAGTGCTGCACTTGGAGTGTGTTGGTACTCCCTGGCCTTCTTTCAAGACCGTAATTCTCATTTAAAAAGGTTCTGTGGCTTTTGTGCCTTGAGTATTACTTATGTTCTATAATATGGGACTCGTGACCGTTCTGCACCAATATCCTTTGTATACTCATAATTGACGACAATTCATGCCCATTCCAAGAGTGGGCTCCCATTTCCTGAACCTACTTTTCAATTATGTGGTCATGGACACCTAATGCTACCTTCACATTCTACTATGAACACATGGACCAGGGTAAAAAGAAAAAAAACAACTTCACATTTATATAGCGATTTTCTCACTACTCTGAGCACTTTTAATGAATGGGGAGCCACATCAGCTGCCACTAAGATGCATCATCCACCTGGATGAGGTGATGACAGCCATTTTTGTGCCAGTTAGTTAGCCAGCTAGAGACAGGGGATCATTAAGGGGCCAGAATGACTAGGCCATGGAGGGCAATTTTGGGTGGACATCGAGAATACACCCTGCTCTTTGCGAAGGATGCCCAGGAGTCTTTTATGAGCACAGAAAGTCAGGACCTTCTGAAGTGCATGTGGTATGGCTGCTGTAATGAAATAAAGTGAGAACTGGCAATATAGTTGTCAAAAATACAAGCAAAATAGCACAGGAAAACTGTAGTCAAAGCTGAAAATGTTAACTAAAACTTTGAAGTTGGATAAACCAAACAAAAAAGTTCCTAGCCACCTTCAGTTTCTTTACTTAACTAATACAGAATTAGGAGTATTTATTTATTTTTTTTATTCTAGTGGCACAATCAAATAGCACAGTGGTCAGCATTAATGTATCCTGACTCAAAAAAGTGGTGCAAATCTATTTTGACTAGATTTGAATATGCAGGCTGGGCCAGGCAGCAGCCCTCATGCATCCAAAGCTACCCAAGTGGTAGCAGGTGCTACCCCATAAGTCAGATGGCATGTTTGGCGCTATAAGCAAACCAAACTTTCTGTCTTGAGTAGACTATTGTTAGTCACGACCTAAACCCAAGATATTGTCACACTGCTGCCTCACACCTCCTGAGTACCAAATTTTACTTTTGGACCAGGCACTTTTTGAATGTGGGTTGGCACATTGTCCCTTTTTTGGGGGGGGGGGGGGAACGGACTTGATTGATCGGGTAAATTCAAGTTTATGCTCATGTCTGTACACATATAAAGAAATTTCCACCACAATTGTCATGTTTAAAATGCTAGCATTCAACATATCAACCTCCCTGACCTGCATGTCTTTGCAGTATGACAAGTTTAACAGTAGATGGCACCATTGTGACAGCTGTCCAAACACTGAATTCCACCACAAAAATGGTGGTGTTTATCTAAAAAAGAAACGCACAAAGGAGGAGTCGACATGTAGGACTTAAAAGGACGACTGAATCGTGAGTTTTTTTAAGGAGCCGAAAAATCACAGAGCTTAACAAAGGAATGTGGTGTTCTAGAACTGCATAGCCGGTGAAGCTGCTGGATGAACCAAGTTGGCTTCAACCCGTTTGTTGATTCCACAGAGATGTCTTGAATTCTCCATTTCTGAAAAGTAGGTCACGATGGGGCCTGTTGGTTGTCTAACAAGTGAGCCATTCTTATCTGATCTTGGTGTGGCCTCTGCTGCATAACTAACTGCTTAACTAACAGACCAAAAATTATATGACAGCAGAATCAAGGAAGAAGAAAAAAAAAAGACTCCAAAAATGTTTTAGAAATATGGTGGGTGCTTCACATAATGGGAGTGGCCAGACTAGAGGCAGTTATCTAAGTTTAAAGTGAAACTTGCTGACAGAGAGGCAATGGCAGCACACAACTCACATAAATCACAAAGTGCCTTTACCTAACTGACCTCTAGACACCAAAGTCCTTTATTTTACTGTACAGTGCATTTCTAGGTTTATAGCATTTTTCAAATGAGTCGCACTGTAAATCACAGATGAATATTGAACTGGCAACCTTGAGGTTTAAAGGCCAGCGTCTTATCCATCGGGCCATGCCTAGAGATGGCACTTTTAGTGGCCTTGTTCCTGCATCTGCCATGCGCGTGCCTCATTAGACCAGCCGTAAGCTTCTAGCAGGTGCTGATCGGCCTCATGGTGGCGCTACTGGTTGGAGTAATCATTTCCACTTCCTTCTTACATTCGGGTCTTCATTCGCTCAGCATATTCTTAGGACCACTCTACTAATACTGGGTAGGGCTTCCATTTGCACAGCCTCAATTCTTCATGGCGTGGATTCCACATTATGTTGGAAAGATTCCCTTGAGGTTCAGGTCCATGTTGACATGATGTCATTATGCAATTTCTTCATATTTGTCAGTTGCACATTCATTTCCCGTTCTACCACACCTCAAAGGTGTTCTATTAGATTCAGACGCTGTGACTGGAAAGGCTAATGAAGAACACCAAACTCAATGTCATGTTCATGAAACCTGTTTGTTTTGTGACTTGGTGCTTTATCAAGCTGGAAGTAGCCATTACAAATGAGTGAAATGTGACCATGATGGTGTGCACATGGTCAGCAATGGTAGTAATGGGCCCAAAGTGTGCCAGGAAAGCCATTCTCCCACACCATTACACCACCACTAGCAGCCTGGACTGCTGACACACAAGATCGGTTGGCTGCATTGATTCAAGTTGTTGGCACCAAATTCTGAGCCTTGCCATATCTTGTGCCTCAGCAGAAATGGAGTTATGTCAGACCTGGCTATGCTTTTCACATCTTCAGCAGTTTTGGTGAGCCTGTATCCACTGCAGCCTCGGCTTTATGTTGTTTGCTGACAGGAGTGAAGCTTGACGTGGTCTTCTGCTGTTGTGTTACATGTTCCAAGATGTTTTTCTGCTCACCTCAGTTGTACCAGTTGCCTATCAGAGTTACTGTGGCCTTTCTTTCAGCTCGACCCAGTGTGGCTATTCTCCTCTGACCTCTCTTGTCAACAGAACTGCCGCTCACTGGCTGTTTTATTTCTTTGTTTCTCACATCATTTTCAGTAAACTCTAGAGACTGTTGTGTGTGAAAATCCCAGGAGATCAGCAGTCACAGAAATACTCAGGCCAGCCCGTCTGGCATCAACAATCACACCACAGCTGAGATCACACCCAACCACATTATGAAGTTTAACTCTTTGAGGGCTGAATATTTTTTCCAATAAATGCAGTTTTCTGAAAATCACACGGTGGTTTCACATATAAATCAACATTAAACATCTGTTACGGGGTGCTGTGGCCGCCAGTTTGCCATCTCTTGTAGCTTTTAGCCACTCACGGGGGTGGCACGACAGCTGACAGGAATGCATGGCGCACTGGCTTCCAGGCACAGTGCAACACAATCGGGTTTGTAAGTGGCAGTCCTCCCAGGCGAACATTGTCATAGGCGCGTCACCGTCACAAACGTGTTGAGCACCCAGATCAGCTGATGCCGGTACCTCACTTTCATTTTTGAGCACGATCTCCAGATCACAAATCAGAGTTTCACAAGTCAGAATCCAAAAACTAAGCAAAATATGGTCAATGGAGTATTTTGCTTTGTGCATTTGACGTTGTTTGCTCTTCACTACTCACTCGAGCACAGGGAATCTCGGGTCAAACCAACAAAACTAACTTTCATTCTAGCAAAGTGAGTCGAACTAAAACATAAGAGGCAGGTTTTGTCATCGTTTACAAGTTGATTACTACTCTCAACCCCTGCGGTTGACAAAAGTTGACATCTGCCCTGAAAGAGTTAATGTGATAATGAACTGAAGCCCCTGACCTGCAGGATTTGTGCTGCTGCCACCACATGATTGGCTGATTAGATAATTGCATGGATAAGCAGGTGTGCAGATCTGACCAAGAATTTCCTTGCTGACTGTGTGCTCACCCAGTTCCAATCTCCTGCTGCCATTTGTGTTGAGCTCCATGGACAATCAAGTCCGTTCTCAATCGAGAGGTCTTCCCTGTGAGGCCTCCTTAATGCAGTTTCCTGTTTAACAATTACTGTTTGTGACTACATTTTTTCTTTTTTTTCTATTCATTGTCTTAACTTTTCTCACAATGCATTTTTTCCTCTTTCCTCAGGTAACGCAAGAAGAAGGCCAACAGTTAGCAAGGCAGCTGAAAGTAATTTACATGGAAGCCTCGGCGAAAATCCGAATGAACGTAGACCAAGCCTTTCATGAACTCGTGAGGGTTATTAGGTGAGAGCCATGTTCACAACTGTAAGATCCGGTCAACCATTCAGGGGGTCACCTGTCTGTCTTCCTTCTCTCTTTTAAGGCTTTTTGTTTTCAGCCAGCAGGTTCTTTAGTGCTGAATGGGGTGGCCATTTTTGATTGATACTTTATAGTCTTATTTATTTTCATTTTCCTGATTATTATTTAGCTGAAGTGTTATTACGGTGCCTATAAAGATGGTATTCACCCCCTTGGAAGTTTTCAGATTTTATTATTATAAAACGTTGAATCACAGTGGATTTAATTTGGCTTTTTTGACACTGATCAACAGAAAAAGACTCTTTATGGTCAAAGTGAAAACAGATCTGTGCAAAATGGTTAACATAAATTACAAATATAAAGCACAAGATAATTGATGACATTAGTATTCATCCCCTTCCAATTAGAATTTAGTAATTGGCAGCCATGACAGCCTTGAGTCTGTGTTCACAGGTCTCACTCTATCATCTCTGCCTTTGCTCTCCATTCTTCTTTACAAATCTTCTCCAGCTCTGGCAGCTGTCATGGCGGTCCTGAGTGAACAGTCTTTATCCAGTCCGGTCAGAAATACTCTGTGGCTTTGAGATTTGGATTCTGCTTGACCACTTCAGGACATTCATGTTGCTGTTTTCAAGCCATTCCTTTGTCATGTGGGGTTGTCGTGTTGCTGTAAAACATGGGTGTCAAACTCGTTATTTTTGACCCTCAATAAAACTATTTTCAATATTCAATGTGTGCTGGGATATATCAACAGACAACTCCTGCCACATTTTCTTTACAAACAAGACACACAGGTACCTCTGTGTTCATCACAGTTGCATACTTTCCCCCCTAATGTCTGTCTTGTAACGGTCTTCTAAACCAGAAGAAATTGGACAAACGAGAGGAGACCATTCAGTCCGTCGAGCCTGGTTGTTTAGCTAATGGCTAAGCTGTCTTTATCGGCTTTTCTTTTCTTGGATATTGTATATACAGTGTATAAGTATATACAGGGTGAGGCAAAAAGGACGGATGTTTTTTACAAAATCACAAAATTGTTAATTTTTTCTTACAAAGAAGTTTATTGAAAGATTTGAGTTCATATTGAAATAGCATTTGACAAAATCAAGTGTGGAAAACAACATCTCCCATGTGGTGTCCGTTATCACTAATGCATTTCTGAAGGCATTCATGGAAGTTGGCCTCCACTCTTTTCAACATTGCTCTTTCGATTTGGGCGATTTCCACGCGAATGGCTTCTTTCAGTTCCTCCAATGTACGGGGCTTATGCTCGTATACATGTGCCTTGAGGTGACCCCACAAGAAATGATCGCACATGGATAAGTCAGGGGACTGAGGAGGCCAATGAATGTCACCAAACCTGGAAATGAGGTGACCAGGGAAGAGAGGGCGAATAACATCCATTGATGCTCTAACTGTGTGGGCTGTCGTCCCATCCTGTTGAAACCACACACTCTGGATGGGAATACATTTTCGTTGTAATTCAGGTAAGTTCACGGTAACAGCATTCCCATTATCGTCTTCGAAAAAGTAAGGACCAACGACACAAGTTTTGTCCATAGCACACCAAACCGTCACTTTCAGGCTGTGCAGCAGTCTTTCGTGTAATTTTTTCGGATTTTCAGAAGCCCAATAATGGCAATTATGTTGATTCTCCAAGCCTTTGAGATGAAAATGAGCTTCATCACTCATGAACAAAATGAGGTTGTCATTTTGCTCAAAAATTGCTTCCATTTCATGTGCTAAGTTCAGTCGCTGTGCGTAATCTCCGGCCTTCAACTGTTGCATAACGGCCAATTTTTAGGAATGGAAATGCAGGTCTAAATGCAAAATACGCCTTACCGAACGATTACTGAGGCCAAGTTCAGAAGAATGCTTCTGAGCAGATCGACTTGGACTGCGCAGCAGGGCTATTCGTACACTTTCCACATTTTCAGGGGTACGTGCCGTTCGTGTAGCCCCCGGCGGTCTTTTGTTCATTAGTGTACCTTGTGTACTAAGTGCTTTAACCCAACGTAGGACAGTGTTACGAGCGGGAACAGCTTTATTTCTGTGGATATTGAAATGGCAACGAAATTCACGCTGAACTGCGGTAATAGATTGGTTGTTCTTAACAAAACAGTTGTACGTAAAAACGCGGTGTTCTATCATCCACGGCTCCATGGCTTCAACTAAAAAGAAAATAAAAAAATACTAAGACTTTGTGAACCTAACGCCACCTACCGCACATCTGTCACTCCACCTAGTGGTGAGTTCTAGCCATTTCAAAGACATCTGTCCTTTCTGCCTCACCCTGTATATATGTGTATGTGTATGTATGTGTGT
>JANRMT010062810.1:5862430-5882320 GCA_026402145.1 Polypterus bichir lapradei
TAAGAGAAGGGTTAGAATGAAAACCTGCAAACACTGTGGTCCTCCAGAACTGGAGTTGTTGACCCCTGGTCTAGAGCTGGGATGTCAAACAAATGCAGGCGCGGGCAGGTCCTCTGCACCCCTAGTTCAGGTGACTCCTGGGGTGGCGGTGAGTTTGTCACACAGTGCGATCACCCAGTTAGGGCTGCCTGAAGATCATTAGGACTTAGCCAGGGGTGTCCAACTCCAGTCCTGGGGGGCTGCAGTGGCTGCAGGTTTTCATTCTAACCCTTCTCTTAATGAGTGACCTGTTTTTTGTTGCTGTTTTACTTCTTTTAAATTCATTTTAATTGACTTGCTCTTGAAGACTCAGACCCCTTCATTGTTTCTTTTTCCTTAATTAGCAGCCAAACAATCATGAGATACAAAATGAACTGAAACTGAGACCATCATACAATATCTGAAAATGAAAAGGGTGGAGGTCTCGGGAATGCTGATCTGCTCAGGTCCCCTAAACATTTTAACAGAAAACCATTTTAAAGATGTCTGCTATTACACAATGAGAGCAGCAACAAGCCATGGAATTAAAGAACGGATTTAATTAACGACGAGACGAGACTCGGTGCCTAATGAAGCAACTGGTTGGAGTGAAATTGGTTGGAGTTTGAGGCCCTGGCTTAGTTGCTCTTCTGTTGCCTCACTCACTTCTTGTTTCATTTTTGTTTAAGGAAACAAATGAAGCAATTCAAAGGAATGATGAAGACATTCTGGGGAACAAATCTTAAAAAACAAGACAATAAAAATGAATTCAAAAGAAGTAAATTAGCAGCAAAAACAGGTCACTAATTAAGAAAAGGGTTAGAATGAAAACCTGCAGCCATAGTGCTCTTCCAGCATGGTAGTTTGATATCCCTGGTCTAGAGGGCATTCAAAAGAAGATCATCTCTAATTGGGTGGAGGGAGGTGGCACACACGTGCGATTGGGGCCTGAATCATAGAAGTAACACGCCAGACCAGAGGGTGGCGAGCTGCACTAACTTTCTCTCTCAGTCCTCTGCAGACCATCTGTGGGAAATCCCACCAGGTCCTGGCGCTATTGATGATGTCACTTCTCGTTCCTGTGCCACTGGTGACATCACTTCCGGTTCAGGCGCCACTGATGATGTCGCTTCCTGTCACAGCCTTTAAAGCCGCCATATTTTTCCACTCAAGTCAGTTCTGTTTTGGACTTCAACCTGAACACAACTCAAAAATAATACCCATTTGCAGCCAGGGCATATTAGACGGGTGGCTGCCCCAAACCTTTGATGTCCCTTCAGGCTATCTTTGTTACAGAGGTTATAATGTCAAGGCTTCAGCTACTTGGTTTAGGACTGGTAGACTCACCACCGGGTCATGAAGATGTTGCTCGCATCACAAGACCGTCAGACACAAACTCCGGCGGTGTAAAGCATATGAGAATGAAAGGAAGGAAGGAGCTGATGGGACAAAAATGACACCACAGAAAACACCACGAATAAGGACATCAAGGAGGGAGGTCACAGGAACAAATCGGATTGTAGAAGTCGTTTTAGAGCAGAGGTATAGATACCAGGGTTCTGTTAATGTCTCCTGATCAGTAGGTGGTTGGTGGTAAAACTGATCTACCAGAAGGACATCCCCACCTGCAGCATGGGGGATCCCCAGGTCACTTGACGTGTTTTGATTCTGTGTGAGTTTCAGGGTGCTGTTCACTGATGTCGCACACTCATGAATCGCTGCTGAAATAAACTGATTTTAAAATATCCTGACAAGGATAAAATTAACAAAGCTCATTTTTGTTGTTTACTTATTTGACGCATTGGATATTTTTAACTCTGTCTCTAAGCAAGACTAAAAGTAATGTTGTGTTCGCGTGTGAGCAGAGAGACAGTAAATTTTGTCAATCTTGAAAAAGACTTCCTAGGGAAGCTCTGAACCGCACAGTGAAAAAAATTATGGGATTACCCTTATCTCGTACGTATGTGTAAATATCTCATACGTACATATGTGAAAATATCTTGTACGTACGTAAAAGTATCTCGTACGTACGTGAAAATATCTCATATGTACGTAAAAGTATCTCGTACGTATGTGAAAATATCTTGTACGTACGTAAAAGTATCTCGTACGTATGTGAAAATATCTCGTACGTACGTAAAAGTATCTCGTATGTATGTGAAAATATCTCGTACGTATGTGAAAATATCTCGTACGTACGTAAAAGTATCTCGTATGTATGTGAAAAGTATCTCATACGTACGTAAAAGTATCTCATACGTATGTGAAAATATCTCGTACGTACGTAAAAGAATCTCGTACGTACGTAAAAGTATCTCGTACGTATGTGAAAATATCTCGTGCGTACGTAAAAGTATCTCGTACGTATGTGAAAATATCTCGTACGTATGTAAAAGTATCTTGTACGTATGTGAAAATATCTCGTACGTATGTGAAAATATCTCGTATGTATGTGAAAAGTATCTCGTACGTATGTGAAAATATCTCGTACGTACGTAAAAGTATCTCGTATGTATGTGAAAATATCTCGTACGTACGTAAAAGTATCTCGTATGTATGTGAAAAGTATCTCATACGTATGTGAAAAGTATTTCATACGTACGTAAAAGTATCTCATACGTATGTGAAAATATCTCGTACATACGTAAAAGAATCTCGTATGTATGTGAAAATATTTCGTACGTACGTAAAAGTATCTCGTACGTACGTAAAAGTATCTCGTATGTACGTGAAAATATCTCATATGTACGAGATGTTTTCACGTATGTACAAGATAAACTTAGATTAAAATATAACAAAAGTGCGCTTCGGGGCTACCTAATTACGACCTTACCAAGGCCATGGCGCTTCAGTTTGATGTCACTTCCAGCTGTTGTAGCGCGGTGATATAAAAAAGCAGACGGGTGGACTTTTATTTATTAAAGGAGTGTGGAATGGTTGGAGATGGGTTTAACAGCAGCTTGCAATACCTATGACGTACGTCAGGTAATGCCCAGAACGTCAGTCACGAAATGCCCATCGCATACCCCGTTACACTATGGTTAAGATTAGGCTTGTGAGGGGGTAAGGGTTTGGGTACGTGCTTTATGTTTACAGATATTCATCTGCACACTCGTACGGAGCACCTGAGGAGATATGGTGTTTTCTTTTCTTCCTGGGAAACAATCTGGTGCGTACAACTTACTATCTCGTGCCCACCACTTACCATAGCCTGCGCACCAGCCAATACTGCGTGTGCGCCGCATACTTTCAGATGAGCACCAAATGCCATCGCATGCCACTGTACATCATTTTCTGGAAACGGGACATGTCACTGAACAATTTGATGCTTTCCTCACACAGTTACAGTCCACAGAAATGGATATTGGCAAGTTTATAAAAGCGGGCTATGCATTCAAGCCCAGATCGTTAAATCCGCGAAGCAGCGCCGCTAACCACTGCACTAATTTATAGTAAAAGGAAATGACATTAGTTAGCCATCGATTTACTAGCCCGCAGCTTCTTATTCGCACGAGTTACGAAAGGAATTCATATTTCACGTATTTAGTGCATGTGAAGTTTACCCAGTCCCATTAGCGGGTTTGCTAATTTAATGCACTGGTAAACCTCAGACACTCATCTAGACCAATGAACTGTGGAATTTAATGTGCGTCTAAAGAGTTAAATCCAAATCGGGCCACTTTAACTCCCACCGTTTTCAGACAAGAAATGTACCCTTGTTAAAAAGCAAACTTGAATATCCTAGTCAAATCCACTGGCAAACCTGGCACACTGGGTCATCCGTTGCACTGTGCAAAATAAACTGCGATCTTTAAAAATACAGCAGAGATCTAAATCGTGTTGCTGCCGTTTTTATTGTCACGTTTTTGACAGGATGGATCACCAAGTTAAATTGCATATACTGTAATGTAAAAGCATCTCGTACGTACGTGAAAGCATCTTATATATAAAGCATATTTTCATGTACGTACAAGATAAGGGTTATCCCATAATTATTTTCACTGTGCGGTTCAGAGCTTCCGTAACTTCCAGAACTCTGGGAGTCAGGATCTCCACTGAGCAGGAGCCGAGTAAGGTTTGGAACTACAGGACACATCTACTAAGGTGATCGGCGGACAGGAGGAGCCCTGACGGCCCACCTCAAAACCAGTCCCCAGGAAGAGTGAGATTGTTATTGGGGGGGGGTCCATCATTAGGGGGACTGAAGCACAGATTTGCTCCAGAGACAGAGAGTCTCGCCCAGTGCGTTGCCATCCTGGTGCACAGGTGGGAGACCTCCCTGAAAGGGTGGATAGGCTTGTTGGCCAGTTGTCAGTGTCCATGTTGGAACAAATGACATACATAAGGGTAGTCTGTCAGTTCTGCAATCTAAATTTAAAGAGTTAGGTGCCCGGCGGAGGAGAAGAACTAGCAAGGTAGTCTTCTCTGAAGTTCTGCCCGTTTCATGTACCAGTCCAGGAGATCTGAAGGCTTGACACGTGGCTCAAATCTGGGTAGAAGGGTATACATTTATGGGGCATTGAGGTTCCTTTTGGAACAGAGGGGACCTCTCCTGCCATGACAGGTTACTTCTGAATTGGAGGGGCACCAATGTGTTGGGGAGGCGTATGAGTAGGTTAGTCGAGGACTGGGCCAGGTTTAGAATTGTACGTGAGGGGATAAACAAAGGTGTAAAAACAAATATGCATGGTAATGTAAATTTTAACCCAACATTTAAATACAAAACTAAAATCAGTAATATGTTTAAAAAAAAAAGAGTTTGCTTCAATGCTAGAAGTATCAAAAATAAAACACGGGAGCTTAATTATGATATTATAGCAATAACAACAGAAACCAGACTAAATAACAAAGATGGTGATGAGAGTAACATGGATGGATGTGCATTTTCTAGGAAGGATAGACAGAACAGAAGAGGAGATGGGCTTGCTGTTTATGTCAAACAGAATTAAAGAGCAAGTGCTCTTCAATTGGACGATGGGTCCCATCTTAGTGAGGACGTCTGGATTCGTCTGGAGAGCATTAGGGAAAGGAGTGTGTTGCAGGCTGCCCAATGCAGACAGTCATTTCAATGCCCATCTTTTTAGTAATATCAAAAAGGCAAGTTTACGGGGGGAGTATTACAGTCATGGGGGACTTTATGGGTTAACCATACAAAAAAAAAAGGTCATGTTGGTTCATAAGATTTTATTGAGTGAGTTTCAGTGGGCATCTTGAGAGCGGTGGCACCACCCATTCCAGCATTCATTTTGCACACAACTGTCACATGGAGTCTGTCGGTAGGCGCCCGGTCAGTGGGCTCAATGCATTGCATGCCACCTGGCAGTGTTTAAAGACCAGCATCCACCCGACAAGACAATTCACATGTGTGGCCATGCATTTTCAAATTTAAAGGCAACAGGAGGCTAACGAGAGGTGCGTTCCGGGGCTCTCCTTGTTCTTTTGTTTCTCACATATTTCGATGAAGCATGAGAATTTCATTTTTTCCAAGAAGGCAAACAATAGGCTTTGGTTCAAAGACTTTTGATGACGTGAAGTTGACCAGATGGAGCAGGAAAGCTGCTGGAGATGGTGCCCTTACCCCCCCCCCCCCGGAACTTCACAAGCTGTGCTGGCACACGACGTAAACGAGGACGATCATGCAGATGGACAGCAGCGCCGTGAGGCTCAGACGTACGATGCTCAGGATGTACATCTCTTCACAGGATTCTTTTCTGCAGGGAACTCCTGACAAGACAAAAAGTAAAAGTGAATCAATAATGTGGCACGTTAGCTCCCCATGGCTACTTGTACAGCCACCAGCCTCCCTAGTCCTGGTGTCAAATGCTGAACTGGTTACTTTCTAGGTGGAGCTGGTGCTTTCTGCCAGTGTCTGGGAGTGGGTGATAATGCAGCGTGGATTGGCTGGTGAACTCAAATCGGCTTAAGAGGGTTTAGGACAGAAGATTCTGGAAGGGAAGGGCCATTCAGCCCAACAAGATCTCCGATCCTATTCACCGAGATTACTGCTGGGTTGAGATTTGAAGGTCTCAAATGTCCTACTGTCCACCACACTAGACGGTCACTTAGTCCATGTGTATGATGATGCATTGTGCTTGCTGGTGGGCAAACACCCTTTGCCCTCAGCACAGGATCTGGCCAGCTCTCAACCCGGCAATGAAATACGCAGGTTCAGATGATGGATGGATGGACGGAGCTTTCTTATTCTACCTGGCATTCCAAAACGTTAAAAAGCACATTTGTTAGTTTTTCAGCAGAGTGTAATTGCAGACCGCAGTACCTATGAGGTCAGTCACATAACACGCCAATAGCATGAAACGCCCTTAACGTCAGTCGCGAAATGCCCATCACATTACTCTGTGGCTAAGATTAGGGTTGTGGGAGGGTTATCTGACTCAAGGGGCATCTCATGACTGATGTTGTGGGCATTGCCCGACCTACAGTATGTCATAAGTATGGCAGGATGCACTGTGGTGCACTAGATGTTAAAGTCAGAGTTAAAGTTAATGTTAAAGATGCTAAGATTTGCATTGGGTGTGACGAGGATGGACAGGATTAGGAACGAGGACATTAGAGGGTCAGCTCAGGTGGGACAGTTTGGGAGACAAAGTCAGAGAGGCGAGATGGCGTTGGTTTGGACAGGTGAGGAGGAGAGATGAGGGGTATACTGAGGGAAGGGTGCTAAGGATAGAGCTGACGGGGAAGAGGAGAAGAGGAAGGCCTAAGACAGCGATTCTCAAACTGTAGGGCTGAATAAATGAACAAGACATTAAAATTAATTTTTTACATTTTTATTGCAGATTTAAATTTGCAAGCATACAGTGGCTTGCAAAAGTATTCGGCCCCCTTGAACTTTTCCACATTTTGTCACATTACAGCCACAAACATGAATCAATTTCATTGGAATTCCACGTGAAAGACCAATACAAAGTGGTGTACACGTGAGAAGTGGAACGAAAATCATTCATGATTCCAAACATTTTTTACAAATAAATAACTGCAAAGTGGGGTGTGCGTAATTATTCAGCCCCCTTTGGTCTGAGTGCAGTCAGTTGCCCATAGACATTGCCTGATGAGTGCTAATGACTAAATAGAGTGCACCTGTGTGTAATCTAATGTCAGTACAAATACAGCTGCTCTGTGACGGCCTCAGAGGTTGTCTAAGAGAATATTGGGAGCAACAACACCATGAAGTCCAAAGAACACACCATGACAGGTCAGGGATAAAGTTATTGAGAAATTTAAAGCAGGCTTAGGCTACAAAAAGATTTCCAAAGACTTGAACATCCCACGGAGCACTGTTCAAGCGATCATTCAGAAATGGAAGGAGTATGGCACAACTGAAAACCTACCAAGACAAGGCCGCCCACCTAAACTTACAGGCCGAACAAGGAGAGCGCTGATCAGAAATGCAGCCAAGAGGCCCATGGTGACTCTGGACGAGCTGCAGAGATCTACAGCTCAGGTGGGGGAATCTGTCCATAGGACAACTATTAGTCGTGCACTGCACAAAGTTGGCCTTTATGGAAGAGAGGCAAGAAGAAAGCCATTGTTAACAGAAAACCATAAGAAGTCCCATCTGAGACCAAACTGGAACTTTTTGGCCAAAATGCAAAACGCTATGTGTGGCGGAAAACTAACACTGCACATCACTCTGAACACACCATCCCCAGTGTCAAATATGGTGGTGGCAGCATCATGCTCTGGGGGTGCTTCTCTTCAGCAGGGACAGGGAAGCTGGTCAGAGTTGATGGGAAGATGGATGGAGCCAAATACAGGGCAATCTTGGAAGAAAACCTCTTGGAGTCTGCAAAAGACTTGAGACTGGGGCGGAGGTTCACCTTCCTGCAGGACAACGACCCTAAACATAAAGCCAGGGCAACAATGGAATGGTTTAAAACAAAACATATCCGTGTGTTAGAATGGCCCAGTCAAAGTCCAGATCTAAATCCAATCAAGAATCTGTGGCAAGATCTGAAAACTGCTGTTCACAAACGCTGTCCATCTAATCTGACTGAGCTGGAGCTGTTTTGCAAAGAAGAATGGGCAAGGATTTCAGTCTCTAGATGTGCAAAGCTGGTAGAGACATACCCTAAAAGACTGGCAGCTGTAATTGCAGCAAAAGGTGGTTCTACAAAGTATTGACTCAGGGGGCTGAATAATTACGCACACCTCACTTTGCAGTTATTTATTTGTAAAAAATGTTTGGAATCATGTATGATTTTCATTCCACTTTTCAACTGTACACCACTTTGTATTGGTCTTTCACGTGGAATTCCAATGAAATTGATTCATGTTTGTGGCTGTAATGTGACAAAATGTGGAAAAGTTTAAGGGGGCCGAATACTTTTGCAAGCCACTGTATAATCACAACGAATGCATTATAACTAAAATTAAAATAAAACATTTCTAAGGCACAGATCTAATGACTAACTGACGAGCGGCGTCGCTGCTGCTGCTTTTATCGTTGCGTATTTTCAATCCAGAAAGTTCGAGACGTATCGGTATCTGTCGCAAACATTCGGGTAACAGTAGATCAGGTGATGATGCGGCGCGACGGCACCACACTGGCAGCGTAGCCAATATTGCCAAATTGAGTTAAATAATTTACAGCGTATTGGGTTATTTTCATGATACAACTAACACCGGTATAATATTTGTCGGACGAAAATACGTTCGTCTCACGCAGATTGACTTTATCGGTGTCCTCGTCTACGAGATTTTTAAAAATTAAAACATATTTGTTTCTTTACATAAAAAAATAATTAAATAAAAATAAATAATTTATTCTTTGTTTTTGGGATTAGAATTACTACCAAAAACCACACAAGGCATTTTATCAGTTATTAAAGCAATTAAAAAAAAGTAAATTGTAAATATTTCATTGAAGTTAGCCGAACACATGCAAATCTTATGGAAGTAAAATGGAGTTATGGAGTATCATACCGTTTGTTAGTTGTATCCTGGGTTATTCTCATCTATCTTATATGATGCAGGGGGCGCAGAATTATTCCAGGTAGAAAAGGGGGGCGTGAAATACGAAAGTTTGAGAACAGCTGGCCTAAGAGAAGGTTTATGGATGGGCTGAGAGAGGACATGCAGGTGATGGGAGGTGACAGAGCAAGATGGCGAGGGCAGGAAGATATGGAAGAAGATGATCCGCTGTAGAGACCCCTAACGGGAGCAGCCGAAAGAAGAAGACAACGACTGTGGTGCATTGGAGCCTTAAAAATGGCTTTGTAAGCCTTTCCTGATTGGTAAGATCCAACTTCTCCTCATCTCTAGTGGAATACTTCTGAGTTAAGGCCAATTGTACTTCTAGAAACTTTGTGGTGGCAACTTCACTCTCATGGTGAGGGTCAGCATATGGAGATGTTTGGATTTCCAGAACTAGAGGTGTTCAGTCCCCAGAATCAAAATGTCAATGAACTTTGGTCAGCCATCTCTAGTTTTTTGGGCAGGTAGTGCGCCCCCTTATGTCCAGAGTTATTATCAGTAACAAGACCAGGACTGGGCGAACCATGGGAGTCACCTCAGCTACCAGGAAGCCAGTGTCTCTGCTCAGTGTGAAGGACACATAAAAAAAGATGTGTACAAAATGGACAACACTTTAGAAAAGATGTGCTTCAATTCAAGGTATAGACACCAAGGAAATGGAGGAAAGTCTCCTGAACTCTTTCAGGGCTGATGTCGACTTTTGTCAAAAGGAGGAGTTGACGATAGTAATCAGCTGTAAACTGGGACAAAACCAACCGTTATGTTTTAGTTGGACTCTTGTTGCAAGAAGGAAAGTTAGCTTCATTGGTCTGACCGAGATTTCCTGCGCTTCCGTGAGTAGTATGGCGCAAAAATGGCACTGACACATAATGGCGAGAGATCAAATCGAATGCGTAAAGCAAAATACTCCGCGGATGACGTTTTGCCTATTATCTCTGAACTGGACTATGACTTGCCGGACTCTGATTTTGATATAAGCGAATGTGAGGTTCCAGCTTCATTGACACTTTTGGAGGAATTACTCAGGAACAGAAGAAACTGAAATCCAAGCCCAGTGCCAGCTGGGAAGAAGTAACAAAGCGAGAGGATGCAAAGGCTGATAATGACCACATATGCACAACCGCAGATCCTCTTTAGAAAAAGCCCTTAAGAAGGCAGCTATGAAGATTCTCGACTGGATAGAGATCTACAACTGCTGCCGACCAATGGAAGGCACATCCATCCATCCATCCATTTTCTACGTCTGATGTGGTCCGAGTTGCAAGGGCAGCCATCTAAAGGAAAGATGCCCAGAAGTCCCTCTACCACTCCTCCTCCTTCTCCTCCTCCTCGGGGTTGGCTTACTGAGGTGTTCCCCAGCCAACTGGGTGATATAATCTCTCCAGCGTGTCTTGTGTCTACCCTGAGGTCTCCTGCTGGTTGAACATGCCCAAATCACCACAGCAGGGGAGGGTGCCCAGATGGTATCACAAACGCATGCCTGAACCACCTTCGCCAGCTCTTTTCATTGTGGAGGATCAACGGCCCAACTTTGAGCTCCTCCTGAGTGTCTGCGCTCATCACACCACATTCAAGGCTGTGAAGGAATCTCGATTCTCAAGTTTGTATCCATGATCTAGGTCAGCGTTTCCCAACCTTGGGGTCGTGCTATTAGGGGCCATGAGAAAATAAAACATTAAACAATGTATTGAATAGGAAGCGAATGTCAATATTTCAAAACAGCTGGGGTCACGAAAAAGCTCTGATTTCAAAATGGGGTCACAAAGCAAAAAAGCTTGGGCACCTCTAATCTCGTTCTTTTGCTCACTACCCAAAGCTTGTGACCACAGGCGATGCTAGGAATGTTCTGTAGATCGAGAGTTTTGTGTTTGTGCTTAGCAATCTTTTCACCACGACCGACTGGTACAACGTCCACGTCAATAGCTACGGCTGCTCCGATCCATCTGTTGGTCTCTCTCCTCCTTCACTCTGAGAACAAGACCCCAAGATACTTAAACTCCTCTGCTTGAGGCCGCATCTCCTCTCCAACCTCGGGATTGCACTCCACCCTTTTCCGGCCGAGTACCAGGACCTCACAATTGGAAGTGCTGATCCTGAACCCAACCAAATGACACTTGGCCGCAAACCATCCCAGTGTAGACCAGAAGTCACAGCATGATGAAGGCAACAAGACCACATCCTCTGCAACAAGTTGATGGAAGATGTTCCTGGCATATTTGCCAAGATATGGGGAATTGCCGGTAGATGTTCTTGCTGCTTCCCACCCACTCATAAAATTTTCAATTTCTTCATTTCTAGGATGGATCACATCTGGAGAAGCTTTGGCACATTTTAGTAGGATCGAAACACTTGTCAGCCCCAGGGTCCGAAGTCTTAAGTAAAAGAGACATTCAGAAGGTCCACCTGAAGGGGAGACTGTTGGCCACGGAGTCATTTTACCTGGTAACAGCTGAAGTGAGACAAAAGGCACCTTAAATACGTAAACTGACTGCCTGTGCCACCTTACCAGTTCTCTGCCAGCATCGACATTTTGAAAATCTTTTAAGAATTGGGCTTATTAGGGAAAGGCGTTATATAAGATGTAAAGGCATGTGGCACTGTGTGAATTAAAGGAATATTCCACCCAAACATCATCCATCCATTTTTCAAACCCACTTACCCTGCGCACCGCGAAGCTGGAGCCATCCCAGTAAGCAACAGGTGCAAGGCAGGAATGACCCCTTGACAGGGGGGCCCAGTCCATTGCAGGGTCCCAAAAATTGTTATTTGTTTGCATAGTTATAAAAGAAAAATAAAAAAAGTGTAATCTCATTGTGTCCTGGAGAATGGAGAACCCAAATTTATGACACACCTGGCTTCAATTTGGGGTTCAGGGTTTGTGCTGGACAACAGCAAACTATCAAGAAGTCGGTGAAGAAAACTCTCGGGTTACTTGTGGCACGTAAGTCACAGTGTGTCCAAAGCACGGCTGTTTAGCCCAAAATATTAGTAAACGACAGAAAATCGGAGCAGTGCACGAACGTGAGACGTGTCCACAAGGGGACGAGCTGAAGACAGGACTCTGGACCAATGAATGATCATCATGTAGAGCACGCGTGTTGTACTCCAGTCCTGGAGGGCCGCAGTGGCTGCTGGTTTTCATTCTAACCATCCTCTTAATTAGTGCCCAGTTTTTGCTGCTAATTTACTTGCCTTAATTTGAATTAACTTGACTCAGGCCCCTTTGTTGTTTGTTTTTCCTTAATTAGCAGACAAACAATAATGAGACACAAAACAAGCCACCACATGACCAGCTCACCTGTACCCATCACACAATATCTGAAATTAAAGAAAGATGAAGGTCTCAGTAAGGTTGATCTTTCACTTTTTCTTAGAAAAAAAACTGAAAAAAATGAACAGTTTTGGAAATGTCTGCTGTGGCAGAATGAGAGCAGCAACAAGCCATGGAGTTAAATAACGGGTTTAATTAACAGCAAGAATCGGCTTCTCATTAAGAAAGTGATTCAAGTGAAATTGGTTGAAGTTTGTAACCCCAGTTTAGCTGGTCATCTGTCGGCTCGTTTCACGTCTCATTTCTGTTTGGCTGTCATTTAATGAAGAAACGAATCAAATCGGAGCACTGAATCCTTAAACACAGGGCTATAAAAATAGTAGCAGTGCTACTTTGAGTTAAAACTGCATCTCCCAGCAGTCCCTGCAGGGGCTGTTGGGGTCAAAGGTGTTCAGAGGGGTTTAAAAGAAGGGCAGGTGTCCAAGGGAGGAGGAGAGTGTTTTTTTTGTTGTTGTATTGTCGGACTGCCTTCTGTTAATTAAGCCGTATTTAGTCGCTGTGTCCTGGATTGTAGTCGTTTATTGCGGTCTGGATTGTCGTCTGTCTACCTGTGTGCTGAGGACTGATTGTGGAGTCACGGCTTTCCCGTAAGTGTAGGAGCGCTGCTGAACCATCCATCTGTCCGTCTTCACCCTTACAGTGTCTACCGGCAGGACTGCTTGTTCATTCCCTTCCAACATACAGATCTCTGGACTTACTCTCGTCATCTCTCATTACATCCGGTGCAGTATTCCTTGGACTTTGCTGCATGGAGTTGTGTTTTTGTGTTTAATGTAATATCGCCGTAGGGGTACTGGGGTGTGTGGAGAATGGCCAGCCGTTTATCCCGGCCAATACCCCCAAGCGGCCAGGTAGAGCCCTCCTTGCAGCATGGAGGTCCCCAGAAGACCAGCAGGGCATCATGGACAATGGAGTTTTAATGCACCGCCCTGCTGGATGCCATGGGGGCCACTAGGGGACGCTGCAGGGAGGAGTAATGGATATTTTCCCTACACCCCGGAAGCACACGTGGACAAGAGGAATGACGTGCTTCCGGGGTGAAGAAAAGAACTTGTACCTGACCCGGAAGTGATTGAGAGTCAAATGGACTGGGGAGTAGGAACACTTCCGGGTCAGGAGATATAAAAAGACTGTGGGAGCTCCCAGACGGCGAGCTGAGTTGGGAGGCAGGGTGGCTAAGCGTCTGGGAGAGGAGGATTGTTATTGTGATTTGTTTATTGAGTATTGTGGAGAGGAGCGTGCTTTGTGCACATTATTATTATAATAAGTAATAATTATTTGGACTTTTACCTGGTGTCTGACGTGTGGTCTGAGGGTACAAGGGTGCGAGCAAACCCTAATCTGTCACAGGTGGTATTATTTATATTATTTTTTTTCATTATATTCTTTAATTGTTGTCGGTTCCCAGTGTGTTTTATTTTGTCTCTGTTTGTGAGTGTGTGCGGGTCGGGCCAAGGCTGGGAGCGTCCCTCGGATCCTCTATAAAAATAAACAAATCAACCGTCATCTTGACGGTGTGAATCTGAGCGGCACCGGACTGCTACAAAATGAAGGGAAAAGGAGTTAATTAGCATTGACACCTGGTCACTGATTAGGAAAAGGGGGGGAATAAAAACCTGCAGCCCCTGCGGCCCTCCAGGCCTGGAGTTCGACACCCCTGATGTAGAGGGACTGTCAAAATTCAACTTAAGCCAATGTCATATTATGCCACTTCTAATCAAAGGGTGTGCCAGACTTTCTGACTTCAGTCGCCACTCATGTGTCGTATTATGTGACTTTAAAAAAGGTTAAAAACTCATTGTGCAGGATTGATTATATTTGGCATGCGCAGTGGCGTGTCAATTAAAAACGTGTCTCTCCACCAATGGGTTGGGTTGCCACCGGTGGGTAGCGAGTTGCTGTTGCTTATAATGCTAGTGACTCCCAAGTGGGTCAACCACTGCCATCATTGTGCCCCCAGAGGACTGAGCTCAACTCGCCAAAGGGAGACTCTTGGTGGGTCACATTGAGCTTGAAGTGGGTTAAAAAAAGTGGGTCACGACACCAGAAAGGTTGATGAACACGGGATGTGATAACTTGGCGGGTAGGATCCACTTCCAGACTTCAATATGGAGTTGAGCTGCACCCCAAAACATCACAACTGATGTCTCCCGTGTCAGGCAGTGAAAGATCCACTTGCAGAGAGCGGATGTGTGTGTGTGTGTGTGTGTGTGTGTGTGTGTGTGTGTGTGTGTGTTGTCACGTCCTATGATGCAGACTGCTTAGAACTGCGGTATCATTTTAATACTGTAAGGGCAAAACGAGCAGATTAAGCAGACACATGAAACAAATCGTCTTCCCCTGACATGATCACATTTAAAATGTTCTTCTTTTCCAGGATATGCTAAATCGTTTTGTAGCTGCCGAAATATAAGGTGTGGTCAAGCACGGGTAAAACGCGTGTCGAAAGAAATCTCACAGTCCAAAAGTTCGTTTTAAAAATATTTAGTGAAAGTTAAAAGCAAATAATCCACACAAGAATAAAAGAAAAAAAAGGAAAAATTTATCTTCTATAAACTTTTCTTGAGAAACTTTAGTTATTTCTATACTTAAAAGTTCTTTACTTCCTCTTTCTATACTTAAAGGGTCTTAATTTCTTATATACTTAAAGATTCTTAGCTTCTTCTTGCTATACTTCCATCCATCCATCCATTTTCCAACCAGTTGAATCTAAACACAGGGTCACAGGGGTCTGCTGGAGCCAATCCCAGCCATCACAGGGCGCAAGGCAGGAAACAAATCCTGGGCAGGGTGCCAGCCCACCGCAGGGCACACACAAACACACCCACACACCAAGCACACACTAGGGTCAATTTAGAATCGCCAATCCACCTAACCAGCATGTCTTTGGACTGTGGGAGGAAACCCACACAGACACGGGGAGAACATGCAAACTCCACACAGGGAGGACCTGGGAAGTGAACCAGGGTCTCCTAACTGCGAGGCAGCAGCGCTACCCACTGTGCCACCGTGCTGCCCTCTTTCTATACTTAAAGGTTCGTAATTTCTTATTTACTTAAAGATTCTTAGCTTCTTCTTTCTATACTTAAAGGTTCTTAATTTCTTCTTCTGTATGCCTTAAGCATACGGTTCAACACTTAAATAAGTGCTGTTTTACGAGTTTCTTCACACTCAAAAGGCCCGTAGACCGGTTGGCATGTAGGCATGTGCCCATGCACGGTTTAAAACCTCATGCCTTCCACACCTTACTCAAGGCAAGGCTGTCACTAACTGAAAAATATTGTTTACTCAAAGCTGTTAGAAATAGCGAGAAGATACCAATACAATTCTACTTATGGGGGGTTATAGGAACCTCCATAGATTATGCATTGTCATCTAGTAAAATATTCATGAATCTTATAGAACTAGGAAAATGGCTCTTACACGTATTGTAAGATCTCTAAACTTTTTTGGGACTGCCCCCACCCCCACAGAGGAGCGTCCCGAAGTACAATCGCCACGTCTGTGGAAGACAACTTGTCTGTTTCCGGGACAACCGCAGGCTCCC
Organism: Polypterus bichir lapradei; assembly: GCA_026402145.1. Classification (NCBI taxonomy): domain Eukaryota; kingdom Metazoa; phylum Chordata; class Cladistia; order Polypteriformes; family Polypteridae; genus Polypterus; species Polypterus bichir. The sequence continues at coordinate 5,878,321 of JANRMT010062810.1, forward strand.
AGCACCGCAGCAGTGAATCCGAGTCTACCGCGATGGCTCTATAAGGATGGGTGAACATTGTAAAGGCAGGGCACAGGATTACTTGGCCCCGACCCTGCCCGACTGCTGTGTCTGTGTATAGGAGAGCGACAGATCCTGCTACAATAAATAACTGAACCGTGCTGTTCCCGTTTCACGCTGAATAAAGCTGCTTTTTCCAAAGTACCGAGACTTGGCCTTGTGTTTTGGGGTGCCAGACAGGGACTCGCATATCACATGGTACCAGAAGTGGGGTCCTTACACCGATGGATCCCCAAGAAGTAGGGCAACACCCCGAGCAAGATATCGGTGGCCGCCCCTGCCTTGGCAAGGCCACGAGATGTGCTGCAGAAGATGGCTCCCTCAGACGACTCTGAGCGTTTTCCTATTCTGCTTTGAACGTATGGCAACATTGATGCACTGGGACAGGAGAGCCTGGGCAGCTATTTTCGACCCCGATTTTAACCGGAGATGCCATCCAAGCTGTATGGAGTCTCCCTCCTGGAAGACTCGATGATTGTGACTACCTGAAGCAACAGATCCCCCTCCACACGGCTGTGAGCCCAGTGGTCAAGGCGGCGCCAGTTTTGGATGTGGCATATTGATCCGGTTTGCCCAGGGCTTAGTGGACCGGATTCAAAGCTGGATCCGTGGAGACCCTGTCGAGCGCATCATGGAGAAGCTGTCATGTCAGGGATAGACGAGAGACTTTGTGATGAAATGCTAAGGAACAACGTCCACTCGCTGCTGGATCTGACCCGCAGACTCAAGGGTGCACAAGCCACCTTCTTCTTTTCCAGGACATGCTAAATCGTATTGTAAGGTCTCTAAACTTTTTTTGGGACTCCCCTCCACCGCCCCCCCAATAAACGGGACTACACACAGAAGAGCATTCCGAAGTACATTTGCCACATCTGTGGAAGACAACTTATCTGTTGCCGGGGCAACCGCAGGCTCCCAGCACCGCAGCGCCTCACAGGGGCTACCCAGGCTTGACCCCGATTTCGATCCAGCCAGTATAGACCTTCAGGGTCGGCGACTAGAAGATGTGAACACCATAGTGCGGACTGAACGCTGCTACTTTCACTGTGATCCACCGGGACACCTGGCTCGGGATTGTCACCTGCCACCTACAGCTGGCCCAGATACGCGGCTCGCAAGTTTCCCCCCCAAGATGTTAAAAGAGGACAATCTTAAAAGTCTCTATTACGCTGGCCGGACGGGAATTCTCACCACATTCTCTGGTAGCAACCTCTATGTAGTCTGCCATGATTTGCTCCAGCAGACCCCTTATAAGACCACAGACAAAGCAAACACCCGTTGCGTCCATGGGGTCATTAAAACATGCGAGACTATATTACTCTCTCGGAAATTTGAAGGGAAGAACTGTAAGGTTTGGACTGCTATATCAGACACCTCACCCTGGCCATTCCTAATAGGATAAAGGAATGCCCTCTTCCCATGGGTCTTGGCAATGCAGAACACCTACCCCCCTAGTGGACAGAGAGGGGCTCGCCGCAGACAATGTCAATCAAGGGAACGGATTTCAAATTGAATCAGAGTTGTCCAGCGAGCTCAAGTGAAGACCCGGGACAGCTGGCAAAGTTTTCCATGCCATCGTACGCACCAACAGCCTCCACAGACTGGAGACTCAATACGGACCCGGACGGAAATGAAATAGCAGTGGGAGGCGAGTGCGACGCTGGATCAAACACGGAGGAAGCAGAGATTGTCATCCAGGTGGAGTTTGCTCGCCTACAACGATTTGGATTTTGCATTCAGACAAGCCCACGTGGCAAATGACTCTTACTGTCTGGGGAGAGAGGGCCTGAATTTTAAAACATTTTCTTTTACTTTAGGATGGTTTTCTGTATCGGGTGATTTCTGATTGCATGGGTGATGGACGTATTGAGCGGTTGGTAGTACCAAGAGAGCATAGGGAGAAGGTTTTAAAGATTGCTCACAGTCACGTTTTGGGGGGGGCCAACTTGGCATGGAACGCATTTCGAAACGCTTTTATTGGGTGAATACGGGCCGGGATGTGTGGAGTAGTTTTGTAAGGCCTGTCCCGACTGTCAGTCAGTTTTCACTCACAGACCCACCAGGGCACTCCTTGTACCGATGCCTATTTTGGATTTCCCCTTTGAGACGGTGGGATTGGACGTTGTTTGCCCGCTTCCCAGGAGTAAACGTGGCTTTGCGTATGTGCTCGTGTTAATCGATTACGCCACCAGATACCCAAAAGCGCTCTCGGATATGTTCACACGTATTGGTGTCCCTCGCCAGACTCTCACTGATCAGGTGTTGTGATGTGAGATTTGCATATAACTTGATAAATATTTTTTACTAGCCCTACGCCACATAATTATTCATTGATGGGTGAACACTTCCTGAAAGACACAGTTCAGGAATCCCCTATTCAGCATCGTGATAGGGCGGCGGCCATCACTCCGGGTTCGGTGTCGGTCTAACAAAGGATAAAAAGAAGGGGCACAGAAACAACGGGGAGAACAGAAGCTTGTGGGGACAAACAAAGACGGCACCAATGAGAGAGACCTGTTAGCAAAGCAAAGCGGCCGGAACCGAAAAGAACAATGAAAAGTCAACGTGGCTCAGAGGTGCACGTGGACCGTAGCAGAGACCAAAGCAACTGAGGATGTGTTTGGTGAGGTGTTGGGGGCGGGCACATGAGCAGGCAGTGCCCATGCCTCGAGAGCGAGGGTGGGCGCGGGAGGAGGGTTAGAATTGGCGGGCGGGGCTCTGTCGTGCGTACCCCATGGTCTGGTGACTTGGTCGATTATATATATATATATAGATGTCTTTATTTGTAGTTTAGGTAAAGCTATGTAATTTAGTGTTACATTAGTGAGAAGCATTCATGTTTACACCCCTTTACGACTCGGTCTCTTTGAATTTTACGACAGAGTTGGGAGAGGATGTGCCTTAAACCAGTTTGGCGAATGTTTCTCTGCTAAACCCCCGCAAGAAAGCCAAGGTTATGTTAACATATGGTTTGGGGGTGGCAGGTGTTAAGATGTTCTATTTCCCCCATTGGTCTGAAGTATGGCTGTTTGGAATTGGCTTGGATCAGTAGCTTTTAAGTACCATAACGTCCTATTGGCTCTAGGGGTTGGACAGAACATCTATAAATGTACTTGCTTAACCTCACACTCTCTCTCTTACTATTCTTTGATGATGAAGAAGTATCTCTCTTACTGATCTGATGAAGAAGACCATCACACCATGAACTGAAAGGACAACACAATGGAGAGCACAGCTCGGTTTCAGCAATATTGAAAAGACATGTGGCTGAAATCTGAGCACCAACGATGCCTTAACTGGAGTCGTTTTAAATAACTAACAAGTCGGTGTGCCACCTGAAACTACACATCACCATTTATCAGGTTGTATGGTTGCCGATATTCAAATGTACTTTGCATATTGTTAGTATCTATACTAATAAAAGGCAAAGCCCTCACTGACTCACTCACTCACTGACTGACTGACTGACTCATCACTAATTCTCCAACTTCCCGTGTAGGTAGAAGGCTGAATTTGGCAGGCTTATTCCTTACAGCTTCCTTACAAAAGTTGGGCAGGTTTCATTTCGAAATTCTACGCGTAATGGTCATAACTGGAAGCTATTTTTCTCCATTTACTGTAATGGAGATGAGCTTGAACGCCGTGGGGGCGGAGTTTCGTGTGACATCATCACGCCTCCCACGTAATCACGCAGTACGTAGAAAACCAGGAAGAGGCCCAAAAAGCGCTGAGGAAAGCATGCATTATATAATTGAGAAGGCAGCGAAACAATAAGAAGCGAGCAAGTGACATATACAACCATATTCATGAGTTCTGCTACTTCAGAAACAAAGCACAGTGTAAACCTACACTTTAAATTAAGTTCATAGACAGGCTGCCGCTGGCGTTTGTAATTTAGTGCCTGCCCATATAAGGCCGTCCGTCAGCGGCAATCCAATAG
>JANRMT010062810.1:5902320-5924546 GCA_026402145.1 Polypterus bichir lapradei
CTTCACCTGCCTTGTCGAACACTTACCGCGTTAGTCAAGTCTAGCTTGCAAGTTATTGCGAAGCTAGCCCACACGATGCTTAAGAGAAAAGTTGATTCTGAAAATAGAGCCTTTAAAAACCGATGGGAGGCTGAGTATATGTTTACTGACATTGCCGTTAAACCCGTGTGTCTCATTTGTGGAGCTAATGTGGCTGTAATTACAGAATTTAATCTAAGACGGCACTATGAGACAAAACATCAGGGTAACCTGAAAGACCTGAATGCAATGCAGAAGATACAGAAAGCAGAAGAATTAAATAAGAATCTGACACTTCAGCGGACGTTTTTACCCGTGCACAATCACAAAGTGATTTCAAGTGAAGCTGCTACAAGTGAAAACGGCAAATATAGGAGGAAGTCAGGATCAAGTGAAGCTACTACATCCTGAGAATCTCCACAACACAGAACCTCACACCAAACATAAACGAACTTGTGGCCAAAAAAAGATACCAGGCGTCCAGCTCTAAAATGACATATGAGCAAAGACAACTGAATGATTTGATTTGTTATTGCTGAAAGGAACACATTTTATTTATATTTCCAGGTTTTGTTATGCAGCATGTTCATATTTGAATTTGTATAATTTTGACAGGATATATTTTTATGGAGAGCAAAATCTTTTGGGATATTTAAAATCTAAGTTTATTTTTTATATAAAATTACATAAGAGTAAAGAAATTTGAATGTTTGTTCTTTTAACGTTTACTTTATTTCTAACTTGTATAATTTAGACAGGGGGCGGCACGGTGGCGCAGTGGTAGCGCTGCTGCCTCGCAGTTAGGAGACCTGGGTTCGCTTCCCGGGTCCTCCCTGCGTGGAGTTTGCATGTTCTCCCCGTGTCTGCGTGGGTTTCCTCCGGGTGCTCCGGTTTCCTCCCACAGTCCAAAGACATGCAGGTTAGGTGGATTGGTGATTCTACATTGGCCGTAGTGTGTGCTTGGTGTGTGGGTGTGTTTGTGTGTGTCCTGCAGTGGGTTGGCACCCTGCCCAGGATTGGTTCCTGCCTCGTGCCCTGTGTTGGCTGGGATTGGCTCCAGCAGACCCCCGTGACCCTGTTCGGATTCAGCGGGTTGGATAATGGATGGATAATTTAGACAGGATATATTTTTATGGAGAGCAAAATATTATAAGTTGTTTAAGGTTTAAGTTGATTTATTCAGGAATAATATTCCTGTCTGTTTTTACCATTCCTACCAAAGATATTTCTGTCGACTAAATAAAAATTCCTTCTATTTAAAATTTAAATAGAACTTGAACAAATACGATAGTTCATAATATCCACGCAGACTTGCACGTAAGAGCAGGAGTTATCCGTTTTAACAAGCAGCGTATTGCACTGATACGAAATAGCTGTGTGTGTATATATGTAGATATGTATGTATATGTATATATATGTTTATATATGTGTGTGTGTATGTGTATATATATGTATTTGTATGTATGTATGTGTGTATGTATATGTATGTGTATATATGTAGATATATATGTATGTATGTATGTGTGTGTGTATATATATGTGTATATGTATAGATATGTATATATATATGTTTATGTGTGTGTGTGTGTAAATATATATATATATTTATATATATATGACAGCAACACTCATCACTCACAACAGTGATAAAACAATTACATTGACAATCATGTTACGTTATTTTCAAAATGTTTCCTTTTCTTTTTCATTGCTTCTTTAACACACTACTTCTCCGCTGCGAAGCGCGGGTATTTTGCTATCTAATATATAAAGCAGAGTCTATGTATGTTTGTTTGTCCGCTATACAAATCTGCACTAGGCGTCTGATTGCCACCAAACTGGGCATGGGGCTCCTTTGTGACCAGGAGAAGGTCATGGGGTATGTTTGGTTCGGAAAAATGTCTGTGGTCAAGTGCAGGGCACCTTTTCACCAACACCATGTTCGGCAAATGTCCCCGTCCTTAAGATGGCCGCAAGTTGTAACAGACGACGGTCACCGCGATGCCATCTAGTGGCGGCTTTGGTCTCTGTACATGAAGAGGAACTGCTGTATAGATGTGAAATGTGAACGACCCAGATAGCGTGACCGGCTCACACACCCGCGTTTCTGCACGTCACACTGATAGTGCTGTACGAATATGAGAGGGAAGAGAATTCCCAAGCTGAGGAGCACCATGAGAGACGCTCAAGCTCCCATAGCACCGAGTCTGATATGTGGTACAGAAAGTCGAGCTGCAGATGAGGAACTGAGTGAGCGAGAGGAGTGTCAGTCTGCAGGAGATCAGTGAGGTTGTGGAGAGCTTTAAATGTTAAGGGTGGGATTGTGTATCGTATTCAGTAGTGAACAGGGAGCCAGTGAAGTTGAGAGAGAATCGGTGTGACATGTTCAGTGGATTTAGAACAGCAGGTTATTATCCTGGCAGCAGAATTTTGAAGAAGTTGTAAGCGATGGATACGTTTTTGTGGGATGCCAGATAGAATAGCATTACAGTAATCTACACGTGAGGTGACTCGAGCATTAACTGATACTTCAGTACTGTGTTGGGTAAGAACAGGACGACGTCTAGAAATGTTTCGGAGATGGAAGAAGGCAGTCCGAGAAATGTTACTTATATGGGAGGAATTACTTATTAATAATTATTATTATTTAATAATTGTCATTATTAGTGTATAAATGGATATAAATAATTGCATGTAAACGATTCGCCAAAATCTGTTCTACAGTATGTAAACGATCCTGTTTTAAACGTTATTGATTTTTCATCAGAAAACCCGGTTTCCACGTCTACCTATATTAGTTTAAATGGCACTTTTGCCACTCGCAATATGGTGGATGTGCTGACGTATCGTGTCAACTGGGCAACACAGTGAATGCGGCGACTATCTATATATGACTATGCTTAAAAAGACAGCATCCATCCCCCGCTGTGCATCGCTCTTTACCGATGCTTCTTTAAAGTGCCACGAGATGGCAGATGTGTCCAAGTATGACAAGGCCGACTGCTTCGATCGCGTGAAGGGGAACTGCCATATGGAAGTAAAACATGAACGACCCATTGCGCGCCACCGGCTCACACACCCGCGTTTCCACACGTCACACTCCCACACGCACTGACAGTGCTGTATTTCATTCGCCAACGTCCGTTATATGGCAGCACGTTTGAACAGAGACTCGCCTTAAAAAGACAGCATCCTTCCCCCACCATTTTCCCCAAACGCAGCACCAGTTGTATGTCACTACTCTCTGTAGTTACCATCGCCAACGTCCGTTAGATGACATCACACTTCAACACAGACGCTCCTTACAAACAGAGCACCCCCTCCCCACCGTTTTTCCCAGTACGGTTTCAGTGCTACTCTTTCTCACTGGCTTTCCGTATTTGTGGTGCTTTTTGCTCGCTTTCCAACTGACAGTACGATTTCAGTGTTGCTCTGTCTGACTGACTGGTGCTATCTGTTTGCTTTCTGACATATTGTAAATAAGGTAAATTCATCTCACTGTGGTGCTTATTCCGTACGTAATACCATGTAACACATTAGAATTGTCCTGCTTTTCGCTAATATATAGTGCATCTGGAAAGTATTCACAGCGCAGCACTTTCTCTACATTTTGTTATGTTACAGCCTTATTCCAAAGTGGATTAAATTCGTTTTTTTCCTCAGAATTCTACACACAACACCCCATAATGACAACGTGAAAAAAGTTCACTTGAGGTTTCTGCAAATTTATTAAAAATAAAAAAACTGAGAAATCCCATGTACATAAGTATTCACAGCCTTTGCTCAATACTTTGTCGATGCCCCTTTGGCAGCAATTCCAGCCTCAAGTCTTTTTGAATATGATGCCACAAGCTTGGCACACCTATCCTTGGCCAGTTTCGCCCATTCCTCTTTGCAGCACCTCTCAAGCTCCATCAGGTTGGATGAGAAGAGTCGGTGCACAGCCATTTTAAGATCTCTCCAGAGATGTTCAACCGGATTCAAGTCTGGGCTCTGGCTGGGCCACTCAAGGACATTCACAGAGTTGTCCTGAAGCCACTCCTTTGATATCTTGGCTGTGTGCTTAGGGTCGTTGTCCTGCTGAAAGATGAACCGTCGCCCCAGTCTGAGGTCAAGAGCGCTCTGGAGCAGGTTTTCATCCAGGATGTCTCTGTACATTGCTGCAGTCATCTTTCCCTTTATCCTGACTAGTCTCCCAGTTCCATCCCCACAGCATGATGCTGCCACCACCATGCTTCACTGTAGGGATGGTATTGGCCTGGTGATGAGCGGTGCCTGGTTTCCTCCAAACGTGACGCCTGGCATTCACACCAAAGAGTTCAATCTTTGTCTCATCAGTCCAGAGAATTTTGTTTCTCATGGTCTGAGAGTCCTTCAGGTGCCTTTTGGCAAACTCCAGGCGGGCTGCCATGTGCCTTTTACTAAGGAGTGGCTTCCGTCTGGCCACTCTACCATACAGGCCTGATTGGTGGATTGTTACAGAGATGGTTGTCCTTCTGGAAGGTTCTCCTCTCTCCACAGAGGACCTCTGGAGCACTCACAGAGTGACCATCGGGTTCTTGGTCACCTCCCTGACTAAGGCCCTTCTCCCCCGATCGCTCAGTTTAGATGGCTGGCCAGCTCTAGGAAGAGTCCTGGTGGTTTCGAACTTCTTCCACTTACGGATGATGGAGGCCACTGTGCTCATTGGGACCTTCAAAGCAGCAGAAATTTTTCTGTAACCTTCCCCAGATTTGTACCTCAAGACAATCCTGTCTGGGAGGTCTACAGACAATTCCTTTGACTTCATGCTTGGTTTGTGCTCTGACATGAACTGTCAACTGTGGGACCTTCTATAGACAGGTGTGTGCCTTTCCAAATCATGTCCAGTCAGCTGAATTTACCACAGGTGGACTCCAATTAAGCTGCAGAAACATCTCAAGGATGATCAGGGGAAACAGGATGCACCTGAGCTCAATTTGGAGCTTCATGGCAAAGGCTGTGAATACTTATGTACATGTGCTTTCTCAATTTTTTTATTTTTAATAAATTTGCAAAAGCCGCAAATTTCAAGTAAACGTTCTTCATGTTGTCATTATGGGATGTTGTGTGTAGAATTTCGAGGAAAAAAATGAATTTAATCCATTTTGGAATAAGGCTGTAACATAACAAAATGTGGAAAAAGTGATGCGCTGTGAATACTTTCTGGATGCCACCGAAAAAAAGACGTAGAATTGGAAGGTCCACTTCAGATTCCAGAAGTAAGTCTATTTCAAGGGCATCTGAAGCGCCACAGCACACAGAATCCAGAGTGGAGGAACTTACAATAAAATGTGAATCACAAAACTGTTTGTTCTAGTTCTATGTTCTGTTTTTTTCATTTGGGAAATTCACCGGTTATAGATTCCCGGGCAACGCCGGGTACTCCTGCTAGTCTTAAATATACAACAAAAAACTTGTTAAACGTTTCTACAGCTTTCTTGAAAGTATTTTAATTATGAGTTCTTATACTTAAAATGAACAGTTGAGAAACAGGGTTACTTACCAGAAATCCTCTGTTATAAAAGTCTGCTGCTGAAAATGACCAGACCTGCATAGCCACGTCCACTCCACTCGGGCAAGTGTTCTTCTTTATTGCTGGAGACTTCAATCATGCCAACTTGAAGTCAGTTCTCCCAAAATTCTTCCAGAATGTGAACTTTGCTACTAGAGGGTGTAGCTGTCTGGACAATGTTTACACAAGTGGTCCCGACGTCTACAAGGCCCCCTACCGCGTCCCCGACCTCGGCAATTCAGACCATATCAGTGTTTATATGGTTCCTGCATACAAGTCCCTGCTGAAGCACACTAAACCAGCCCGCAAGAACATCAGAATGTGGCAGGTTGGTGCGGTTTCAGCTCTCCAAGACTGCTTCGAATTGACAGACTGGGACATTTTCAGGGAGGTTGCTATGGAGGGTGACTCCATCAGTCTGGAGGAGTACACAGACTCTGTGACTGGCTACATCTCCAAATGCATAGAAGATGTTACCACAAAAGCCAACCAAAAGCCCTGGATGACGAGAGAAGTGCACAAGCTGCTCAAGATCAGAAATGCACCCTTCAGATTTGGAGACAAGGCCGCCCTCAGGGTGTCCAGAGCCAACCTGTCTGGCTCTGAGGCTAGGGATCGGCACTGGCACTCGGAAAGTTGCCGGTTCAAATCCCATAAATGCCAATAGGGACTCTGCTCTTTAATACTTTAATACTCGTAGTTTCTGTTATTTTTATGATGAAATTTAAACTTTTTTTCTATATTGAGGTGGCCCTTTTGAACCCCCCTGATATTTACTACGCGGTGAGGCATTTGTACTCCATCAACATTAATTATTTCCAGAGACATAATTTTGTCTATTTTTCCAGCGCATCGCGCACAAAAGCAAGGGAACGATGGGAGCACCAGAACTCTGCTCACATCGTGTCGCTTCGTACCGCAAGCTGCAAGTAGTAAGTCTGTGATAAGCGGAATACCGCTACGCTTTCCAGTCACGGGACGGAAGGACAATCCCGACCGCTTTTATATAGTAAGAAAGAAGAAGAAGATATCGCACAGTCTGGAGTAGAAAATCATCTTTTATCTGGAAAAACGAAACTACAAATCCCATCGTGCATTGCAAAATGGACGGGGCGTGTGTGAAACTCTGCGCCTGCGTAGCACTCACGGGACGGAAGGACAATCCCGACCGCTTTTATATAGAAGAATTATTAGCTAAGTGGGCATACGTGCAGAGGATCAACAAACACTTCAGTAGCACCAGAGACACACGTCGTATGTGGCAGGGCATTCAGACAATTACAAACTACAAGCCCAACCCACACAGCAGCGATGGTGAGGCCTCCCTTCTGGATGAGCTGAACAACTTCTTCACATCGTTTGCGGCGCAGAACAAAGAACCTGCGAGAAAAGCAACACCTCCCTCCACTGACCAGATACTCTGTCTCTCCATAACTGACATGAAGAGGACTCTGTCCAGAGTCAATCCACGTAAAAGCTGTAGGACCTGACAGCATACCTGGCCGTGTGCTCAAAGAATGTGCCAGTCAAGTGGCTGGTGTCCTCACAGACATCTTCAACGCATCTCTGAGCCAGTCGTCAGTCCAAGCATGCTTCAAGTCGATCACCATCATACCAGTGCCGAAGAAGTCACCAGTGACATGCCTGAATGACTACCGACCAGTTGCACTCACGCCAATCATAATGAAGTTCTTCGAAAGGTTAGTCATGTCACACATAAAGACTAATCTCCCTGCCTCCCTTGACCCTCTTCAGTTTGCATACCGCTCAAACAGGTCAACTGAGGATGCCATATACTCGGCCCTTCACCTCTCCCTGACACATCTGGACAAAAAAGATACACATGTCAGGATGCTATTCATAGACTTTAGCTCCACCTTCAACACAATCATCCCTCCAAAACTGGTTGTAAAACTAAGCAGGTTGGGCCTTAACGCCACCCTCTGCAATTGGATCCTGGACTTCTTGACAGAGAGGCCCCAGGCAGTTCGGATGGGCCACAACACCTCCAGCAACATCACACTGAGCACTGGAGCACCGCAGGGCTGTGTGCTTAGTCCACTGCTGTTCACCCTGCTGACTCACGACTGCACCGCCACACACAACACCAACCACATCATCAAGTTTCCGGATGATACGACGGTGCTGGGACTGATAAGACGGGATGATGAAACAGCATACAGAAATGAGTTTGAAAGGCTATCTGCATGGTGTGAAGACAACAATCTATCTCTCAATGTTGACAAGACAAAAGAGATAATCGTGGACTTCAGAAAATCACATCCTGCCCACATCCCACTCAGCATCAACGGTTTAGATGTGGAGACTGTTAGGAGTACCAAGGTCCTCGGTGTGCACATAACTGAGGAACTAACGTGGACACATAACACCTCATCACTAATCAAGAAAGCCCAGCAGAGACTACACTTCCTGAGGTGGCTGAAGCGAGGAAGTCTTCCCCCTTCCATCCTCAGCATGTTCTACAGAGGCACCATTGAGAGTGTGCTGACCAGCTGCATCACGGTCTGGTATGGCAACTGCAACATATCCAAAGGATAGTGAAGACAGCAGAGAACATTATTGGGGTGCCTCTCCCTTCACTACAGGACATATTTTACAAATGCAGTGTCCGCAAGGCCTGTGCAGGACCCTTTACACCCCTCACGTGGACGTTTCACACTTCTGCCATCCAAGAGAAGATACTGCAGCATCAAAGCCAGATCTGCCAGGCTACAGGAGAGTTTTTACCCCCAGGCTGTCAGACTCCTTAACACCAAGCTGCCCCCTGGGATACCCCGCCGTCCTCAGCAAACCACAGAACAAGTTACAAACAGGCAGCAAACACTCGTTTCCCCGTTACATTTGGGTTATTTTCATGAAGAGAATCTGGGAAAAGAAAGTTCAATTACTTATAAAGTTACAACTAAGTACCGTAAGAATGTAGTAAAAATATATTTTTATTACGAAATTTGAAAACGAACTAAATACGGGATATTTGGGTGTCCCTGAAAGGTCAGTAGGGTGGCACAGTGGCGCAGTGGTAGCGCTGCTGCCTCGCAGTAAGGAGACCTGGTTTCGCTTCGCGAGGAGTTTGCATGTTCTCCCCGTGTCTGGGTGGGTTTCCACCGGGTGCTCCGGATTCCTTCCACAGTCCAAAGACGTGCACTGGTGATCCTAAATTGTCCCAAGTGTGTGGGTGGGGGTGAGTGTGTGCCCTGCCCGGGATTTGTTTGATTTCATTTGGCGCCCTATGAATTGGCTCCAGCAGACCCCCGTAACCCTGTGTTAGGATATAGCGGGTTGGACAATGACGGACTGACTGACTGAAAGATCAAATATTATCAAAATATCAAATATGGGACGTCTGGCAACTTACAAAGACATATTAGCGCATACTATAAAAAATGACCGTTAATTTTCCAGTGTGAAAGTGCTGCATAGAGAAGGCAAACAACTGTAACATGTAAAACGGTAAGCCCCGATGCAGTGAAATGAAACACGCAGACACATAGGATTTTTTTACACTGTTAACCTTTAATACAATCTGTTTCTGTGAAAAAAGTGGTAACCGCGGCACCAAAACCGCGATAACGCCGTCAGTAAGGAAATTGTATTCTGCCTTCCATTTCACTGCACCAAGCTGTTCAAAGAGAAGTTGTTGTTTGTTGATCCCCGTGTCCGGTGACCGAGACTACAAATTCTATCACTTTAAACACGTAATTGAACGCAAAATGATCGCATGTAGTGTGGCTTAATGGAGCCGTCTCTTCAATTTTAATTAATGCGCACCCGAGGAAAAATAAGTTTGGGTGGTTGTCATATGGAGTAGGATGCAATTTTTCAGAACTTCAATATTTTCTGTTTCTTTGTTTTTGGCACCGATTTTTAAATTTGTGTACAGTTTCGATATTTGCATAAGGGAACGCCCCCTTTATCATATTGTTCCTCTGCACAATTGGCGGTCTGGGGGACGTTGTACTTGAACAGAGTTAGCAAACTATCCCGAGTGCTGAAGGTTCTTTTGGAAGCCGACTTCTGGTGGGTCGTTTTCGATGACCTGGCCAACCTGCAACACAGCAGACTTGTCTTCTGCACCACACACCGTACCCTCAAGTCATTCAACGTGGACTTCTTTTCGCGGCTGTGACACGTTTGTTGTTCTTTTAGTGATGTAAACTCTATTTTGCTCTGTGCTTCGGACAGCACAGAAGTTTTGATGGCCTAATGATTGGTAATTTTACTGTTTATCCATCCATCATCCAACCCGCTATATCCTAACTACAGGGTCACGGGGGTCTGCTGGAGCCAATCCCAGCCAACACAGGGCACAAGGCAGGAAACAAACCCTGGGCGGGGCGCCAGCCCACCGCAGGGCACCCGGAGGAAACCCACGCAGACACGGGGAGAACATGCAAACTCCACGCAGGGAGGACCCGGGAAGCGAACCCAGGTCTCCCAACTACAAGGCTACCACTGCGCCACTGTGCCACCCGTAGATATATATATATATATATATATATATATCACACACATATAGTCATTCTTAATTATATAAAGTCAACGTCTGAGTATATAAAGTCATTATTGAATATTCAAAGTCAACATCTAAAAATGTAAAGTCAATATATGCATCTATACAAGTCATTCCTGCACATATAAAGTTAATATCTGAATGTATAAATTCAAAATCTGCATATATAAAGTCATTGTCTGAATATATAAAGTCAACGTCGGAATATATAAGTCATTTCTAAAAATATAAATTCAATGTCTGAAAATATAAAGTCATTCCTGAACCGAAACCCGGGTCCCCTAACGGCGAGGCAGCAGCGCCACCGTGCCATCCTTTACAATTTATATAAACCTTAATTTCTTTTGTAATGTGCTGCAAACAAACACGTCGTCATTTACTGTTGAATGTACAGAATCAGCAAAGTTATACCGGTGAAGACCTAAACATATTGTCACTCTACTTTTACAGTCAAATTCTGGCAACCAAAGCTTCCAGTTTTTGTTTTTACCGTAAATGTAAAATGTTTTACAGGACCGCTTCTGTAATTGCACTTTACTGGGTTGTGTTGTGCGCCTCACAGACCCCTTGATTTATCAAGAACCTTTACACATAAAGTTGGTTCTTTTGGCTTTGAAAAGACTCCAAATATGTGGACAAAACAGAAATATTTAATGTCTAACAGGCGACCTAGCGCGACACGAACAGATCCTGAAACCCTGAAGTTGGCCCGATGTTATTCCACGCCGCGAGGGTCCTTTTTAAAACCAGCCACCCAAGGAAACGTCACAAACCTATCATATTCGTGGTTATTTAGAGCCGGTTATCCAACATAAATAACGGCTCCTTCTGGATGGGTCTTTTGGAAACCAAAAAGTGATCTCCCGTGTCATCTCACTGAAGAAGCCCCCGGCACTTTAATTTGTAAGAGTGTTGCCTCCATGGGGGCTTCGATCGGCACCGAGAACCTGAGAAGTCAACAGTATGAAAGAACCGTTTCGTTCCATGGAGAGTTTTTACATGTGAAGTTGGTTCTTCGGTCATTGAAAAGATTCTTAATTTATGGACGAAACAGACACCTTTAATGCTCGCCAGGCTACTGAGATCAAGAAAGAAGGAGCTAAGCCTGCATTCTTGTATTCAGCATTCTTTTAAAATGCAAGAACCCGTTGGAATTTCACAAGCCCGTTACCAGCTATTCCTGTGGCTATTTATGGATTCCGTTACAGAGCTCAATAAATGGTTCTTTCTGGAAGCTTCGTGTGGTTGGTTGCTTTAGGAAACAGACTGGTTTTTCCCGATGGCATCCCTCTGTAGAACCGCCTTGACACTTTAATTTTTTTTTTTTTTTAAAAAAGTGTTAGACGGGTCTTTTTACGCGTGCCCCTTGACTTACCACAACGGCGCCCCCTCGTGTCCATAGTGTGTTTTTAGTATTAATACAATTTTGAGGTGTCCCGAATGTGCACCCCTTGAGATGCCAAAACGGCGCAACCTCGTTGTTTATAACGCAGACGTAAATGAACTGTCCAGAGCGAGCGCGCGCGCCTCTTGATTTACATAAACCCCGCCCTCGCTGTCTGGATCGCGCGTCCCTTAAGTGTTGCAAACTCAGCAGCGCGCTTTCAGAATCTATAGATATCGAGGATTGGGAGGGGTGGGGGATCCCATGGCGCCCCTTAACTTTGATAAGCCGGCTGCTAATGACAACTAATGGACTGACATGTTCTGCTTAAATAAAATTTACCTAAATAGTCGTACAGTTAGACAACTACTTTGGACTGCATGGTCGAGGAAAACATCATCTAATATCTGCTGAAACTTTTTTGCTAGTGTAGTACGAGTCCAGCATTTAATAAAATAAGTGCGCATGCGTTTATGGAGTCATACAAATAAAATTAGGAACAGATAAAAATGTAATACGACACCTAAAGGCTTCCATTAAAACGTGAATACAAATACAATAAATTACCACAAACCTCTCATGAACTAAAGAAATGATAAAAAAGGAAATCTATAAAACACACTATGCAACAATAACACATGATAAATCATTCTAACAATATCGTTAAAAAAGTAAAGCAAAACGTAAAAAGCCCCATTGACTCTATAAAACAAAACCTGCAATTAGTTAAAATATCTTGCCCTTTAAAACTACATATATATGTATATACGTTCAATGACAACTGGGCGACAGACAACTCGGCGAAAAGACAACTGGGCGACATCCTTTACCAGTTAGGTAACAGTTAGGTTCAAAGAGATTTTGTAATGATATTTAAATGACAACGTAGGGCGCCGGAAAATCCACAGAATCACCTGCTTTATGAGAGACCCAATACGTTGAGAGTAAAGATATTCCTTAAGCCGTACTCGCAGGTCACCTTTTGTATTCTAAATAACGTTATCATATGATTACAATCAATACAGTTTATATAAAGGATTAGCAATTTTGGTTGCAGAAGATAATGTAAGATAGAGTTTGTTCCATCTGCAGAATAAAGTTCGTTCGTCAAATATATAAATTTATTTTCAACATTTTAAATCACGTTGTCATTTAAATATAATTTAAAAATCTCTTTCGCCGAGTTGACTGTCGCCCAGTTGCCACCGAACTATGCTTATGTATATAAAAATGCTTAAAATCCCCATTAAAAAAATAAAACCTATTTAAATAATTGAGGGGCGGCACGGTGGCGCTGCTGCCTCACAGTTAGGAGACCCGGGTTCGCTTCCCGGGTCCTCCCTGCGTGGAGTCTGCATGTTCTTCCCGTGTCTGCGTGGGTTTCCTCCCATAGTCCAAAGACATGCAGGTTAGGTGCATTGGCGATACTAAACTGTCCCGGGTGTGTGGGTGTGTGTGCACCCTGCGGTGGGCTGGGGTTTTTACTTCCATACTGCAACATCCAGTTAAGCCGTTGATCTCCTCCCACACGTGACTTCAGACCAGTTTACACAGGTGGGTGAATTAGTCTCGTAAAGAGGTAACGCCCACCTTATTCACAAATCACGTGTTACTATTTGGACCATCCATCCAAAGTTATCATTCCTATCAGACTAACAAGATAACAGAGCAAGATGACAAGGATAGGAAGATATGGAACAAGATGATCCGCTGTGGCGACCCCTAACGGGAGCAGGCGAAAGAAGAAGAAGATCAGGCTAACACGAGCGAAGTACTTCATTGGGACCTTTGGTTGTCGCGATTCAGAAATAAAATTGGACCACCAGAGTCGGGGGCATTCAGTTTAGGTGGGTGATCTCGATTGGCGGTAGGAGCGTTTAGAACGCTTTTTGTTTCAAAATGAAATAGATAAAAGGTAATGATGAAGTAAAAGTATCAAATGGAAAAAGTGCAATGATGTATATAAAGCAGTTGTTAAATTTGGAAGAACTGCAGCGATGTATATTAAAGATTGAGTGAGTGATAGACGACAAAACCAGCACGTAATGAGACCCTTTAAAAGAAAAACATATTTTGAAATGTGGCGTCCGGCAAAGTCCTGTGAACTGAAAACAACCTTTGAAAATAAGATCAATTTATTAAAACCTGCAAAAGTCAAATTAAAAGTGCATTATTATTACCAGTGAACAGAACGGTGATGTAGTATTTTAGTAGAATATGATCAAATATTGTGTTCTGTTTTACAGTTACAGTACGAGGTTTATTTATTTAGTTCAGTTATAAACAAAAAGTTTTTTTATTTTTTGCATTGTGCTTCGAAATGAACACAAATTCGATTTTGTTTTAAGGATTAGGTAGCTCTCTATATTTGAACCGTCTCACGAGACACCCTTAGGCCAGCAAATATCATAAAAATAAACAAATTGTAGGAATATCCATCCATCCATCCATTATCCAACCCGATATATCCTAACTACAGGGTCACGGGTGTCTGCTGGAGCCAATCCCAGCCAACACAGAGCGCAAGGCAGGAAACAAACCCCAGGCAGGGCGCCAGCCCACCGCAGTGTATGAATATGGATGGCCCAAATAGTAACAGGTGGTTTGTGAATAAGGTGGGTGTTGTCTCTTTAAGAGAAAACTTCACCCACCTGGATAAATTGACCTAGAAACGGACAGCCACAGATAACTGGGCGTTACAGTAAGGAAGCGAAATCTGTGCCTCAAATGTTCACTTTTATGTGGTAGATTTAAATTATTTTAAATAGATTTTATGGGGATTTTAAGTATATATATATATATATATATATAGTGACAAACAGGCACACTTCATATATCAAGAAAACAGTTTTTAAAAACTCTTTTCTTAATACTGGTAATGGAACCGTTTTCTTTGACTAAATGTCGTTAATACAATCACAATAAACGATAATATTCAAATTACTCCCTTTCTTTAGTCCCGATACCGGGACTCCCACACCAGGCAGAATCAGTTACTGGTGGTGGACAAACTGAAACCTCTTAAACGTCAATAGAACACTCGCATTGCCAAAAGCTATGAGTCAACATTAAACACAACTGTTTGAAACCCAACAGGAAAGAAATGAAAATGAAGAGTCTAATTGTTGGTGCAGCGCCGCAGAGCCTCATGGGACGTCAGTGCCGTCCGTCGCTACATCCGGTTATAGTATTTCTAAGAGGCCAGCGGTCTCAACTAATTGTAAGTTTTGTTTTGTAGATGCAATGGGGCTGGTCACGTTCTTCTTTACTCTTTTCACAATATTGTTTGAATGATTTGCTATGCGCTGTTTGTTTAAAGATTGTTTTTTTTTTATCATTTCACTAGTTCTTGGGATGTTTGGGGGTTTTATAGCACATTCCATCCATCCATTATCCAACCCGCTATATCCTATATATATATATATATATATATATATATATATATACATACATAAGAGGTGTGGCAGAAAAGTAATGAGACTGGCAACACTGCAAGCGATCTGGCAACGCTGCGCTGTTGTCCTTGATAGAGCACGTGTATCAGTACCCTCCCATAGCTCAGTGCGAGTTTCAACTCCTTCCGTTAACTACGTGATTTTTGTGACTGCTATTAGCGAATTTGTGTTTTTGGTTGTGCGTCACGCAAAATGGAACAGCGGAATTTGGAGCAACGTTGTGCCATTAAATTTTGTGTTAAGCTTGGAGAATCGGCAAGTGTGACGTTTGAAAAGTTAAAACAGGCCTATGGGGAACATTTTTTATCCCAAGCTCAAGTTTTTCAGGGAGGCCTTCAACTTCGAAAACCAATGAAAACATCGAACGTGTGTGAACACTCTTGTGAGATCAGACCGTCGTTTAACATTAAGAATGTTGAGTGAACAATTAAATTTGAGCAGATTTACCGTTCATCAAATTTTGACTGAACATTTGCACATGCGAAAGGTCTGTGCCAAAATGGTGCCGAAAAACCTCACAATTGAGCAGAAGGGCAATCGAAAAAACGCATTCCTGTGGTTCTCCAGCCCCCTTATTCACCTGACCTCAGTCCGTTTGAAAAAACTTTGGTAAATAAAAAATCAGTCTCATTACTTTTCTGCCACACCTCGTATATATATATATATATATATATATATGGAGCCAATCCTAGCCAACACAGGGCGCAAGGCAGGAAACAAACCCCGGGCAGGGCGCCAGCCCACCGCAGATTAATAAGCCAATTATTTATTTATTTATTTATTTATTTATTTATTTATTTACAAAAAGGTCCGCTCCATTTGGGAGGTGGGCCAAAGCTATTGGTCCCCGTATTGGCCAAAGCTGCCCTATTGTTAGTATTTTTTTTTATAAAGTTCGGGTGGAACTAAAGCGACCGTCTGCGGTTATCTAAAGCGGAAAACACTCGCAATTTCTCTGTACGAGCCTTTTTCTTCCAAAATCTGTCACGAAATTGTTAATAAAATAAACACGTGGAGCTCCAGTAATGAATTTTCTTTTGATTTGATTTATGAATGAGGATCTACACTCTTTTAAAATGCTGGTTCTTTGACGGCACTTTAGGTTTTTTCACTCAGTTCCTCCATTGTCTGACCAAGCAGCATTTCATTCTTTGTATATGAAGCTGCTTCTTTGTGTTTTGAAAAGCTTCCTAATATGCAAAAAAAAAAAATCTTTGATGCATGATAGGCGAGCAGGCCACTAACAGATTAAGAGAATCTGGATTTAGCCTGGATGTGTTATTGTATGCAGTGAGAGTCCTTTAAAAATCAGGACCCCCCCCACTGGCATTCCACAGATCTGTTGCCGTCTCTCCATACTGTGGAGCCAGTTACAGATCTAAATAAATCTCATGGTTCATTCTGGAACCTTCATGAAAAATAAAACATTGAGTTTAGTCAATGAAATTTATTGACGATTGTATTAAGGTTACATTCAAGCCATGTGCATGCATCGCGTGTAAATAACACTCAAGTTTTATTTCACTAGTAGTTCCACTTACTAAGCGCAGTCACTCTTAAAAATGTCGTCGCTTTAACGGCGCTTTCTGTTTCTTTGGTGGGCTGTGTGGTTCCTCCTTGAACTGTTACTTGACTGAGCACCATTTCATCCTGGGACGGGAATTCTTTTGCATATGAAGTTGGTTCTTTGCGCTTTGAAATCTTCCTAATATATGAAAAAAACCCTGAAATCTTTAAAGTATGGGGGGCTGCCTAGCAGGACACTAATAAGATTAAGAAAACTTGAACGTGGCCTGTGTGATTGTATGCAGCGCGAGTCCTTTTCAAATCAGGACCCCGGCAGTTCATCAATCTGTTTCCATCTGTCATGGTTACTTACTGCACTAGCGAGGGTGTCGCGAGGGTGGGAACAAAATCGTGAAACAGTTTCCATTTCTTATTTGGCAATGAATTTATAATTGGAATATTGTTCAAAAGTCAAACTGCCGTCATTAACGAATCACGGATTACAGTTGCGTAGAGTACCTTATGTTACACGGCGTTTTTCATTTCGCTGTTTGGACCACGAACATGGAGATTCTTTCCCAATTCTACACTGGATCAGGCGACGTCGTGTAAACAGTAAGGTTCTTCAAAGTGAACTCCAGTAACTTAAAGTGTTTGTTGTTGCGCTTTATTTAAGGACATCGCAAATGCAAAACGTACTGGCGGTTGGAAAGGGAGCTCATTGGAAATCCAAAGTCGTTTACGTGAAATGCAAACATCCTCCCCCTTTCCGAGTCCACCTTGATCACGTGTGCATGACGTCACAGCGTTGCCACATTTCTCACAACCTTCATACATACATATACAGTATATGCATAGTACCAATGAAGTACTTCGCTCGTGTTAGCCTGATCTTCTTCTTCTTTCGGCTGCTCCCGTTAAGAGTCGCCACAGCGGATCATCTTGTTCCATATCTTCCTGTCCTTGTTATCTTGCTCTGTTATCTTGTTAGTCTGATAGGACTGATAACTTTGGGTGGATGGTCCAAATAGTAACACGTCGTTTGTGAATAAGGTGGGCATTGCCTCTTTACGAGACTAATTCACCCACCTGTGTAAACTGGTCTGAAGTCACGTGTGGGAGGAGATCAACGGCTTAACTGGATGTTGCACTATGGAAGTAAAAACCCCATGGGCCTCAGATGTTCACTTTTATAGAGTAGGTTTCTATATATATATATATTGTGGTACCCGGATGGGGGTGGAACTCAGCCGGGATGCCCAAGACTACCGAAGGAGGGCTTGTGCCTCCTCCAGACCTTGAGGGGGCGACCGCCCTGGGGGCCACAGGTACAGAGCTGGGAAGCTCGACCATGTAGGGGCCCGTGGTTACCGCCAGGGGGCACCCCAATACCTGGAGGACCCTGAACCTCAGCACTTCCGCCACACCTGGAAGTGCTGGGGGGGGGGGAAAGAGAAGCAGGGACACCCGGAGTGCTTTCAGGGATACAGCTGGCACTTCCGCCACACTGGGTGGGAGATTGCCGGGAACACACCTGGAGCACATCCGGGTGCTTATTTAAAGGGGCCGCCTCCCTGCAGAGGATGACTTGAGTCGGGAGAGAAGGAGGCGGTCTGAAGAGAGAGAGAGAGAGAGAGAGAGAGAGAGAGAGTGAGAGAGAAAAGGCATTGTTGTGTGGCACTTGGACATTGTAAATATTATAAATAAGCGTGTGGTGGTGAATTACAACATGTCTGCCTGTCTGTGTCCAGGGCTCGTTCCACTATATATATATATATATACATACATACACACTAGGAGGCTCCACCCCCTGCTCGCTTCGCTCACCCACCCCCGTGTTTGGTTTACCAGATATACTATACAATACAATTTATTTTTTGTGTAGCCCAAAATCACACCAGAAGTGCCGCAATGGGCTTCAACAGGCCCTGCCTTCTGACAGCCCCCCAGCCTTGATTGTCTAAGTAGACAAGAAAAAACTCCCCAAAAAAAAACCCTTGTAGGGAAAAAATTGAAGAAACCTCAGGAAAGGCAGTTCAAAGAGAGACCCCTTTCCAGGTAGGTTGGGTGTGCAGTGGGTGTCATAAAGAAAAAGGGGGTCAATACAACACAATACAATACACAGAACAGAACAAATCCTCAATACAGTATAACAATAAAAATTCTAGAAGTACAGAGTAGAATTTCACATGAGATGATATCCCATAATATGATTTGGATTTGTTTAGAGTCCTGGAGACCTCATCCATCAAGCTGCCTCCCCCATTTTGCCATTCCACATCTGAAATGGCGCTAATCCGATAAAAGGACCCCTCTTTCCCACGATTCCTGTGATCCTTCATCAGGGATGACTTTACCTTAGGCAGGCAATATACAATTTAAAGAGATGGTTATTTTCATGGGAATTGTTACATATGCATTATTTTCACTTTTACTTTAAAAACTTTTGTAAAAACAATATCCTTTAGTTCTGGCCCCGTGCGTGGTCACATCTCTTTCTTGCCAGACGTATAACGTTGCTCATGTTGTTGTGTTGGCTGAACGCACACTAAGGATATGCCTTTGTATCATTTGCTGTCTTTTTGCTGCTGGCGAGCTGCCTGTTCTGCTTGTCGCATGTCGTTGTTTTAAGAGCTGGGAGCACATGATGCTTGTCTGGCACACGCAATCCAACAACTGCTAGGTAAGATGTCTGTGGAGTTGCTTTAAATGATGGCTCACTGCCTTGTCTCGCGTGACGTTGTAAAAACAATACTTGTCCGTTATTTACGGTCCCGGGCGTGGTTAAATTCTCTCTTGCAGGACGTATAACGCTGCGCGTATTGTCCGCGGTTGGGGGGTTGTGTAGCTGCTGTTGCGCTGCCCTTCGATCATTTTAAATCCTGTCCAGCTGCTGTCCTTTTTGCTACTTTGTGGCTCTGCTGCTCGTGTTGTGATCGCTTCTCCATGATCATAAATATACACCTGATCGAATTGTGTTTTCTTTGAAATTAAACCTGTCGTTGCTTTAACTGTTGCAGGACTACAGATTCTCATGGCGTATGGTCCATTATTGTGTAAATCTACGTTTTGTGCATTGAATCTTGTGAATGTGAAAATACTTTTTTTGCTCCTTTCCTTTCCTTTTTTTTGCGCTAATGCGATCTTTTATTCGTCTCATTAATAACGTATTGTCCTTTATACGCTTTATATACACTGAGACACCTGTATCTGTGTGTACTGCTTCCCTTTACACTACTGATTTTTTTTTTTGCCCATTCTCTTTCGTCTCGTGGTTCTTTTATTTGTCTTTCGTGATCTTAACGTGAAGATCACGTATCGTCTCCTAGTCATTCATTCCACAGGATTTTTTTTTTTTATAATAGAGATATATTATAAAAAAACAAAATCCTGGGAGGGAAAGAGTAGGGAGACGAGCTGTGAAGATCACGGAAGACACTTAAAAGACCCGCGAGACTAAAGAGATTGGCCGCGGAGACTTGAGACTTTGTGCCAAGAGACTGACCCAGGACCATCTCACGGGGACGTAGAACATGAGCGCATATAAAGCGTGTAAGGCGGCGGTTCACAACCTGTGGGCCTCAACGTCTCCTTTGTGTTGTGCTGCATTTCCATTCTCGATTGAGCCCCCTGCACAAGCCCACAACAGTCCATGTTATATTTACAGTAGACAGAAGCAGCACATGTGGTGTTGCCCAGGTCAGTAATGTTAAGCCATTTTGATTAGAGACATGGAGACCTTTAATGTTTGGGGGGGTGTGGTACTGTGCTCGGTTAAGGGGGTGTGTAGGTTACTAATTGGGGACTGTAAAACTTTGAGTAGTAAGAGGAGCATATGGTGGGAGTTGGAGTAGTGAAGTCACTTGTAACGTTTCAAATGGGCATTTGACTGCATGTGCGGAGCGGGTGGAGTGTAACGGGGTGTGCTGGTGGTGTAGTATTAGGTTTTGTATCGCTCATATGTGTGTGGTGAAAGAGGTGCAGATTGTGAAATTCTTTAAAAGAAGTATTTTAAAAAGATTCCTGGAAATGCAGTTTCCCCTTTATATTGATTGTTTAATAAGTGTATTGTGGAGGCTGGCCCGGACACAGACAGGCAGATACGTTCATGTCACCCACAAACACGTTTATTTTACAAGTCCCAACTATTTACAAGTGCACACAGTTCCCTCACAAGACCCCAAAGTCCTGGCCACACAATGCCTTACTTTCTTCAGGCCGCCTCCTTGCCTCCTCCAGCAAGCTCAGTCCACTCCACTCCCGACTCTCGCCTCGAATGAAGGGAGGCGGCCCCTTTTATCCACACCCGGATGTGCTCCAGGTGCTTCCCGGCAATCTCCCGCCGACATGCCCCAGTGTGGCGGAAGTGCCGGCTGTATCCCCGGAAGCACTCCGGGTGTCCCTGCTCCTCTTCCCCCCCCCCAGCACTTCCAGGTGTGGTGGTAGTGCTGAGGTCTAGGGCTCCAAAGGCATGGGGTGCCCCCTGGCGGTGGCCATGGGCCCCTACAGAGTGGAGCGTCAAAGCTCTGTACCTGTGGCCCCCAAAGGAACCAGGGCGGTTGCCCCCAGATGGTCTGGGGAAGAAGGCGCAAGCCCTCCTCTGGTCCTCCTGGGCGTCCCGGCTGGGTCGCCACCCCAGCCACCTCTGACAGTATATAATGAAGTTTTATTTTTCTTATTTTTGTATAATAAGTGTATACAGTATATTGAAGTTTTATTTTTCTTATTTTTATGATTGAATAAAGTTTTTAAAACATCTATCAATCTTACTTACTTGTAATGTTGATTGTATTTTTGACTAAACTGTCTTACTGTTATGTGACTCATGTGAGTTCAAAAAGAATTGAAAAAAAGAAACAAATAAAATGAACATCCAGTAATGTGTCCAAAAAGCTTCCGAATGAATGGAAATATAATACGAAAAAATAAATGACAAAATGAACTCCAAATCATATCAGTGAATGCAACTGGAGAAACAACAGGCTAGAAACGCGGCCTGTCTGTCTGTCTGTCTGTCTGTCTCTCCCCCTCTTGGTGTTTTGCAGTTGTTTCAGAAAGCATTCAGATGCCCTCACTTTATGCACACTTTATTGTTTTGTAGATTGAATTTCAAATGGAAAATTGTGATATTGAGAGGCGCGGTGGCGCAGTGGGTAGTGCTGCTGCCTCGCAGTTAGGAGACCTGGGTTCGCTTCCCGGGTCTTCCCTGCGTGGAGTTTGCATGTTCTCCCCCTTTGTGCATGGGTTTCCTCCCACAATCCAAAGACATACAGGTTAAGTGTATTGGCGATTCTACACTAGTGTGTGTTTGGTGTCTGTATGTGTGTGTGCCCTGTGGTGGGCTGGTGCCCTGCCCAAGGTTTGTTTCCTGCCTTGTGCCCTGTGTTGGCTGGGATTGGCTCCAGCAGACCTCTGTAATCCTGTAGTTAGGATATAGCATGATGGATGGAAATTGTGATATTTTTAGGCATAATTTGTATAGATTGAACTTTTTGTCCCACATGGAAAATTTGACTTTTTATACAATCTCAATAAATGAGTAAATGCATAATATATAATAAAAAAAATACACACATGAATTTACTAAAGGTAAAGAAAACTTTTCACTGGACGAAACATAGAAGAGCAGTCCTAGTGAGGCACTATAAAGCCGTTTGGCTGTAGGTATGTAAGTAATCGGCAGCTTTTCTCCACCTGCTGAAAAATTCTATCCATCTATCTATAAAACTTGACACAACACATGAAAGAGACCTGGACAGGGTGCCACCCTGTCGACTGGAGGGTCCTCGTTTAAACACA
>JANRMT010062810.1:5934546-5973118 GCA_026402145.1 Polypterus bichir lapradei
CTGTGTGATTTTGGGCTATACAAAAATAAACTGTATTGTATTGTATTGTATTGTAAACTGGAGGTAACTGCCAGCATTCTTTATGTTTGAGTGCCACCGCGCCCCTGTTGCTTTTGAAATTAAATAGAGTTGGCTGGGTTGGCATCCCAACTATTTTTGGGGCTCATTCTGTCTTTGTGACTCAAGCCGCCATTCAGTTTTTCCTCAGAGCTCAGACTTCTTAGTCGTGGAATCAGCCTAGTTCAGTGGTTCTCAACCTGTGGGGCGGGCCCCCCTAGGGGGACGCAAAATAACAAAAAGGGGGGGCGCGAAGATGTGAAAAAAAGAAAACAAGAATCAAAAATATGAAAAAACAAATTAACTTAAACTACATTCTGATACTAGAACAATAAATATAGAGTTAGATAAATGTTGATAAAAGTTAAGTAGGTATAATAAAATATGCATCTACATTTCAAAAAAAATTTAGGCATGGCGCAATTAAAACTGTTATGAAAACTCAGGTCGCAAATACTTAAAGGTTGAGTAACGCTGGCCTAGTTGGTTGGTCTTCTCTGTTCTTTCTTCAATTCTACTTTAACTTTTTTGAAATATGGAGACCAAAATTGCACACAGTACTCCAGCTGAGGCCTCACCAGTGTGTGGTGAAGCTTAAACGTCACCTCCTTTGACTTGTACTTCACACATCAGGGCATTATGTCACCTAACATCCTATCAGATTTCTGTATCACTTCTGTCCATGGCCTTGATAGAGATGGTGATCAGTCCACTATGATTCTCGGATTCTTCTCATAAGGTGACCAGCAGATTAAAAGTCAAAAACTGAACCTCTAAGACATCATTCAGGAGCCTGCAGCTGGAGGTGTAAAGTGGAGAATCATGGCATAGGGTGGTCTTGAAAATGCAGTGATCGGGGGTTCTACAGGTCTTACACACCAGTTTAGTAGATAAGCACACATTTTCAAATAAAGGTAAATGAGGACTTTGAAACAAATGCATGAATCAACAACAAGAGTAGCTGTTACTTCTTCTTCGGCTGCTCCCATTAGGGGTCGCCACAGCGGATCATTTTCTTCCATATCTTCCTGTCCTTGTCATCTTGATCTGTCATACCCATCACCTGCATGTCCTCTCTCACCACATCCATAAACCTCCTCTTAGGCCTTCCTCTTTTCCTCTTACCTGTCAGCTCTATCCTTAGCACCCTTCTCCCAATATACCCCTCATCTCTCCTCTGCACATGTCCAAACCAACGCAATCTCGCCTTTCTGACTTTGTCTCCCAACCATCCCACCTGAGCTGACCCTCTAATGTCCTCATTTCTAATCCTGTCCATCCTCGTCACACCCAATGCAAATCTTAACATTATTAACTCTGCCACCTCCAGCCCATAAAACACAGCTGGTCTCACTGCCGTCCTGTAGACCTTCCCTTTCACTCTCACTGATATCCGTCTGTCACTAATCACTCCTGACACTCTTCTCCATCTACTCCACCGTGCCTGCACTCTCTTTTTCACTTCTCTTCCACAATCCCCATTACTCTGTACTGTTGATCCCAAGTATTTAAACTCATCCACCTTCGTCAACTCTACTCCTTGCATCCTCAGCATTCCACTGACCTCCCTCTCATTCACACACATGTATTCTGTCTCAGTGGTCCTACTGACCTTCATTACTCTCCTCTCTAGAGCATATCTCCACCTCTCCAGGGTCTACTCAACTTGCTACCTACTCTCGCTACAGATCACAATGTGATCAGCAAACATCACAGTCCACGGGGACTCCTGTCTAATCTCCTCTGTCAACCTGTCCATCACCATTGCAAATAAGAAAGGCCTCAGAGCCGATCCCTGATGTAATCCCACCTCCGTCACTCCTACCGCAGACCTCACCACAGTCACACTCCCCTCGTACATATCCTGTACAACTCTTACGTACTTCTCTGCCACTCCCGACTTCCTCATACAGTACCACAGCTCGTCTCAGTCACCCTGTCATTTACTTTCTCCAGGTCCACAAAGACGCAATGCAACTCCTTCTAGCCTTCTCTCTACTTCTCCAACACCCTCAGTGCAAACATCGCATCTATGGTGCTCTTTCTTAGCATGAAACCACACTGCTGCTCACTAATCATCACCTCACGTCTTAACCGAGATTCCACTACTCTTTCCCATAACTTCATGCTGTGGCTCATCAATTTTATCCCCCTGTAGTTACTACAATCTTGCACATCCCCCTTATTCTTAAATATCGGCCCACCAGTCCACTTCTCCACTCCTCAGGCATCCTCTCACTTTCCAAGATTCCATTAAACAATCTGGTTAAAAACTGCACTGCCATCTCTCCTAGACACCTCCATGCTTCCATAGGTATGTCATCTGGACCAACAGCTTTTCCATTTTTCAAGACCAAGTAGCTCATCGTGGACTTCAGGAAGAAGGAAGACAACATCCAGCCACTCATCATCAATGGGAGATGGGTGGAGAGGGTCTCAGACCTCTGCTTCTTGGGAGTCACCATTAGGGAGGACTTGACCTGGGGAACACACACTGCTGAGGTAGTGAAGAAGGCCCAAAATAGACTCTACTTCCTGAGGGTTCTCAGGAAGAACAGCATCCCTGAGAAACTGCTGGTGTCCTTTTACCGCTGCACAGCAGAGAGCATCCTGGCCTACTGTCTCTCTGCGTGGATCTCCAGCTGGTCATTAAGGCCACCCAGCGGATAGTTGGCTGTCCTCTCCCGTCACTAGAAGAACTACAAAGTGCCTGTTGTCTCAGGAACGTCAAGAAAATTCTTCAGAACCCATCACACCCAGGACATGCATTGTTTGAACACCTGCCTTCAGGCAGATGTTTCAGATCCATAAAGACTAAGACAAATAGACTGAGAAACAGTTTCTATCCTTCAGCCATCACCATGCTGAATGTTGCTAAGTGGTCAGTCTGACCGAGTGCACCTTCATGTTTACAATACAGCTCTGAGTCAACATTGGATAAGGGACAAGTGCAATATGACGTATGTATGAATGGAAAATTTTAGTTTTAGCTTGTGTAATTGTGTTTTGCTTTTATTTTATTTTTGCATTGGAAAATTGCACCTAAATTTCGTTGTACAATGTCTCATTGCTACAATGACAATAAAGATTTTGATTCGATTTGATGTTTCATCCTCTTCATAGCTGTCCTTACTTCCTCCTTGCTAATCCATTGCACTTCTGATTCACTATCTCCTCTTCATCTAACCTCTTCTCTCTCTCGTTCTCTTCATTCATCAGCCTCTCACAGTCCTCTTTCCATCTGCTCAACACACTCTCCTCACTTGTTTCAATCTTTATCCTTTATCACCCTAACCTGCTGCTCATCTTTCCCAGCTCGGCCCCCCTCTGTAGCCCA
This sequence comes from Polypterus bichir lapradei, assembly GCA_026402145.1. NCBI lineage: Eukaryota > Metazoa > Chordata > Cladistia > Polypteriformes > Polypteridae > Polypterus > Polypterus bichir. The sequence goes on from JANRMT010062810.1 coordinate 5,937,941, forward strand.
CCGGTCCTTTTCTCCCTCCTTAGTGTCCAACCTCTCATACAACTCATCATACGCCTTTTCTTAGCCTTCGCCACCTCTCTCTTCACCTTGCGCCTTATCTCCTTGTACTCTTGTCTACTTTCTGCATCTCTCTGACTATCCCACTTCTTCTTTGTCACCCTCTTCCTCTGTATACTCTCCTGTATTTCCTCATTCCACCACCAGGTTTCCTTTTCCTCCTTCATCTTTCCAGATGCCACGCCAAGCACCTTTCTTGCTGTCACCCTTACTACATCTGCTGTAGCTGCCCAGCTGTCTGGTGACTCTTCACTGCCACCCAGTGCCTGTCTCACCTCCTCCCTAAATTCAACCTTGCAGATTTCCTTTTTCAACTTCCACCATTTGATCCTTGGCTCTGCCCTCACTCTCTTCCTCTTCTTAATTTCCATCGTCATCCTACAGACCACCATCCTATGTTGATTAACTACACTTTCCCCTGCCACCACTTTGCAGCCTTCAGTCTCCTTCAGATTGACTCTTCTGCATAGGATGTCATCTACCAGTGTGCATCTTCCTCCACTCTTGTACGTCACCCTGTGTTCCTCTCTCTTCTTAAAATACGTATTCACCACAGCCATGTCCATCCTTTTGGCAAAATCCACTGTCCTCTGACCTTCTTCATTCCTCTCCTTGACACCATACCTACCCATCACCTCCTCGTCTCCTCTGTTCCCTTCACCAACATGTCCATTGAAATCCGCTCCAATCACCACTTTCTGTCCCTTGGGTACACCGCTCATCACTTCACCCAACTCACTCCAAAAATCTTCTCTCTCACCCATTGCACACCCAACTTGCGGTGCATACGCACTAACAACATTCATCATCACACCTCCAATTTCCAGCTTCATCATCATCACTCTGCCTGACACTCTTTTCACCTCCAAAACACTCTTGACGTGCTGTTCCTTCACAATAACTCCCACTCCATTTCTCCTCCCATCCACACCATGATTGAGCAATTTGAATCACCTCCGATCCACCTGGCCTTACTCCCCTTCCATTTAGTCTCCTCCACGCACAATATATCAACCTTCCTTCTCTCCATCATATCTGCTAACTCTCTGCCCTTACCAGTCATACTGCCAATATTCAAAGTTCCTACCCTCAGTTCCACTCTTTTACCTTCCTCCTCTCCTCCTGCCTCCGGACACGTCTCCCGCCTCTTCTCCTCCTCCTTCTTCTTCAGCCAACAGTAGCCTAATTTCCGCCAGCACCCTGTTGGCTAACAGTACTGGTGGTGGTCATTGTTAACCCAAGGCTTGACCAATCCACTATGGAAATTTGTATCATTGTCCGCATACTGATTTGGCAAATGCCCTTCCTGACGTAACCCTCCCCATTTATCCGGGCTTGGGACCGGCACAAAGAAACACACTGGTTTGTGCATCCCCTGTGGCTGGGTTAACAAGAGTAGCTGTGACTAATAAAGCCTAATATCATAAATTAACAAGTATACAACTTTATTAACAAAAGACAGTTTGTTATTCCTTTATTTCTGCCGTATCAGAAATCTCCTTAAAGCTATTTATTTTGTGTGTGCATTTAAACAGCTAACTAATCTAAAAAATAATAATACATTGTATTTATATAGCCACTTCCCCAAGCTAAAAGTACAACAATGTCACAATAAATATCTAAAAATATGCCAATGTTAAATACAGTATATTGTGATCACTTCCTTGAGACAATGTCAAGGTCCTGCATCTGAAGCGGCCACAGAGGGGTCTATCCCTGGAGTAGACTCTATGGGGATTTGTTCCTGCATTGCACCTTAATAATAATAATACGTTTTATTTATATAGCGCCTTTCCCATGCACAAGGCACCTTACGTTCCTGGGATTGTCTCAGCTCAACAGCAAGTATATTTTTATGTGTCATTTACAAACGCACACTTTTTCAGATTAAACAGCTTAATAAACTTGACATTATTTTTATAATAGTAGCAAACCTAACAAAGCCTCCTATATGGCAGTTAAAGCAGGTTTTGACTGAACCATTATGCTTGGCTGCAGATTTTAGCCACTGGGTGGCGCCAGAGGCCAGCACTACATTTCCAGGTTTAAATTGCATCACAAATACGTAGTGAAAGCTTTGATCCAAAGTGGCTTAAAAAATGACAAGTGAACAGATGAAACTCGACTTGGTGAGTCCTGGAAGGAGAAGCACACAGTGAATGGGACGGAATCTGTGACCTCGAGCTTTTATGTAGTGCACGTCCTACTGGGCTCAGACCACCTCTTGTCCTTCCATGACGCCAATGTAAGTGAAGATTTGTAGAGGATGGGAGCGCTTATCAGACAATGATGTTTTTCAACCCACACAACAAGTTGGCCTCTTGCTAAATGCCAGTTCTCCAAAGAAGAGGTCCATTGGCCACGTGTGGCATGTGACCAGGCCAGCACACAAGTCTGTGCTTGAAAAAGGTGAAGATGAAGGTGGTGCCTTCCCTCTCAAGCACTGAGTTGTTGACCTTGTCTCACCAAGTGATGCCAAACATGCGCCTGAGGCAGAGTATGTGGAAGGAGTAGAACCGTGCAGAATCCGAGTCTTGCATCATGCAGGCGATATACACCTGGGGCCTCATATATAAACGGTGTGTACGCACAAAAATTTGCGTAAGAATGTTTCCACGTTCAAATCGCGATGTATAAAACCTAAACTTGGGGTAAAGCCCCACACATTTCCACGGTACCTCATATCGGTTTTGCAGACTGGCAGCACCCAGCGTCAAAGCAGTGCTACTGTTCCAGTATGGTAACCCTTCTTTTTTCGATCCACATCCCTGACACGGCTTTATAAATACACTGAAATTAACCGCATATTGTTTATTAGTTTAATGCATCTGATTGTAATTAACCAGTAACAATATAATGGTCCACAGAATGGCCAAACTATTCTAAATACCACAGCTGCTTTAGCGTTGTTACTCTCACTGCACCTTCTTCTTCTTTCAGCTGCTCCCGTTAGGGTTGCCACAGCGGATCATCTTTTTCCATATTACTCTCGCTGCACCACTCGGAGTATTTATATCACTGTATCTGAGTGTGAATCACAGCTGTACAGCAGCTGATCGGAAAGAGAATTATCGGGATACAGCATCAAGCACACGCTGCCTCAGCCATGTGCACAGTCTATTTGAACTGCTTTCATATGGCAAACGCTTCAGAGCCTTTCCTGTACAGACCTCGCGGTTTAGAAAGAGTTTCATCACAACAGCTCTAAACGCACTCAATCAGTCCATCAAGTGCTCCTTGTAGAACTGTTGGTACTTAAGTACAATCACCTCACTGGAAACTTGAGATACAGTTATAATATTACACAACCTGAGCCACTTTATAAAGCACATATTTACATATGATGACGATATCATTGTAACGATGAAATGCAGCAAAATATGTTTACCATATTATACAGATAAAACATTAACTTCATTTAAATAATCTATATTGTTAATATGTGAGGATACGGTGCCAAAGCGCTAGCGACGAGCTGGCGTCCCTTTCACGGATTGTTCCTGCCTCTCTCTGTATTCTTGCTGGTGCTGACGCAACACTGGAAGGATAGATGGATAGAATAATTAAACATGTACTACGAAGATATTTCATCCATCCATCCATCCATTATCCAACCCGCTATATCCTAACCACAGGGTCACGGGGATCTGCTGGAGCCAATCCCAGCCAACACAGGGCGCAAGATAGGAAAAAACCCTGGGCAGGGTGCACACACACACGACAATTTAGAATCACCAATGCACCTAACCTGCATGTCTTTGGACTGTGGGAGGAAACTGGAGTACTTGGAGGAAACCCACGCAGACACAGGGAGAACACACAAACTCCACGCAGGGAGGACCTGGGAAGCGAACTCGGGTCTCCTAACTGCGAGGCAGCAGCGCTACCCACTGTGCCACCGCTAACACGGTCCAACACCCTAATACTATATAGAAACTAGGACTAATAACAACATTGGAAAACCTTTAAGTGAGTGTGGTATAGTGGGTCCATAGCTCCCGTCAAAGGCCAGTTTTAAAAAATAATCACCGCACTCGCGGCTTAGCAGCGGGGCATGGTGGTTGTGTGGCTGAAGCGGTTCCCGGGATGATTCATGATGTGGGTGTTTCTAACCTAAGTGCACAGGTGGGAATCCGTCCACATCTGTGATTGTTCCCGGGGCTGCTGATTTGCTACAGCTGCCACGTCCTCTTCATAAATAGAAGCGCGAGGCGGCTAAGGAGGAGGAAAAAAAAATGGAGGAGTAAGAAAAGAGAGAGACGGAGGTTGCAGGAAGTAGTATGGAGAGAGAACCGGTGTGAGCGAGCAAGTGAGCGAGTGCATGCTCGCAGGCAGGCAGCTGGACAGTGAGCCCAAGCAGGGGTGTTTGGGGCAGAAGGAAGCGGTGGCTCCAGCTGAGCAAACAAGGAGCTGGAGTGACCAGTGAAGAAGGACGGCTGGCTGTGTAAGGCCGAGAAGGCAGCGGGAGTTGGGACTTGGGACGTGGATTCCCCAGCGTGAGAGCCCTGGTCGTCGGGGATCCCAAGTCGCTGTTTGATGTGGCACATGTGTAAGTTCATTCCTTGGCGGAGTGTTTGTCCAGTTTCTCTCACATAGAGTGCAGTGTCAGGACATTTCATACACAGAATGAGGTAGACCACATTAGATGATCTGCAGGAAAATGACCCCTTTATGCGATGTTCTAGTCGGCAGTGAGGTATAATTACACGGTCTGTATTATAAATGCGTTTTACATCTTTTCTGTAGGCAGGGAGTTGTGCCATTTTCTGTTGGTCCACTTAGGGAGTTTCGGACAATTAAGAAATCAAAAAGGGAAGAAATCGTCATGAACCAGAGACTGGTTTTAAGCAGAGTGACTACAGTCGAAATTAAGTTCTTGATGTGTCTGGGAGTTATTACTTTTAGTGACCAATAAACATTTCTATCTATCTATTATATAGTGCCTTTCATTTCTATCTATCTGTCTATCCATCTATCATATAGTGCCTTTCATTTCTATTTATGTATCTATTATATAGCACCTTTCATTTCTATCCATCTATCTATCATATAGTGCCTTTCATTTCTATTTACAGTATGTATCTATCTATCTATTATATAGCACCTTTCATTTCTATCCATCTATCTATCATATAGTGCCTTTCATTTCTATTTATGTATCTATCTATTATATAGCACCTTTCATTTCTATCTGTCTATCCATCTATCTATCATATAGTGCCTTTCATATCTATCTATCTATCTCTGTGATGATAATAAGGGAAAGAGATGCTTCCCTGTTTAATAGAGTCTTTCATCATACTTCCATGACATTCTCTGACCCGTGATGTCTACAGGAACTCAATGGCCTACAATTCATTCTGCTAACCAAATGACCCACTTGAGTTTGTTTCGATTGAGCAGATACGCTGCCATACCACACAATTATGGAGACAGTGAGGACGCTTTTAGTGACAACAGAACTAGCACTGATTGGGACAGGTGAAATGTTTTAAGTTCCATCCATCCATCCATCCATTATCCAATCCGCTATATCCTAACTACAGGGTCACGGGGGTCTGCTAGAGCCAATCCCAGCCAACACAGGCCGCAAGGCAGGAAACAAACCCCGGGCAGGGTGCCAGCCCACTGCAGATGTTTTAATTTGGTGGAGAAAAAAAAACATATAAGTGTTGAGGTGTTTTGACAAGAGAAATCACCAGTTCAGAGCTGGATACTGTATACAGCAGAACCTCTGGTCACAAACGTTTCCGAACACGTACAAATCGGGTTATGATCAAAAAGCTCGCTAAACTTTTGCAAACCACACGCTCTGGTGGCAAACAAAAACACTGGCAGCCAGTTTCCCTTCCGGTTAGTACACGCCAATGATTTCTGCACGTGTTCAGTCTCTCCCTGTACATCGTTCTCGGTCAGACGTGCGTGCATTCGCTGTGAACTCTTCGTGGTCTTTTTCGTGTGCTTTTGCGTTAATTTTGCAATTAACAATGGTCTCTAAGCAAGTGAAGAGTGGTAGTGTTGGTGAGAAGAAAGGTTTGAAGAAAATTGAAATCCAATTAAAGAAAGAAATCATTGAAAAGTATGAGCGTGGCGTACGTGTTACTGAATTTGCTGCCGAGTACAAGAAGTCAAAATCTGCTGGAAATCTATCCATCCATCCATCCATCACTCAACCCGCTATATCCTAACTACAGGATCACAGGGGTCTGCTGGAGCCAATCCCAGCCAACACAGGGCGCAAGGCAGGAAACAAACCCTGGGCAGGGTGCCAGCCCACCACAGGGCGCGCACACACACACACACACCAAGCACAATTTAGAATTACCAATGAACCTAACCTGCATGTCTTTGGACTGTTGGGAGGAAACCCACGCAGACACGGGGAGACCATGCAGACTCCACGCAGGGAGGATGCGGGAAGCGAACCCAGGTCTCCTTACTGCGAGGCAGCAGCGCTACCCACTGTGCCACAGTGCCACCCACTAGAAATCTATCGATCTCTAAATCGAAATCTTCCTTCGTGGAGCCGGACTCTCCCTCAAAACTGTAACCTCCTCTCCACCTAGCTTCCTCCTCACTTCCTTCACGCCAGAACTCGACTCATGCAAGATTCGTTTTCTTGGTTGTTTATGGTTAGTTTTTTGTATAAATTAACAGATTTTTAAAATGTTCATTTTTTTCCCTGTGCTTAAAACTCATTACAAAAAAAAGTGTTTACAGCGAGCGGTTCGTAAGGGTGTAGTGCAAACTCTTACAATGTTAGTTTTCTCTGCTGTTCAAGGTCTTTACATTTAGTTTACTATTACACTGTGCATTCTATGGTATAATTAACTATTTGTGTGCTTAAAAATCTTAAATAAAATTTGCATACAGTTCGATGGGTGGGCGGAGTGGTGGCTCTGAGGCTAGGGATCTGCGCTGGCAATCGGAAGGTTGCCGGTTCAAATCCCGTAAATGCCAAAAGGGACTCTGCTCTGTTGGGCCCTTGAGCAAGGCTCTTAACCTGCATTTGCTCTATCCTGGGTATGACGTTAATCTGCATCCAGCCCTGCATGAAGGCCCTCCAACCTGCAGGGAAACACTTGGGGGTTGGTGGCAGATTTGGCACTCCAGCGCCCATTAAAAAACCTCACATTCTTCCACTCCATCTGAACTAGTGTGGTGCTGAGGTATCACCCAGGGAGGTTCTTAGGCATACGTGAACTACGCACCCGTGTAGGGCCCCGACTTACAATTTTTTTTTTTTTTTTTTTGTCAGGCTGTGGGCCTGGGGCCCCAGTCATGCCCCTGTGCCAGTCCCTCACGTCGTGTGTCACGATACCCTCCTCATCCTAAATTTTATTGTTCTTTTCCAGACGTTTTATTAGAACGCCTTCCTGAGCTATGGGGGGCTATACAATACAATACAATACAGTTTATTTTTGTATAGCCCAAATTCACACAGGAAGTGCCACAATGGGCTTTAACAGGCCCTGCCTCTTGACAGCCCCCCAGCCTTGACTCTCTAAGAAGACAAGAAAAAACTCCCAAAAAAACCTTGTAGGGAAAAAATGGAAGAAACCTTGGGAAAGGCAGTTCAAAGAGAGACCCCTTTCCAGGTAGTTCCCGGACCCCCCTCCCCATACGGGGCCTGCACATCCGAGGCCCCCAAACTGCTAAGAATGGCCCTGTATCACATGTTGCATGGCTGCACTCAGGTCCCAATCTGGCATCCTGAGTTGGTTTGTCGTGTGGTGGCTGCGGCAATGCGCTGTATCAGCGTGTGCTCCTAACTTCTCTCTCTTTCTTATGGGCTGGAACAGATTAATTGTATTTTCATACAAACTTATGTGGAAATTACGTTCGGGTCACGACCAAATCGAGTACGCGTCTAGAGATTTGGAACAAATGATGTTCATGACCAGAGGTACCACTGTATGTTGATTTGGACACATCTAGCTTTGGAGTGATGGTGATTCACAAGTTCTTCAAAGGCAACCAGCATGTCTTCATGAGGCACACCACTTAAAGCTGATAATATTTTCACATACAGGTGAAACCTTTATTGTTTTTGTAAGTGTTGTGAAGAGTGGAGGTGGTAAGTAAGGAGCAGAAAAACCAAGGAAAATTTGGGGTGCCAACTGGGCCACCCTGTTCAGTGCAATCATCGACAAAATAGAACAGAAATGGATTTTTTTTTTTTAAGCAATCATCTCTCTTGAGCAGCTCTGCTTCAGGACGCTCATGCATCTGGGCCAAATTTCCATCAAATGAGACCCAGTCCTCCATGAGCCCCTCAGCTTTACACCATCCCAACCTTAAGGGGTGAGGCTTACTTGCATGGGGGCTTGGCTGAATTCCCCTCCATGGGGTGTTTCTCTGAGTCAGGGATGAGAAAAGAGAAGATTCACTTTGCTATGGCACCCTTGCTTGTCCCAAAGGGTTATTGCATACCTTGTCCGAGCCTGGCAGGTTGATCCACAGGTGCCCATGCATGACAGTGTCCATTAAATTAAATTCCTGCATTTTTCTCCACAGTGACGGTCCAAGATGAAAAAAATCATCACCTTAGTTGCATCATCGGGAAGACAGTTTTACAGGCTTTTGGTCAAACTTGAATTATGAATATGTCACAAAAAGGAGAAGTGATACCCGTAAATGAAAGTGCCGCCTTTCGCACTTCTTGCCAAACAGTAATTTTTCATTGGGTTATTACTGTTATATGAAACACAGGCATTGAAAATGTATAAAAACATTGTAAAAAAAGAAACAAGTTCAATAACAAAATACTGGGAACAACCCTATATAAACTGAGAAAGTAATAGCAAGGAAACAAGCACACAAGAGTGCCAATGTTCCAGTAAGTAGGCACAGAGTTCAGTAAAAGAAAAAGGATTGAACATTAGAACACTCTGGACGACAACAGGCCATTCAGCCTAACAAAGCTCGCCAGTCCTGTCCACTTATTTCTTCCAAGAAAACATCAAGTCGAGTTTTGAAAGTCCCTAACATCTTACTGTCTATCACACTACTTGGTCGCTTATTCCAAGTGTCTATCGTTCTTTTTGTAAAGAAAAACTTCCTAATGTTTGTGCAAAATTTACCCTTAACAAGTTTCCAACTGTGTCCCCGTGTTCTTGATGAACTCATTTTAAAGTCACAGTCTTGATCCACTGGACTAATTCCCTTCATAATTTTAAACACTTCAGTCAGGTCTCCTCTTAATCTTCTTTTGTTTAAACTGTAAAGGCTCAGCTCGTTTAATCTTTCCTCATAACTCCACCCCTGTAGCCCTGGAATCAGCCTAGTCGCTCTTCTCTGGACCTTTTCTTGTGCTGTTATGTCTTTTTTGTAGCCTGGAGACCAAAACTGCACACAGGACTCCAGATGAGGCCTCACCAGTGTGTTATAAAAGTGGAGCAGAACCTCCTGTGACTTGCACTCCACACATCAAGGCGCTATATAACCTGACATTCTGCTAGCCTTCTTAATGACTTCTGAACACTATCGGGAAGTTGATAGCTTAGAGTCCACTATGAGTCCTAAATCTTTCTCATAAGGTGGACTCTCGATTTTCCGACCGGCCATTGTGTATTCAAACCTCACATTTTTACTTCCTATGTTTAATACTTTATATTGACTGACATTAAATTTCATCTGCCACAAATCTGCCTAAGCCTGTCTGCTATCCAGGTCCTTCTGTGATGATATAACGGATTCCAAATTATCTGCTAATCCACCTATCTTGGTATCATCTGCAAATTTAACCAGCACTGCCCCCTGCTGGTCACCACTCTTAACATCGGCCAGGTCTGATGAAGCTCCTCTCACCATCACCCTTTCTGTGTCTGAGCCAATTCTGCACCCATCTAAAAACATCACTCTAACCTCCCGCTTCTTTTAGTTTGATGCCCATCCTCTCATGTGGCACCTTATCAAATGCTTTCTGAAAGTCCACATCAATAATATCATAAGCTCCACTTTGATCATATCCTTTTGTTGGCTCCTCATAGAATTCCAGCCTATTAGTAAAACACAACCTCCCTAGGAGCAACTAGTGAATGCACTGATCTCCTGGTTCCATCTGAACACCTTCTTCCAGGATTAATACTGGGAAACCAGAAGAATTGGGGTTTGTAGGAGAGACTAGAAGTGACGTCGGGACTCCTCTGGTTGTTAAGCTTCTGAACTGTGGACAACGAAGAGGAAGATGTTAATGTTGGTGCCCCCTACTGAGCCGGGATGGAATTGCTTACCTTTACAGAGCGCTTGTGCCTGACAACATACATAAAGTGCCTTCAGAAGGTGTGCAGATCTCTTAACTTTTTCCACACTTTATTATGCTACAGCTTTGTTCTAAAATCATTTGAATTCACGTTTCTTCCATCAAACACTCAATACCACAGACGGACAAAAACGAAAATAGAATTTTAGGAATTTTTACAATTCTATGAACAACAAAACAATTGATACACATTTTCAAAACTTTTACTCAGTTCTTTGGCAGTGATTCCAGCTTGGAGTCACCTTGGGTTTGATGCAACAACCTTCACACATCTAGATTTGTTAATTTTCTGTCATTCTTCTCTGCAGATCCTGTCAAGCTCTGTCAAGTTGGATGGAGACTGTCGGTGGCAGGGCTGGATTAAGACGAAATTGGGCCTGATGCTGCCGCGCAAAAAAGGCCTATTTTTTCTCGGCATTGGTGCATTTGACACTCACCGTACATGCGCACTCAGACCAATCAAGGAGACTTAATTACTTGCGACTCAACCAGCCAGCCTTTATTGAACATGAATAATAATAACGACGTAGTATCGTAACAACTCGAAATTAACATCAAACTATGTAACGTCAACATTCAATAGCAATTGTCTGAAAAGTGCAATTAATGCAGAAAACCTAACAATGAAATACACAAAATTTCGCAATTCTCTTACGAAACAGAGTAAGAAAAAATGAATTTGCAGAGACATTGGGTCAAAGTGACTCGGTTCAGGCTCTTGAGGGTAAAAATTTGTCCACGATTTAAATTTCATAATAGACCAGAATCCTGTCGAGGATTTTAAAAATTCTAAACATCCATGCTGGGCCCGTGTGCCGACTTTTAGTTTCACCTTTACAGATAACCATTTAAATAGCCATCGATTTTTACTGTACAAATAACTTTCAAGGTGAAAAATTTACTACGTGGCACTTACCGAACAATAATAAAGTGGCAAGAATCCCCAAGATATGCAAAAAATGCAGTTAAATTACTAAGTAAATTGTTTAACGTAAAATTGATAGCATTAACTTGAAATCTTCGGTTAACAATAAACACAACGACGTTATAGTTACGTCACAGCGCAAAGAACAATAGTAACTGTGTAACGGCCGACCCCTTTACCCAGCCGGCAGCTACACCTCCAAGACCTGTGGCCTGGATAATTTACTGAGAAATAAACTATCAAGCCGTACTTCTAACCAATTAAACTTTTCCCCACAATCGACGGTGAAAATATAAGTACACAAAACAGGATGTAAAATTAAACGGATTAAATGTATTAAATAAAAGACATGCAAAAAACAGATATAAATAGAAATATCCCTCCACCCCAGCAACAACAAGACAGCACCAAATATAAATACAACAAAAACCCTCCCTTGCTCCTGTAACATAACACACAACACGAATAACAAAATGACTGATAAACTGAATGATTGTGAACTTGAGTCCGATTGTAAAACTGTCCTGAAAACGGATGACTGAACTAGAGGTAAATGCGTTGTATGATTTTCCCGGCGATTGGAGCAACCTCACCGTGATTCCTCGGCGTATGGTGGATAGTGAATCGACCCCGGGGTCTCAGTAGATGGAGGTTGAAAAACAGTCCGGCAAAATGAAAAGCAAACTGGTGAAAAGGCGCGATGTGAAAAAACAGCAAGCAAGTTGAAAAGTGGTTGAAACAAAATGGTCTTCTTTCTCTCTCCTTCCTTCCTTCCTTCCTTCCTTCCTTCCTTCCTTCCTTCCTTCTCTCTCTCTCTCTCTCTCTCTCTCTCTCTCTCTCTCTCTCTCTCTCCCGATTACTTAAATAGTCTGTGACGGCTGTGACTGATTAATTAAGAACAGGTGTTTTCCAGGTTTGCGGCTGTGGTCTCCTTCCATCATCCGTCCTCCTTTACGGGGACGGCATTAACTGATACACATACAAACAGCAAATGGGACAATGAAACGAGACGCACTCAGAACTGACATTTAACACTAACTATGTGGCCACGCTACAACTGTATAATAAGTAACGCTGTGTCTAGGCATCCGAAAATCGGACTCCAAATTTCATTCTAAGAATTATTTTGAGGTTAATATAGCAAAGGAAAACTGTTCAGCTCCCGGAAAATTCTCGTCTGTTTTCATCTGAGCCTATTTCAGGAATGGGCCTAATGCTGCAGCATCAATAGCACCCACCTTAATCCGGCCCTGGTCGGTGGACAGATATTGTCAGGTCTCTCCAGAGATGTTCGATTGTCGTCACTTTGTCCTGTTGGAACGTGAGCCTTTGGCCCAGTCTGATGACTAGATCACTCTGGAGCAGGTTTTCGTTAAGGATATCTCTGTACTTTGCTCCCTTCAGCTTTCCTTCAAACTCTGACTAGTCTCCCAGTCCCTGCCACTGGAAACCAACCCTACAGTTTTATGCCACCACTACCATGCTTCACCTTTGAAATGGTAGTGTGCAGGTGATGAGTGATGCCTGGTTGCCTTTGAACCTGATGCATAGAATCGAGAACAAACAGTCCAACGCTGGTTTCATCAGATCAGAGATTCTTGTTCTCATAGTTGGAGAGTCCTTTATGTTTAAAGTGTGAACAGAGTTTCAGGTGTCGTCTGACCACTGTGGACACTAGAGGACCATGTTGCTCCTCAAACCCAACACGACAGACAAGTTTAAAGCACAAGAGAGCTTTTTGATTATTAAGGAAACTCTTCCCAAAGCGTTTCCCACCACTACAGCCACAAGTGAACAATACAGCACACTTCTTTCTCTATCTTTTCTCCTCCACTCCTCCCAGAAGCTTCGTTTGTCTTCCACCCGACTCTGACTCGGCCCTGTGAGGTCGGTCCGGTCCTTTTATATTGTCCAACCCTGGAAGTGCTTCTTCTCTTCTGGCTACATGATCTGCCAGCACTTCCAGGTCAGTCAGAAACCTTATGCCTTACGGTTCTTCCACAGCACCACCTGGCCATACCCACGTTACCTAACAGGGCTGAGATAAAGAACTCCAAGTCCCATATTGCACTGCTGTAATTCCAAGCAGCTGCCATCTAGCGTCTCAGGGAAGGCAGTACCCTAACGAAGCTGCCTTCTACCATCCTTCCATATCTAGGACGTCCAGGCCGGATTGAGTTACTGGCCGTCTCTTACAACACTCTCTAATTAAAGCCACATTAGTGAAATGTTGCAGTACAGGTTTTACCTTCTGGAAGTTTCTCCCATCTATCTACTGTACACACAGGTTCTCTGTAGCTCAGCAAGAGTGGCCTTCGGGTTCTTGGTCACCTCTCTTATCAAGGCCCTCCTCCCCAAATTACTCAGTCGGTCTGGGTGGCCAGCTCTAGTAAGAGTTGTGGTTGTTCCAGACGTATTCCATTTAAGAATTATGGAGACAACTGTGTTCTTGGGAAGCTTCAATGCATCAGCCTTCCCTGGACCTGCACCTTAACACAAGCCTGTCTCTAAGCTCTGCTTGTGAATTCCTTTCACCTCATGGCTTGGTTTTTTCTCAACTCTGGACCTTCAATAGACAGATGTGCTCCTTTCCTAATCAGTCCAACCAACTGAACTGACCACAGGTGGACTCCAAACAGAGTGTAGAAACATCTCAATGATGATCAATAGAATGGGAGGCAGCCAAGCCGAATTTCAAGTGTCATAGCAAAGGACCTGAAATACTTGCGTCAATGTGGTATTTCAGTTTCTTCATAAAATAGATATTTTTTATTAATGAAATTTTTTTTTTGTTATAAATACATTTGCAAAAAAATGGATTTATTAATTAATAATTAATGAATGCATTTAACCCTGACCCTTCCAGTCCAGCAGCCATAAAACCCCACCAGACGGAGCTCCGCTAGAAACGACAACGCTTTGTTCATTGTTTCCTGACATTCCCACTGAAAGGACAAACCTCTTTAAGCGTCTTTTCTTGTTTTTCTTTATCTGAAATGCTTTTTCTGGGCAATAAGCAGGTTGACTCGGATGGTGTCCCAATATTTCCTCTCTACTGCATTACTGCACCCGGCAACAATATACATAAAAATATGTTCTTTAAGAATTCATGTTAGGGGTGCAAACATGTCTGGACCTTGGGTGGGACACATGCACTATCTGGTTCAGTCCAGCCCAGCCCAGCCCACTTTATTCGAGGGTCCAGTACATTCAACCCTAACCCTCCGATTCGGGTGAGTGGTACTGCCAAACCCCAAAAATGTTCTTTGTTTTCAGACTCTGTTGGCATGGAGACAAAACCGAAAACACGGGCAGTCCAAATTGAGAATAAGGTTGTAACGTCTTCTCAAATTGAAAAGATAAATTTATCAGTTAGCGGGGGTAACATGATGATTAATCTCTCTGATGATTCGTCAGAAGAGCGGATTGATACTGATAACCCACCGGCTAAGATCTGCCATAATGATGATCTTTCGGCTATGCCTAGGGAGTTTGATGCAGAGACAGTTATTATATCAGATAGCATCCTGGCCAATTTCAGTGACACTACTCATAGTGATTTATACCTGATCAGTGTTCAAAAAATGACATTGACGGGTCTTTTACATCATCTTAATTAAGGACAAGAGAGTGGTGTTACTGGCTGGTTATTGGGATGTTATCCAGTCTTCGGGGGCAGGAAATTTTCAGGTGAATTGGACAAGGCTATTTTCGCTTTTGCGGAGTATCTTTCTTCAGGCACAAGTATTCTTGGCACAAGTGCCACTCACTGCAGATCCTGTCGTAAACCAGAAATTATTTCAATTCAATGAGCAGTTGTTGAGGTGTGATATGACGAGAGTGATTCTCTCCCCTAGGTTCAAACTGTATAGGGAGGTGGATCGCCTGGATCGATTGGCTTCAACTTCTGCTCATGAATTGGTTAATTATTGGATTAATAAAACTTTGAGCTGTGTGTAGTGTGCTGTTTGAAAGAAATATTTCATTGTTAATTGTTACTACTGTAGAGGAGGTCATTTGTAATACGGATGAGGGTAAAAATAGATTTATTGACCTTATCATGGTGTTAGAGTGACCTTTTGTGGTGTTTTTGGCCTGACAGGATTTGGTTCCAGTATAACAATAGATTTATTATCTGGAGGCATGAGGCTAGATTTAGCTATACATTAAGTCAGTATCCAAAACTGTGGTCGTCTGTTTGTGATGTATTGTTTAACCCAGGTGTTGATAAGCCCTAAGGTTGATTTAAAGCTATTTGGGACAGCCCTGAGGTTAAATGTAGTCATTTTATTTGTTGTAGTCTCTATTAATTTTTCTGAACTTAGCCATAGTAATTTTGAGGCCCTGATGTTAAGATAGTGTTATCTGGGACGGTACTTTGGCATAAGTATTAATTTTTTGTTTGGTTTACTTAGAGGATCTTCCCCTCGCCTTTTTCTAAACTTAACCCCACTGGAGAGAGGCCCTGATGTTAAGAGTTTATTAATGGGAGCAAGCCAGAGGCTGCAAGTTAAGTCTTTGTTTTTCTATTTAGGAGGTCCTTCCCCTCGCCCTTTCACTAAACTTAACCCCAGGTGAGGTAAGGCCCTGATGTTAAGATAGTGGAGGTGGGCAGCCTTGGTGGATTAAAGGTTTTGGTTAAAGGTATTGTTAAGTGTTTGTAATGTTGATTGTTAAAGACTGATGTAAATAAATAGGGGCATGATAGTATGACAGATACATAAAGGTCTAAAGAGCATGCTGAACATGTTGGGTATCTCTGGCACTGCCCTCCAGTGGTTCAAGTCCTATCTAAATGATTGGCAAGGGTTTAGTCTTGGCAACAGCAGCTCCAGCTCGGCGCCAGTCACACAAGGAGCTCCTCAGGGCTCTGTCCTTGGCCCTCTCCTCTTCTGTATTTATATTCTTCCCCTTGGTCATATTATCCGTAGCTATAGACTGGGTTATCACAGTGGCGTAGCTCGAGTTCGTGCCGCCTGGGGCGGGGCGGGGCTTCAATTTGCCGCCCTCCAACATATCTGAATATGTTAAACTATTTAAATAGAAAATTAAAATGACGTATAGAGAAAAATTAAGATAAATTTTGCATAGATTTTTTCATATATAAAGAAACAGCAATCATTTTTTATATATATTTATAAGCAACAACTAGACAAGAATATAGTATAGACACACTGATAAGCCGTGTTCTAATTATTAGTTTAATATAATTACGCTATGAAAACCAGAACCAAAGTAGGGTACAAGTGATTGGTGGGGATGTTTTCTGCGCAGAGCAAGAATGCATTCGGATTAATAATGAAACGAAATTATAAATTGTAAATTAGTTGTGTACCTTCCTAGAACTTATTATCAGTGTATTTTTTTTTTATTTTTGTTATTGCCTCATAAATTTCAACTGCTGTGTCTGATGCCGTCACAGGAGGACAGTCTAAACATTACTTTTCAAGCATTTGTGATTAAAATTAGAGAATTTGACCATTTTCATTCATGAGTGATATTTTTCCGAACCCTGCTGCTTACACACGAATTGTACTGAGCCTTTTGGCCAATAATGCTGCCCCCAAATATGTGCCGCCCAGGGCGGACCACCCCCTCCGCCCGCCCCTAGCTACGCCACTGGGTTATCATTTTATGCAGATGATACTCAACTATACTTCAATGTTAAAAGTGGAACTTCATCCGATCTCTCTCTGCTCACAACCTGCCTTAGTGAAATTAAAACCTGGACGGATCAGAACTCTTTAAAATTAAATTGCAACAAAACTGAACTCCTGCAAATTGGGACTAAAGTGCAACTTAATAAAATGAGCTCCTTCCCAGTCCATCTTGGTGGTGATCTCATCAGACCTGCCTCTACTGCAAAGAATCTTGGTGTCATTTTTGATTTCTCCCTTTCTTATTCCGCCCACATAAATCACATTAAGAGACTTTCTTACTTTCACCTCCGTCACATATCCCGTGTTCGCTCCTTCCTCTCCTTCTCTAATGCTGAGAAACTTGTCCCTGCTTTTATCACATCCCACATCGATTATTGTAACTCCCTACTGGCAGCTGCCCCTTCTAATCTTATATCACAGCTCCAACTTATTCAAAACTCGGCTGTAAGAGTCCTTACTCGAACCAGCAGCAGCGAGCACATCACACCCATCCTGCTCCGTCTTCACTGGCTCCCTGTGTCTTACAGAATCGAATATAAAATCCTACTAATAACCTACAAAGCCTTAAATAACCTCACGCCAAACTACATCAGTGACCTTCTCCATCACTATGTGCCTTTCTGCCCACTAAGTTCCTCTGATTCTGGTAATCTCGTTGTGCCCCACACTAATCTACACTCCATGGGTGACAGCAGGGCCTTCAGCTGTATAGTGAGTGCCCAGACTCTGGAATGACCTACCGAAATGAATCAGGTCAACTGACTCCATGAATTCTTTTAAAAAACAACTCCAAACTCATCTGTTCAGGAAGGCTTTTAGCTCTACTTGACTTTATTACCCTTCTCTCAGTTTACCTCCATGTCAAGATGCTCATGTAACCTGTGTGTGTGTGTGTGTGTGTGAGTGTGTGTGCTGGACCATCACTTATGTTGTCTGTTAGGCTTTCTCTGAATTTACTGTCTTAATCTTCTTTATTTATTTATTTGGTTTGTACAATGCTATATACTGTATACCCTGCCGTTCTTTCTTATATTCTGTAAGTGCCTGGAGCATGGGAAAGGCGCTATATAAATAAAATGTGTTATTATTATTATTATTATTAAAGATAGTGATTTGAAATACCTGATTGTAATAGAAGTAGATGGTCTGATTTGAACTGGTTATAGTGTTCTTTTGATATCTGGAGTTAGCTATTTTGTTTTAATCAAAAATTGAATTGTGTGTGAAAATAATTGATGAGGTGATCAATAGTGAAATATCTATTATTGATTGACTATTGTTAAAAAAAATTATAAAATTTCTTTACACAAATTGATAAGATTGAACTGGAATAGTTGGTTGGATTGTTAGAGAACAGTGTTAAAAAAAGGTCTGGCAGACCACTAGGAACATTTGATAGAATAAGAACCCCCTATAAAATAATTTTATTATAATTGAAACAAGTGTACCCATGTGTGCCTCAAGGCTTTAATCTTAATCCCTACCCTAATCCTAAACCTAACCTTCTACTCATGGTGCTCAGGTACAAATACAAGTCTCCTGACGTTCAATAATTCAGTTTTCTACAGACAATCCATACAGAGAATTGAAACTGAATTCACCACTTGGATTCAAAGGAATTCCCTTTACTTGTCACTAGGTGTCACTGTTTCACTTTCATGTAAGTATTTTGTTAATCTGATTGTGGTCTTTCCTCGATCTTTTTCGAGAAGTGTTTTGTTTTCATTGTTGCACGGTTTATAATGAAGTGCTCTGCAAAAGGCATGTGATGACTGATAAAGAACTTGCAGGCTTTCCTGATTCTTCCCTCATTTATTTCAAAGAAGTAGACGAGATGGATCATAATGTGAGATTCATCCATGCAAGAAGAAACATCCTTAAAATAAAGGTGAAGGTGTCTGTCTGTGATACCCTGTGCTCTTGAACTCCTGTGCTGATCAAACACCGGGCATCTTGTAGTTCATGTAAGACCGACTGTAAACCCAGTAGTGAGTGAGAAACTCAGACAAGACTGAGCTACAGAATCAAAAGCTGTCATTTATTTCAGCAGGTGCCAATAGAACAATAATCAAAAATTAGCGCCATATACTTGGATCAAACACAGTCAAATAACAACGACACACAAAAATAGGAAAATGCAAAAATGAAAAAAAGGACGTTTTACCATATTTACTGTACATGATTGCACCTTCCAGAAGTTATGTAGTATTAGGAATGGATGGAAAACATTTTCTTCTTCCAAAGAATACATTGTAAATCTGTGACGTTACCCCCAAAGTAAATCAAAAAGAATCAGAAAGCCCAAAGCACACCGTCTTCCTTCCTAACAATCACCTCCACTCCTACTACTAAGTCAGAATTGCAATCCAACACCTCTATGACTAATGTTCACCTCCACACCTACTGCTAATCTAAAACCTCCACCCTACTGGTCACCTTCACTTTTACTACAGATCTGAAGGTCTAATCTGAAACTTCCTTCCTAATGCATCACCTCTATTCTTACTACAAACTTGGTTGTCTAATCAAAAAGTTCCTCCCTAATGATCACCTCAACTCCTACTACTAATTTGGAAGTCTAATCTGAAACTTCCATACTGCTGGTCACCTCCACTCCTTCTACTAACTCAGAGGTCTAATCTAAAACTTTCTACCTAATGATCACTTCCAATGCTACAACTAACTTGGAATTCAAATTTGAAACTTCCTCTCTAACGATCACCTCCCCTCCTATTACTAACTATGAAATCTAACCAAAACTACCTCCATAATGATCACCTCCTCTTCTGCTACTAATTTGGAGGTGTAATCTGAAACTTCATCCCTAATGGTCTCCTTCACTCCTTCTACAAACTTCCTTCCTAATGATCACCTCAACTCATAGTACTAATTTGGAGGTCTAATCTGAAACTACCACCCTACTAGACATCTTCGCTCCTTCAACTAACTTGGGAGTCTAATCCAAAACTTTCTCCCTAGTGATCACTTCTGCTCCTACTAGTAACTCATAATTTTAATTTGAAACTTCCTCCCTAACAATCACCTCCACTCCTACTACTAATTTAGATATCTAATCCAAAACTTCCTCCCTAATGGTCTCCTTCACTTCTACTACAAACATGAAAGTATAATCCAATGCTTCCTCCCTGATGATCATCTCCATTCCTACAACTAATTCAGAAATCTCATCTAAAATTCCCCCCTAATGATCACCTCCACTTCTACTACTAATTTGGAGGTCTAATCTGAAACTTTCACCCTACTGGTCACCTCCACTCCTTCTACTAACTCAGAGGTCTAATCTGAAACTTTCTACCTAATGATCACTTCCAATGCTACAACTAACATGGAATTCAAATTTTAAACTTTCTTCCTAACAATCACCTCCCCTCCTACTACTGACTCTGAACTCTAACCGAAAACTACCTCCATAACAATCA
The DNA here is from genome assembly GCA_026402145.1 of Polypterus bichir lapradei. Taxonomy (NCBI): domain Eukaryota; kingdom Metazoa; phylum Chordata; class Cladistia; order Polypteriformes; family Polypteridae; genus Polypterus; species Polypterus bichir. Next base: position 5,958,287 of record JANRMT010062810.1, read on the forward strand.
CCTCCACTCATGCTACTAACTCAGAAATCTAATCCAAAAATTCCTGCCTAATGATCACCCCCTTAACTACTACTAATTTGAAGTGTAATTTGAAACTTCATCCCTAATGGTCTCCCTCACTCGTTCTACAAACTTCCTTCCTAATGATCACCTCAACTCATAATACTAATTTGGAGGTCTAATCTGAAACTACCACCCTACTGGTCACCTTCACTACTTCTACTAATTTGGAAATCTAATCAAAAACTTTCTCCTTAATGATCACTTCTACTCCTACTACTAACTTGGAATTTTAATTCAAAACTTCCTCCCTAACAATCACCTCCACTCCTGCTACTAACTCGGATGTCTAATCCGAAACTTCATCTCTAATGGTCTCCTTCACTCCTGCTACAAATTTGAAAGTCTAATCCAAAGCTTCCTCCCTGATGATCACCTCCATTCCTACTACTAATTCAGAAATCAAATCCAAAAATTCATCCCTAATGATCACCTCCACTCCTACTACTAATTTGGAAGTCTAATCTGAAATGCACCTCTTCCGCTGTGCTACTCAAATGCTTTGTAGAATACATATAGATGACATTTTACCTGAATGGTTTTGTTGGTGATACGATCACGAAATGGGACTCCCAGGATCTGTTGCAGACATTGCATTCGGACTACCTCGAGTTTGTTCTGATCCAGTTTGAGCAAGGTCCATGTTTTGTGATCCATAGAGAAGGACTGGCAAGAGGACCTCCAAGGACGGTCCCAAGCCTTGCTGTGAAAGGAGGAGGATGGTCACCCCTCCAAGGTGACCAGAACTGGGAAACTGTGGAAAACAGGCAAGAAACCATATGGAAAATGGCTTAAACTTATTCACAAAAAAAAAGACATATTAAGACAAAAAAAGCAAAAGAATAAAGAGTGTGCATCTAGATAGACCTGAAAGTTCATGAAAAAAGGTGAATGTTGAGTCTTCAATTAAAAACAGCAATAGGAGGAGCAACTGTAATATTGAGTGGTAAGCAGTTCCACAGTCTTAGGGCAGCTACTGCAAAGACACGACTGTCCTTACGTCTTAACCAGGATTGAGGCACATTGAGTAACAGCTGACAAGAAGACCATAATGACCTGGTGGTTGAGTCTGGGCAGAGCAAGTCAATGATACAAGGTGGGGCTAAGCTGTTTAAAGGTTTAAAGCTTTAAAAACAAAAGGTAGAAGTTTAAAACGAACCCTGTGTCAACCTCTTGACAACTAAAGAAACTGAACAACTAATTTATAAATCCAGACATCATTACTATGAACACAGAGAGAAAGCTAATAAGCTTTTAGCTCAACAAATCCACAAGCAAGAAGTTTGCAATGCAATCCCAGTAATCCAGTGGTTCTCAACCTGTGGAGCGGGGAGCAGGCCCCCCTTAGGGGGGCGCCAAGTAACAAAAAGGGGGGCGCGAAGATGTGAAAAAAAGAGAACAAGAATCAAAAATGTGAAAAAACATCTGTTGAAACCAAAACAAATTAACTTAAACTACATTCTGATACTAGAACAATAAATATAGAGTTAGATAAATGTCGATAAAAGTTAAGTAGGTATAATAAAATATGCATCTACATTTCAAAAAAATTTTAGGCGGGGTGCAATTAAAACTGTTATGAAAACTCGGGTTGCAAATACTTAAAGGTTGAGAAACACTGCAGTAATCACCAACATGAACGGAGATGAAATCATTGACCATAAAAATATAATGCACATATTTAGAGACTACTATAAATCCTTATATTCTACTGAGTTTAAAGAAGACAACACACAATCTAATGTATTTCTGGATACATTACAGATACCACAAATAGATACTTTTAGTGTGGAGGAACTGGATAAACCTCTGGCGCTATCAAAATTACTAGATGCTATAAAGTCACTTCAAGGCGGGAAAGCAGCAGGCCCTGAAGGCTAACCTGCAGAATTTTATAAGAAATTCTCCGCTCAGCTAGCTCCCCTCCTATTAGCAACATTTACAGAAGCTAGAGACAATCAAATTCTTCCTCAAACTTTTCGGCAAGCATTAATCACCGTCTTTCCTAAACAAAATAAGGATTTATTACAATGTGCATCATATAGACCAATTTCACTTCTGAATAATGACGTTAAGATACTCTCAAAAATCATAGCTAGAAGGATGGAGAAAGTGCTGCCTTCGGTAATATCACAAGATCAAACTGGATTTATCAAGGGTCGACACTTATTTTCCAATCTTTGACACCTGTTTAATGTAATATACTCACCAACAAAATCAAACACCCCAAAGATATTATTATCATTGGATGCAAAGCATTTTAAATGATTGAATGGAAATACCTTTTTTTTTATTAATTTTATTGCAATCCATACAAAGCAATCAAGTTTTTACAAAAAGAAAAATTAAGTTAAGAACAGATCGATCCCCACCCCTGAGAGAGAGCGCAAGCCAAATGGCGTGAAATTTAAGGCTTGTAAACATACCTAAATTAATAAATTCTCTGTGCTTTATGAGCTTATTTTAAAATATTACTAATTAGATCCTGCCATGTTTTGAAAAAAGTCTTTACGGATCCTTTAACTGAGTATTTGATTTTTTCCAATTTCAAATAGTATAACATATCGGTTTCCCACTGACTTAAAAGAGGAGAGTTTGGGTTCTTCCAGTTTATCAGAATAAGTCTGCGTGCCAAAAGTGTAGTGAATGCAATCACAGTTTGTTTGTTTTTCTCCACTTTAAGCCCCTCTGGAAGAACCCCAAACACAGCTGTTAATGGGTTAGGAGGGATCGTGAGTCCAAGGCTGTCTGAAAGGTAATTAAAAATTTTTGTCCAAAATAATGTTAATTTGGTGCAGGCCCAGAACATGTGACCCAGTGAGGCTGGGACTTGGTTGCAACGTTCGCAGGTTGGATCATGCCCTGGAAACATTTTGGAGAGTTTTAGTCGAGGCAGATGTGCTCGATATATAATTTTGAGTTGTATAATTGTATGCTTTGCGCATATGGAGCTCGAGTGAATTCTCTGCATTGCTACTTTCCACTTCTTTTCTGATATATTAATTGAGAGATCTTTTTCCCAGTGTCCTCTTGGATCTTTGAAAGGGAGGGATTGTAAAATGATTTACTTTTTACTACATTAGAGAAATTTGGGTTTGGCCCGAACATTTGTGCATGGATCAGACTACTATATACCAATCCAGAAGCTTCAGCTTGTATCAACAACATTTGTTCAAACTACTTTAAACTAGAACGTGGTACCGGACAAGGATGCCCCTTGTCACCACTACTATTTGCAATCGCCATTGAACCACTGGCAGTTCACTTTCGAAATTCTTATCAGATAAAGGGGATTTTCAGAGAAGGACTGGAACAGAAAATTTCTCTCTATGCAGATGATATGGTACTGTAGATATCAGACCCACAAAATTCTGTGCCTGCGGTCTTAACAGCACTTACAGAATTTCAAAAGATCTCTGGTCTCAGAATTAATCTGAATAAAAGTGTACTCTTACCAGTGAATTCTCAAGCATATAATATTAGATTAGACACTCTACCTTTTTTCATTGCAGATCAGTTTAAATACCGAGGGGTAAACATCACAAGTAAACACAAAGCTCTTTATCAACAAAATTTCGCCATCTGTATGGAAAAAATTAAGCAAGACTTGCATAGATGGTCAACCCTTCAACTCACTCTAGCTGGAAGAATTAACATTGTTAAGATGAATATTCTTCCTAAGCTTCTTTTTTTGTTTCAAAACATTCCAATATACATCAATAAATCATTTTTTAAGCAATTAGGTTCAACAATAACCTCATTTATTTGGAACTCAAAACATCCACTTATCCAAAGAGTAACCCTACAAAGACCTAAGACAGAAGGTGGCATGGCTCTACCCAGCTTTCAGTTTTATTACTGGGCCTCAAACATACAAGCTATAAAAACCTGGACACAAATAGATGAACATACACAGGCTTGGTCCGCAATAGAAATAAAATCCTGCAGTACTTCTTTATATTCCCTGCTTTGTGCCCCAATAAATGCAAGTTATCGGCAATAAACTAACAATCCAATTGTGCTTCACTCACTCAGAATATGGAATCAATGTAGAAAGCATTTTAAGATGGAGAAGCTTTTGCAAGAGAACCATCTCTTTCAACCCTCGCAAACATATGCAGTTTTAATATCTGGAGAAGATTTGGGATTAAATTGCTTAGAGATCTTTATATAGACAACAAAGCCTGAATATTGTAATCTGTTCAGTTAGCCAATAACATGTGTCATTTTGCTTGATTTCTCATTTCTCTAAATCAGTAAATAACAAAATATTGGCTTCATCTTAGAGAGATCATCCTAAGTTGGAGAAAAAGCTACCCTTGACCATCGAGTTTACTTGTTTTTCAAATCTGAGGTTCAAATTAAAAATTCCTCCCTAGACTTGGAACCTGCGGTTTGACTTCTATTGGCAAGCGCTCCAGGCTTTTAGAGAGTCTTGTAAAACATTTTGGTGGACCATGTTTACAAGAGAGCAAGTGGATAACCTCCCAGAGGTAAACGCAACTACTAAGGAGGTACTGAGGGATTTGGAAATTGAAGAGGGAGAAGTGCTGCTCAGATTAAATAAGATGAAATCAAACAAATCACCAGGACCAGATAATATTTATCCTCGTGTTCTTAAGGAGGCTAGTGAGTACATATATAAACCCTTGACACATATTTTAGGAAGTCACTGAGCACTGGAGAGATTCCGAAGGACTGGAAAATGGCAAATATCATTCCATTATATAAAAAGGGTGACAGGGCAGATCCAAGCAACTATATGCCAGTAAGCTTAACATGCATCACAGGAAAATTAATGGAAGGAATTATTAAGGATAAGATTGAGCAACACATGGCAAGGACAGGAGGTATTAGGAACAGTCAGTGTGCGGTCAGAAGAGGGAGGTTGTGCTTTACTAACATGTTGGAATTCTATGAGGTTGCAACAAAAGCATACGATCAAAGTGGAGCATATGATGTTATTTATCTGGACTTTCAGAAAGCATTTGATAAGGTGCCACATGAGAGGTTGGGCATCAAGTTAAAAGAAGTGGGAGTTCAGGGTGATGTTTTAAGATGGGTGCAGAATTGGCTCAGACGCAAGAAGCAGAGGGTGATGGTGCGAGGAACCTCATCAGAACTGGCAGATGTTAAGAGTGGTGACCAGCAGGGGGCAGTGATAGGGCCGCTGCTATTTTTAATATATATATAAATGATTTAGATAGGAATACAAGTAACAAGCTGGTTAAGTTTGCAGATGATACCAAGATAGGTGGATTAGCAGATAATTTGGAATCCGTTATATCATCACAGAAGGACTTGGATAGCAGACAGGCTTGGGCAGATTTGTGGCAGATGAAATTTAATGTCAGTAAATGTAAAGTATTACACATAGGAAGTAAAAATATTGGGTTTGAATACACAATGGGCGGTCGGAAAATCGAGAGTCCACCTTATGAGAAGGATTTAGGAGTCGTAGTGGACTCTAAGCTATCGACTTCCCAACAGTGTTCAGAAGCCATTAAGAAGGCTAACAGAATGTTAGGTTATATAGCGCCTTGATGTGTGGAGTACAAGTCCAAGGAGGTTATGCTCAACCTTTATAACACACTGGTGAGGCCTCATCTGGAGTCCTGTGTGCAGTTTTGGTCTCCAGGCTACAAAAAGGACATAGCAGCACTAGAGAAGGTCCAGAGAAGAGCGACTAGGCTGATTCCAGGACTACAGGGGTTGAATTATGAGGAAAGATTAAAAGAGCTGAGCCTTTACAGTTTAAGCAAAAGAAGATTAAGAGGTGACATGATTGAAGTGTTTAAAATTATGAAGGGAATTAGTACAGTGGATTGAGACTTGTATTTTAAAATGAGTTCATCAAGAACACGGGGACACAGTTGGAAACTTGTTAAGGGTAAATTTTGCACAAACATTAGGAAGTTTTTCTTTACACAAAGAACGACAGACACTTGGAATAAGCTACCAAGTAGTGTGGTAGACAGTAAGACGTTAGGGACTTTCAAAACTCGACTTGATGTTTTCTTGGAGGAAACAAGTGGATAGGACTGGCGAGCTTTGTTGGGCTGAATGGCCTGTTCTCGTCTAGAATGTTCTAATGTTCTAAACAAACAAGATAGCCTCTGATTTACTTGCATTCAGCTGGATAACATATTGTGCCAAGCAGCCTTTAATCTTTCCCAAGCAGTCAAAAAAGGGTCTTCCAAGAGAAGACACTGTTAGTTTTCGTAGACAAGTACAAATTAATATCATCAGTTTAGAAGTAAAAGGAAATATCATTTCTCTTAATGATCTGCCCTAAAGGTAGCATTTAAATTGAAAAGAAAACGCCCCAAAAACACGGGAAATTAGAACATTAGAAAGAGTTAGATGAGAACAGACCATTCAGCCCAACAAAGCCCGTCATTCCTATCCAGTTAATTCTTCTAAAATAACAAGAAGTCAAGCTTTGGAGGTCCCTAAAGTCCTACTGTCTACCGCATGACTTGGTCACTAATTCCATGTGTCTGTGGTTCTCTGAGTGAAGAAAAACTTCCTAATGTTTGTGCAAAATTTACCCTTAACAAGTTTCCAGGTGTGTTCCCGTGTTCTTGATGAACTCATTTTAAAATAGCAGTCTCGATCCACTGGACTAATCCATCCATCCATTATCCAACCTGCTAGATCCTAACTACAGGGTCACGGGGGTCTGCTGGAGCCAATCCCAGCCAATACAGGGCGCAATGCAGGGAACAAACCCCGGGCAGGGTACAAGCACACCGCAGCCACTGGACTAATTCCATTCGTAATTTTAAACACTTCAATCAGGTCTCCTCTTAATCTTCTTTTGCTTAAACTGTAAAGGCTCAGCTCTTTTAATCTTTCCTCATAACTCATCCTCTGTACCCGTGGACTCAGCCTAGTTGCTCTTCTCCTCACTTTTTGTAGCTCTGCATTGTCTTTTTTTTGTAGCCTGAAGACCAAAACTGCACCCAGGACTCCAGATGAGGCCTTACCAGTGTGTTATAAAGCTTGAGCATAACCTCTTGTGACTTGTACTCCACATGTCAAGGTGCTATATAACCTGACATTCTGTGAACCTTATTAATGGCTTCTGAACACTGTCTGTCAGTTGATCATGATGAGTCCACTACGTCTCCTAAATCGTTCTCATATGGTGTACTTTTGATTTTCAGACCTTCCATTGCGTATTCAGACCTAACAAGACCTAAACTTAATGCAAGTGTTAATCTCAGCTTTTTCAATCTTTCCTCATAACTTGCCCCTGTAGCCCTGAATCAGCCTAGTCGCTCTTCTCTGGACCTTCTCTAGTGCTGTTATGTCCTTTTTGTAGCCTGGAGACCAAAACTGCACACAGGACTCCAGATGAGGCGTCACCAGTGTGTTATAAAGTCTGAGCAGAACCTCCTGTGACTTGTACTTCACACATCAAGGCGCTATATAACCTGACATTCTATTAGCCTTCTTAATGGCTTCTGAACTCTGTCTGGCACTTGATAGTGTCAAGACCGCCACAACTCCTAAATCTTAGTCATAAGAAGGACTTTCAATTTTCAGACCTCTCATTGTGTATTCAAACCTCACATTTTTACTTCCTACATGTAATACTTTGCATTTACTGACATTAATGTGGTGTCCAAATCCCTCTGATTCAGGTGATTTTAGATGATCTGCCAGTCCACCTATCTTGGTATCATCTGTAGACTTAACCAGCTTGTTACTTATATTCCTATTTAAATCATTTATATATATTAAAAATAGCAGCAGCCACAGCATTGACCCCTGCTGGACACCACTCTTAACATTACTCAATTCTGATGAGGTTCCTCACCCCATCACCCTCTGCTTTCTGCAACTGAGCCAATTTTGCACCCATCTACATGCAACACCCGGAACTCCCACTGTTGGTTTGATGCCCAACCTCTGAAAGTCCAGATCTACTGTATAATACCAAAAGCTCTACTTTGATTGTATCCTTTTGGTGCTTCCTCAGAATGTTAGTAGAACATGACCTCCTTCTCCTGAACCCATGCTGACTATTCAGTAAAACTCTTGTTCCTGCAAATCTTTCGATTAATAACTCCTTCCATTAATTTACCTGTGATGTCCGTTAAGCTTACTGGCCTATTGTTGATTGGATTGTCCCGGTCACCTTTTTTATATAACGGGATTATATTTGCCATTTTGCAGTACTTTGGAATTTACCCAGTGCGGATTGACTTCCTAAAATTATGCGTCAAAAGTTTCTATATGTACTCACTAAACTCCTTAATCACTCAATGATAAATACTATCTGCTCCTGGTGATTTGTTTGATTTCAGCCTATTTAATCCACACCACACTTCTCTACAACTTCTAAATCACTCAGCACCTCCTTAGTAGTCCCTGTTACCACTTGAAGGTTATCCACTTCCTCACATATGAAGACCTCCGAAAAATGCGAGTTTAGACCATTGGCTATTTCACTGTCTGTATTTTTAATTCCCCTTTACTATTCCTGATGCACTTCACCTCCTTCTTGACTGATCTTTTAGTACTAAAATACTGAAAGAATCTATTTGGGTCGTTTTTTGCCTTATCTGCTCTATTCCTCTCCAACTGTCTTTTAGCCCCCCTGATATCCTTCTTAATGGTTGCCCTCATGTTCTCATACGCCCTACGATTCACTTTGCAGTCATTAGTCTTATTCGCCTGTTTTTTCCTTTGCAGCTTCTTTTTTAACTCCTTATTATCCCACTGCAGAGATTTTTCTAATTTCCTACTAATTTTAAATTTAGGTATGTATCTGTCCTGCATTACATGTAAAACATTTTTAAACCTGTTCCACTGCTCCTCAACTGTCTCCACACTTAAAAGCTTATCCCAGTCCACCCTCCTTAGACTTTGCCGCATCTACTCAAAATTTGCCCTATCGAAGTTAAACTTAACAGGTTTAGTCTTTGCATCTGCACTCTTCCAAAACACTGAGAATTGTATTATATTTTGGACGCTTGACCCTCATCGTTCAATCACCTCAACTCTATCCTGATTATTATCAAATTATGGGATTATATAGAAAATGGTTATTCCAGTGGTGTCCCATAAGGTGCTTTCCCACCATAGGAACTTTTTTCAAAACTTTGCTCTTCTGCTTTGCAAAGCATGAATCCATGTACTCCTCTGTGACTGAATGAAGACTGATTGATTGAATTATTCCTGTCTTCCTTGGGGGTTTACTTCCACACTTTTTAGCATTCGGGATGGCACAGCTGGCAGCATAAGGTCTGTCAGATCCTGTCAGGTACGAATGAGCGTCGGTGTGGGTATGGGACGGACTGGCGTTCTGTCTGCAACAGCATCCAAACAAGGTTAGGTTTTATGAAAATGCTAAATTTGGAAACGTTAAATCAGGGTTCTATTGTAAATGCTCTTTTCTAGGAGGATCCATGAATTCTGCGGCCCTGTGGGATGTACTTTCATTTATCGAGGCCCACAGTTGCTTTCCAGCATTTGCCGTGCTAAGACTTGCACTTCCAATTCTATCTGCAGAACATTTTACAACCTGCCAAGACGAATGCCTCGGCTAATGGACGTCCTTGTGAGTTTCACCTCGTTTCAAGTCAAGGACTGTGCTGGCAGAGAAACTGAAAGAGCAAACCCAGCTGAGGTAAAGCCGTAAATCTGCAAGCTGGCAGTGCCCATGCTAACTCGGCACATTCCTTCTGCACACAGTTACCAAAAGCTCATTGTTGGTCAAATCGCACTCTGGAATTTCTCTAATCTGTTTTCACTTAAAAAATCACCCTCTCCGGGCTGGGAGTCTCTGGGGCACCTTAGAGATGCTGGTGCTGGCTTGTGCCAAATGGAGGAAGCCAGGCTGGTAAAACAGGGCACATTATAAACACACTTTGATACAGTGGGGCCAAAGGTGTATCTCTTGGATAGTTGTGCCTAGAAGGCATCACCCGGCTGGTAAAACAGGGCACATTATAAACACACTGATACAGTGGGGTCAAAGGTCTAACTCCTGGATAGCTGTGCCTAGAAGGCATCGCCACCAGGGTGCACTAATCAGTCATTTTTAGGAACCTGTCTGCCATTTAAATACACAAAGGGCACCCAGGCAGGTGGCACTGAGTGGTTATCACTTGTTTATGGATAGCTGAAGAGGGAGGTGGAGAACTTGGGAGGTCTGTGGGAAGGAGACGCACCTGGGACTGGCATGAGTCCATTAGGAACTCAGGGCATTAATGTCCCTAGGACTGAGGTTCTCAGCCTCTTTTAACTCTTTTATCCGTTAGATATCTTACCTGCACACCTATTTAAAGATACGTTTAGAGTGTTTAGTCCAATTGTGTTGGCTATTATTAACAACTGCCTACAATCCAATATAATGCCAGACAACTTTAAACATGCAATTGTTCAGCCTTTGCTGTAGAAGCCCATACTTGATCCTACAGCTCTTTCAAACGATAGGCCTATTTCTAAGCTCCCATTTCTGTCCAGAATTATGGAGAAAGTGGCTTCTCTGCAGTTAATTTCATATCTGGAGGATAACAATGTACAGGGCAGGATTAAGGTGGGTGATATTGATGCTGCAGCATTAGGCCCATTCCTGAAATATGTCCAGATGAAAACAGACGAGAATTTTCCGGGAGCTGAACAGTTTTCCTTTGCTATATTAACCTCAAAATAATTCTTAGAATGAAATTTGGAGTCCGACTTTTGGACGCCTAGACACAGCGTTACTTATTATACAGTTACTATTGTTCTTTGCGCTGTGACGTAACTATAACGTCGTTGTGTTTATTGTTAACCAAAGATTTCAAGTTAATGCTATCAATTTTACGTTAGACAGTTTACTTAGTAATTTAGCTGCGTTTTTTGCAATATCTTGGGGATTCTTGCCACTTCATTATTGTTCGGTAAGTGCCACGTAGTCAATTTTTCACCTTGAAAGTTAGTTGTACAGTAAAAATCGATGGCTATTTAAATGGTTATCTGTAAAGGTGAAACTAAAAGCCGGCCCGGCATAGATGTTTAGAATTTTTTTAAATCCTCGACAGGATTCTGGTCTATTATGAAATTTAAATCGTGGACAAATTTTTACCCTCAAGAGCCTGAACTGAGTCACTTTGACCCAATGTCTCTGCAAATTCATTTTTTCTTACTATGTTTTGTAAGAGAATTGCGAAATTTTGTGTATTTCATTATTAGATTTTCTGCATTAAGTGCACTTTTCAGACAATTGCTATTGAATGTTGACGTTACATAGTTTGATGTTAATCTCGAGTTGTTACGATACTACGTCGTTATTATTATTCATGTTCAATAAAGGCTGGTTGCGTCACAAGCAGTTAAGGCTCCTTGGTCGGTCTGAGTACGGTGAGTGTCGAATGCACCAATGCCGAGAAAAAATAGGCCTTTTTTGCGCTGCAGCATCAGGCCCAATTTCGTCTTAATCCGGCCCTGACAATGTATGTGCTGTGTTTCAGTCAGGTTTTAAAAAACTTCATAGTACTGAATCGGCTCTGCTGAAGGTAACAAATGATATTAACTTTGGACTCGGGCTCTTCTGCAATCTTGGTCTTGCTGGATCTCAGTGCGCCATTTGACACAGTGGAGCATGGGGCTTTGTTAAAAAAGGATGACGTAGGCATTGGCATTGAAATGGTTTGTGTCCTACCTGAAAGGCAGATCTGTGTCTGCTAACATAGATGGGAATTTCTCTCAGCCAGCTCTTCTCACACAAGGCATCCCTCAAGATTCTATCCTGGCTCCTCTTCTATTTTCCCTTTATCTGCTCCCCTTGAGGGCCATCTTTTCAAACATGATGTTGCGTATCATTGTTATGCTGATGATACACAGCTGTACCTCGAAGTTAGTTCTGACATTACTTCATCTGTAAAAAAGCTGTTGAAATGCTTTGAGGATATTAAATATTGGATGGCACAAAATTTCTTGCAATTAAACGAAAATAAAACAGAAGTCATCATTTTTGGTCCTACCACATCTGCAGTTGAAATCGGCATGCACTTAGGACCTTTGGCAGCAATGATTCATAAAGATGTCAGAAACCGAGGTATCATCTTTGAGTCATCACTAAGTTTTTACCAACAGAGGCAAATTTCATCCATCCATCATCCAACCCGCTATATCCTAACTACACGGTCACGGGGGTCTGCTGCAGCCAATCCCAGCCAACACAGGATGCAAGGCAGGAAACAAACCCCGGGCAGGGTGCCAGCCCACCAGAGGGCACACACACACATCAGGCACACACTAGAGACAATTTAGGATCACCAATCCACCTAACCTGCATGTCCTTGGACTGTGGGAGGAAACCCATGCAGACACGGGGAGAACATGCAAACTCCACACAGGGAGGACCCAGAAAGCGAACCCGGGGAGGCAAATTTCTAAACTAAAATCTTTTCTATCACTAAAGGACTTAGAAACAGTCATTCATGCCTTTATTACATCTCGCCTAGATTATTGTAATTTCTTATACTGTATGTGGGTCTGCCCAAATCTGCTCTGTCGCGCCTTTAGCTGTTTTTATTTTCTGGAGTTTTGTCTGTTTTTCTGTCCTCCCTGGCCATCGGACCACCTTATCCTTATTCTATGTTAATTAGTGTTGTCTTATTCTAATTCTTACTTTGTCTGTTATTTCACTTTTCTTCATCATGTAAAGAACTTTGAGCTACATTATTTGTATGAAAATGTGCTGTATAAATAAATGCTGTTTTTGTTGTTGTTATTCAGAACGCTGCAGCTAGATTTTTGATTGGGCCGAGAAGAAAGGATCACATCTGCGTCATTTTAACCCCTCTCTCCATTGGCTACCGGTGAGGAGTTGCATTGATTTTAAAATCTTGTTTGTTTTTAAAGCCTTGCATGGTCTCGTTCCAAAATATATCTGTGACCTCCTTCACCCCTATGTATGTATAGCCTCCAGTTAATCCAAAATGCTGCTGCAAGAATTATTACAAGAACAAGAAAATATGAACACATAACTCCAGTTCTTAAATCCTTACACTGGCGCCCAGTTAAGTTTAGGGTAGATTTCAAAATCCTCCTTTTAACATATAAAGCATGAAATGGCCGAGGTCCGGCTTACTTGTCTGAACTTATCATAACTTACAAACCTGAGCACACATTAAGATCTCAAGATTCCGGTCTGCTTAGGATTCCAAGGATTAATAAAATAACAGTGGGAGGTCGAGCTTTTAGTTACAGGACCCTAAACTGTGGACTGGTCTTCCTGCTACTATAAGAGATGCCCCTTCGGTCTCAGCTTTTAAATCCCGGCTGAAGACTCACTACTTCAGTTTAGCACACCCTGACTAGAGCTGCTGATTAACTGTACAGACTGCATCTCTGTTGTCAGTCATTAGCACTAAAACAGAAGTAACATGATAGTTAGAATTGGATACTAACCCTCACCTATTCTGTTCCTCTTCTCGGTACTCAAATGTGGCACTTGGTGCCACTGCCCACCTGCCAAGTTGTTTTGCCTGCCTATGGTAAAGTCATCTCTGATGGAGAATTGCAGGAATCATGGGAAAGAGGGGTCCTTTCATTGGATTTGCTGGCCCAGCACTGTTTTTAGCCTTGGAATGGCCAAATGGGGGAGGCAGCTTGATGGATGAGGTCTCCAGGACTCTAAAAATATCCAAATCATATTATGTGATATCATCTACTGTTAAATTCTGCTCCGTACTTCTAAAATTTGTATTTTTATACTGTATTGAGGATTTGTTCTGTTCTGTGTATTGTATTGTGTTGTATTTACCCCCTTCTTTTTGACACCCACTTTGAACTGCCTTTTCTGATGTTTCTTCCATTTTTTCCCTACAAGGGTTTTTTTTTTGGGGGAGTTTGTTCTTGTCTTCTTAGAGAGTCAAGGCTGGGGGGCTGTCAAGAGGCAGGGTCTGTTAAAGCCCATTGCGGCACTTCTTGTGTGATTTTGGGCTCTATAAAAATATCTTGTATTGTATTGAATTGTAAAATGTGCTAATAAACTGATTTAACCGACACACAAATTATGAGAGGATTACGAGCCTTTATATATGTGGTGTTAAATATTCGATAAACATTAAGTGTGCAGAGGAACGACCAATTGAAAACCTTTAATAAGATATATTATAATACGTCCTCAAAAGCAAGCACTGCTGAACTTGAGCAGGTGCAGCACAGTGAATTCAACTAAAATGCAGTGGATTCATAAAGTATTCTGACCCCTTCACGCTCTACTGTGCTGTAGATTTAATTTTAAATGGATAAATTGGCCATTTCTGCACATCAATTCTACACTCAATAAGTCTTAATGACAAAGTGAAAAGAGGTTTTCAGAAAGGTTTACAAATCTCTCACTCATTGAACTATTCAGACCCTTGATTCAGTACTTTGTGAAAGCCCTTTTGGAAGTCTTCTAGGTAAGTCTCTGCAAGCTTTGCACATCTGGATTTGAGCAGTGTATGCCATTCTTCCTGGCAGATCCTCTCAAGCTCCATTAGATTGGATAGAAAGTGTCTGCAAGGTGCCATCATCTTCAGGTCTCTGCACAGATGTTCCAAGGAGTTTTAATGTGGACTTTGCTTGGGCCACTGAGGGCCACTCAGAGACTCGTCCTAAAACCACTTCAATACTCGATAGATAGATAGATAGATAGATAGATAGATAGATAGATAGATAGATAGATAGATAGATAGATAGATAGATAGGCACTATATAATAGATAGATAGATAGATAGATAGATAGATAGATAGATAGATAGATAGATAGATAGATAGATA
>JANRMT010062810.1:5973128-5995499 GCA_026402145.1 Polypterus bichir lapradei
ATAGATAGATAGATAGATAGATAGATAGATAGATAGATAGATAGATACTTTATTAATCCCAAGATGAAATTCCCATACTCCAGCAGCAGCATACTGATAAAGAACAATATTAAATTAAAGAGTGATAACAATGCAGGTATAACAGACAGTAACTTTGTATAATGTTAACGTTTACCCCCCCCGGGTGGAATTGAAGAGTCACATAGTGTGGGGTCTCCTCAGTCTGTCAGTGGAGCAGGACGGTGACAGCAGTCTGTCACTGAAGCTGCTCCTCTGTCTGGAGATGATCCTGTTCAGTGGATTCTCCATGATTGACAGGAGCCTGCTCAGCGCCCGCCGCTCTGCCACGGATGTCAAACTGTCCAGCTCCGTGCCTACAATAGAGCCTGCCTTCCTCACCAGTTTGTCCAGGCTTGAGGCGTCTCTCTTCTTTATTCTACCGCTCCAGCACAACACCGCGTAGAAGAGGGCGCTCGCCACAACCGTCTGATAGAACATCTGCTGAACCTTATTGCAGATGTTGAAGGACGCCAGCCTTCTAATGAAGTATAGTCGGCTCTGTCCTTTCTTGCACAGAGCATCAGTATTGGCAGTCCAGTCCAATTTATCATCCAGCTGCACTCCCAGGTATTTATAGGTCTGCACCCTCTGCACCCTGGGCCTCCTAAAATCCACCACCAGCTCCTTGGTTTTGCTGGTGTTCAGTTGTAGGTGGTTTTTAAAAAAGTCCTTGATTAGTTTCCTATACTCCTCCTCCTGCCCACTCCTGATGCAGCCCACGATAGGCTGTGTGCTTCAGGCCATTGAAATGCTGAACCACAGTGAGTGCTGATATTGTGAAATAGAAGTGCTGAGAAGCAACAACAGCTCCTATGCTTTTGGTCATTGTCATGCTGAAAATTGAACTGTCCCCCAATTCAGAGGTGGCATGCACTCTGGAGTAGGCTTTCTTCAAGGACCTCTCTGTATTTTTTTGCATTTATCCTTCCCTTAATTCTGACCAGTCTCCCTGCAGGGCCGTCTTAACGTATGGGCACAAGGGGCCCACGATGTTTCTAATGCCTATGTATGTTTCTGCATCAAAACAGGGGACCAAGCACACTATTTTGGCCTGGGGGCCTATGATGCTGTTAAGACGACTCTGTAATCAGGCCTCCCGCCGCTCTAGCATGATGCTGGCACCGCCATGGTTCACCAAATTCAGGTTATTAGGTAGGTGATGAGCAGTGTCCAGTCTTCGCTTGGATTTCTACCCAAAGAGTTCAGTTTGTGTCTCATCAGACCAGAGAATCTTCACTCGTCAGTTTCTCTACCTCTGCCGTAACACGTTTCTCTTTCTCCTTCACAAACTCCACATCGATGGATGCCCTTCACTCTGGTGCCCTTTAACTTACATTTTGCAAATTGACTTTGTGTAGCATTTAAAATGGACTACAATTCCCAGCAGTCTCCAGAGTGCTACTCCATTGGGCAGCCAACTGGGACAGACGGGATATGGAGCAGAATATAAGAAGGATCTCGATCGTCTGATTGTTTTTCTTTAAATGCTTCGTTTTACAAATGGCTTACAATTACACCCATTGGAATTACAGTTTTCTTTAGATTTATGTTCCTGTCCGGTGCCTGATTGTTTTCACCTCGGTCTTAGTGCTCCCAACTAATACAAATCTTCACGTAACAACAGGCCATTTTCACAAGTATCTATGACGACTTCCTGCCAGTTTCTTGCTGAGATAATCAACATCCTGTTGAATGGTGGGCAAGTAAACACAATGGGGCAATCGGGACTATTGTTCAGCCGTTCTCTCAAAAATCTTCCAAAACTGACCATGGCTTCTGTTACACCATTAGTGGAGCGCGACATGTCATCTAAAAAACGTGAAAAGGAATACAAATCGTCTCCTTTTTCTTCCTAGTGTTTATCCCGTATTGACCGAGGGTCCGCTTTTCAGCATATCGTTCTCCAGTTTCTTCTTTCCAAGGTGTCTTCAGGTGCGGCATCGGGATCCAAATATTATCATGGAAATGACCTTTTCAACTGCGAAGATAGCTGTTCTCTTGTCAATCCTGTTTTGCTACCTAGTATCACATTAGCATGCTAATTCGTAGCAGTGCTTCCGTGGGAAGAACTCCACTTCCCAGCAGCCCGTGGGGGATTACCTGCATAGGATGACTGAAATGGAAGCAGGGGCTGCTGGGGACAAAAGAGACCAGTGGGAAAGTTGAAAAGGGAGGTCTGGCAGAGCAACAGGAGATCGGTGTTTTTGTGTATCCTGTCCAACGCGTCATCTGAAAACTCAATTGCGCCCCTGGATGGTTTCCCGTTAGGATGTGCCGGCCTGTCGTGTGTATAACGGTGGATTGACCGTTGTGTGTCTTCAAATGGAGCGCTCCTGCAAATCTCACCCGTCGCCGCTCAGGTCTAGCGGTAGGACTGTTTCACTCATTTACTACGTAAGCTGTCCTCGGGATTCTCATCTTCACGCCATTTCACCTGCTTTTGCTGTATTGGAGGTTGTTGTGAGGGTTTATTGTGGTTCATTGTTATGTTACAACTGTATCACCGTAGGGGAAAGGGGAGGTTTGTCTGATTGTTGCTGTTTTGTATCGTGTTTTCATTTAATGTATTATCGATTCATTCGTTGGTTTCGTGTCTCTGCTTGTGAGGGCCAAGGCTGGGTGTGTCTCAGGAATCTCCACCAAAAAAAATAACTAAATCACTGTTTTATCGACGGTGTGAATCTTAGTGCCACTGGACCGCTACAAATTTAATGAATGGAGCAATTTTTGTTTTCGTTTTCTTTTGTTCTTTGTACATGATTAGTATCAAGCGTGTTAAATATGGAGGTATTGGTAAGATGCAGGTGTCACAGATCAATGAGGAAAAGAGAGGAGCCACATTCCCTACAGGTTTTGTTTAGCAGTCGCCTAACCTAAACCTACCTGTTGTGTTGTGCAGTGATCTGTTGACATTTATTCACTGCAGTTGCAGATATCGTCTGTTCTTATTTGTTCTGTTACACTGTCATGTTTTGACATTTATTCGCTGTGGGTGCAGATCTCCATACAGAACGTTTCGATTCTGGTTATCTGTTCGCCGACCCCACTCAGCTCCAATGTTTCTGTATTTGTGGCATTGCAAGACCTGTAAACACAAAATGAATCGGGTGTAATGTGCTTACATTAGTCCGCCTTTTAGTTATTAGTGACAGTGGTAGATGTCACTTATATTTAAAGGTACGATAACTTGTTACACAGTACATTAGAACATTAGAACAATTTAGACGAGAACAGGCCATTCAGCCCAACAACGCTTGCCAGTCCTCTCCACTTATTTCCTCCAAAAAAACATCAAGTCGAGTTTTGAAAGTCCCTAAGGTCTTACTGTCTACCACACTACTTGGTCTCTTATTCCAAGTGTCTATTGTTCTTTGTGTAAAGAAAAACTTCCTAATGTCTGTGTGAAATTTACCCTTCACAAGTTTCCAACTGTGTCCCCGTGTTCTTGATGAACTCATTTTAAAATAACAGTCTCCATCCTCTGGTCTACCATAGCTACTTGTGGATAAGTTCTCCTGTGGATAAGTGGGGAGTTGATTTTACCGTATAATTTCTGGTATTTTATAATGTTGGTTGTATAAGTCGAATGTGGGAAACTCACACTATTGGTCCAAGAGATTATGATATGCTAACGCCCACCTGAGAGGGGAACCACGGAGCACACGGCCTTTTGTTTCTCTATGTATTGTGACCACACAGTAATACCCGAACTATTCCGAAGTGACCTTTGCACTGATTTGTGTTTTTTGTATCTCACTCTCTCATACAACTTTATTGCAAGAGCATCCCTTATGTACGATGGAGCATTCAATCAGAAGGAAATATGAAGCTGGTTTTAAATTAAACGTCGCTGAAGTAGCGAAAGACATTGGTAAATGCGCTGCTTCAACAAAATTCGATGCGTCTGAGAAACTGATGCAAGATTGGAGGAGGCAAGAAGATTTTTGAATGTCCGTATAAGTCGGGGTCTGATTTTATGATCGATTTTTCATGTTTCAACACCTGATTTAGACGTGAGTATATACGGTAATTCCCTTCATAATCTGAAACACTTCAGTCCTGCCACTTCTTAATCTTCTTTTGCTTAAGCTGCAAAGGCTCAGCTCTTTTAATCTTTCCTCATAACTCATCCCCTGCAGCCCTGAATCAGCCTAGTTGCTCTTCTCTGGACCTTCTCTAGGGCTGTTATGTCCTTTGTGTAGACCAAAACTGTCTCCAGGACTCCAGACGAGGCCCCACCAGTGGGTTTTAAAGCCTGAGGAGAACCTCCTGTGACTTGTACTCCACACATCAAGGCGCTATATAACCTGACATTCTCTTAGCCTTCTTAATGGCTTCTGAACACTGTTGGGAAGTTGATAGCTTAGAGTCCACTATGACTCCTAAATCCTTCTCATAAGGTGGACTCTCGATTTTCCGCCCATCCATTGTGTATTCAGACCTCTCATTTTTACTTCTTATGTGTAATTCTTTACATTTACTGACATTAAATCCCATCTGCCACAAATCTGCTCAAGCCTGTCTGCTATCCAAGTCCTTCTGTGATGATTTAATGGATTCCAAATTATCTGCTAATCCACCTATCTTGGTATCAACTGCAAACTTCACCAGCTTGTTCCTTATATTCCTATCAAAATCATTTATAGATATTAAAAACAGCAGCAGCCCCTGCACTGCCCTAAACCTAACCTGGATCGCCTGGGCTTGACTTCTGCTCATGAACAGGTAAAATATTGGATCAACAAAACCCTGAGTTGTGCATGATGTGCTGGATATGAGAAACTGTATTTTGTAGTGGACCCCGGGCAGGGTGCCAGCCCACCGCAGGGCACACACACACCAGGGACAAGTTAGGATCGCCAATCCACCTAACCTGCATGTCTTTGGACTGTGGGAGGAAACCCGAGTACCCGGAGGAAACCCACGCAGACACGGGGAGAACATGCAAACTCCACGCAGTGAAGACCAGGGAAGTGAACCCGGGTCCCTGATACCAGAAAAAGTAGTAAATGTTACTAAAGAACCAACCTGTCATTGCAGAGCCATGTGTCACCTGTAGATGTTTTGCAAGGGTTTTGGTATTGGCCTGGAGACATTTATAGATAAAACAGCACCGGCAGGGCCAGCGTATTAAATAATACAGCACAAGGCAAGACCATCTTTATAAATATATATGTGGAAACAAAATGTGAAAAATATGAAAAATAAAAGATTAGCTCTAAAATAATGAAACTCACAAAAAACACATTAAAACCATAAAAATATACAACGTGAAACTGCATAATGTGGAACAAAACCCAGCTGTTACTCTCATCCTGCATGCTTCTCTACTTGCCAGTTTCAAACTCTGTGCTGCCCACGGTGCAAACTTCAGACTGGTATTTTACCAACACTTCAAAATTCAACCAAACTTTATAAAATGGCTTACTTGCTGTACTACCCGTCTAAGGTGGGCTGATATCTAAGTAATCAACGTAGACCTTAGTGTTAATGTTATGTTTTGTTAAATATGACTGAAACTTATTTTAGTTTGTGATGGACGGCACACATAGATGGGCATCCCAACTGGGATGGAGTATGGTTCCTTAACTGGATGGGACGCCAGTATAGTGAAAGGACAGGAGGAGATAACCTGGCAGGATTACATGATCCCCCAACATGCTAGGTGACAGCCTTCTTAGGTGACGATGCCTTTACAGACACCAGCAAGGCACCTTGGGATTTGTAGTTACGTTGGTCAGACTTGTCGTAATCTGGGGTTGCCGCCATGGGGTGCTGCAGTTTTTATCATCCCTATGCTTTGGGACCCAGAAGTACTTCCATCCAGTGTGGACACCAAGGGGTGCTCCAGCTCCCCAAACACCCAACACAAACAGGCGTGGACACAAGGTAAAAAAGCCCAAAGAGTCTTTATTTGTGGGAAACTCTTTAAAACAAGCGTTTCCCACCACCAAAACAAGGTTTTCCATCACTACAGCCACAAGTATATGCAATAAACACTGTATAACCGAATAAAGCAACTGTTTCACTGGTCACTGCCTCCTCCATGCTAACTTTGGCCACCTTCCACCCAACTCTGCCCTGTCCATGTGTGCCAGGCAGCTCTTTTTATCTTCCACCCGGGAGTACTTCCTGTCTTCTAAAAGTACTTCCAGGTAAGGGTGTGTGACATTGGAAAAAAAAAAAAATCTCGATATTTTCTGAGACTTCGACGATAACGATAATTCCAAGATAATGTAATGTATTATTTGAAATTGTATTGAATTATATTTTTGTCATCTATAGCTTTACTTATCAGGTCTTTTTGTATTTTTAAACTTCATAATAAATAAGATCAATTTAACCTAAACTGCATTTTATAGAGGAACCCCAAATTACTCACCAATCGCAATATGACGCCTATGCCCAAAACAAGGTAGCCTCTTCCAGTTATTAATCCGTAGTGCACTGACAACGTTAGTCCCGCTGTCTGTTGTCATGCAAACCATGCGGTCTTCTCGCAGTGACCATGATGCCAGCGCATCTTTCAGACCTTGCGCAATGATGTCGCCAGTGTGATCTTGTGGGAAGTAGGATGTTTGCAAACAGAAGCTTTGCAGTTGCCAGTTTTCGTCAATGAAATGCACCGTCAGGGAAAGGTATGGCTTGGATGTTCGGCTTGACCATAAATCCGTTGTGGCAAAACCTTTTGCAGTTTATGCGTCAAAGTTTGTCAACACGAATCATACAACTTAGGCAGAGCTGTTTGACTGAAATATTTTCGGCCAGGCAGTGTGTAAAGTATTCAATAGTTATTTAAAACCATCTCTCTCAACCACTTGAATTGGCACCATATCTTTTGCGATGTAATTGGTGATGGCGTTTGTTATGTCATGCCATCTGTTGCTTTTCTTGTCGTAAGGCACTTTTTTGCAGAATCAGTCCGCTAAAGTTTGCCGAGTGTGTTTTTGTACTTGTACCTTGGTTACTTTAGACTTGTGCTGGACAGTTGACTCCTTAAGCTTTTCGTATTCTGTGCGGTGGTTAGTTCGCAAATGGTGAAACATGTTAGTTGTCGAGCTGTCTTTAACGGCAACCGATTTACCACATAGTTTGCAGATTGCCGTCTTTTGAGCAACATCAGTCTTTTCAAAGCCAAACCACTGCCATGCGAGTGAGAATGAACGATGTCTGGCAATTAACTCTGACGATGTAGATGGCGAGGCTGTTTTATCATCTGGTGCTGTTTGTTCACTCATTTTGAGGCAGGGAACGACGCTAACTTGCGGCTTGCTGGACGTGCACGCCTACACAACTGCGCAGTGGTCTGTACTGTTGCATTAGTGAATGAACTCTCTTTTTTTTGCAAAGCGAGTTACATACTCGATAATTTAATTCCGCACATCGTTAAAACAGCAATTAAAATATAATCGTAAACGATGTATATCGCACACGCCTACTTCCGGGTGAGGTGGAAACCCCATGAAGTAGGGCTACCCAGTCCCTGTAGCACCCCCTGGCAACACCAACGGAACCCAACAGTGCAAATTTGAAGAACTCCATGTCCTATGTTGCCCTGTGGTAATCTGAGGCATTGCTGCAACGCAAGGGGGCTGCCATCTAGCGCTCCCTGGGGGTAATGCCCTATGCACACTCTCTCCCCTGGTCCCTCCATTTCGAGAGAGTCCCGACCGGGTAAGGC
Organism: Polypterus bichir lapradei; assembly: GCA_026402145.1. NCBI lineage: Eukaryota > Metazoa > Chordata > Cladistia > Polypteriformes > Polypteridae > Polypterus > Polypterus bichir. Next base: position 5,980,870 of record JANRMT010062810.1, read on the forward strand.
TGACGGCCGTCCATTACAAGGGTTATGCCCTAGCACTGGAAATACTCTCACGTCCAACTTAAAAGGAGCCCGCCATCATACCTCATTGAGTCAGAGCTGGGAGGAAGGAAGACAACACTCATTGGAGGAGAGGAGAGAGGGAACAGTGTAATAAGGAGACAGAAACGTATAAAGGTTTGGGGTTTCCGGCCCCGTATACTGTACAGAAATTGCAAAAACCGAAACAAGATTCGGTCCCTGCTCTGACTTGCAGTCATTACACCACACCCCCTCGTAGTTGATGGGGGGAATTTAAATAATGAGGGACCGGAAATTGAAGAGTGGAATTCTGGGAGGAAACCGAAGTGTTGTATGGGAGGTATGACGTCATCAAGGAGGGACCAGAGGAAGGGATGGAATGCGGAAGTGGCAGCGTGTGGTTTAGTGCGCCCGGGAACTTATGGCGGCATTGTTTCTGCCTTTCTGCGGGAACAAGAGAAAGAAAGGTTAGTACCCCGCCTTGATCCCCTGGCACGATGTGTTACGCTGCTCGTCGGGTCTTTTTTTGGCTCCCCATGCGCACGTGCGTGACAACAGAGAGGGCGAAAGAGTGTGCCTTGAGGATTATATACTGGCCATATTTTCTCTTCTCTTCTCCTAAAAAGGTTCCAGTTCTGCCATATTTGAAGGCTTCCTTCTCTCAACTGCACTTTTCAGATCTTTCCACAAGTGTTTGATGTGATTTAGACCTGGCCATTTCAGAACAGTCTGGTTTGTTACATATCAGTATGTATTTTTTGGTTTTACTATTGTTCTTCATTTTCAGTTATTATTTTTGATGTTTTTACAGTGTGAAGGACAGCCGGGTCCCATGCCCTGCAGGTGCTGCTTATGTTCCGGGGGAGCCACCATGGGCAGTCGTCCAGTACCTCCCCCTGGGACACTTGGTGGCAGCCTCCCTGGCCGACGGTGATTCCCCAACCACCCTCCATGGGAGATGGAGTCCTCCACAGCCTGGCCACTAGGGGGAGCTGCATGGACTCAGCAGCCTGGCCGGACGATTCTTCAGCCCCACCCGGAGGTGCAATCGGGACCAGGTGGTCAAGCACCTGGAACACTTCCGGGTGGGTTATAAAAAGGGCCAGCCACCACCACTCAAGGAGCCAGAGTCGGGAGGAGGAGGACTAAGCTTGAGGAGGAGTTGTGGAACAGGAGAAAGAGAGTGATTTGGTGGTACTAAAGTGCTTGTTGGGCCTGTGGGACACGGGGAAAGCATGCCCCACGGCTGAAGAGAAAAATAAAAGTGTGCTTATTTTGACACGTGCCTCTGCGTCAGTCTGTGCCGGGTCGGGTGCTATATAGCGCCTTTTATAACAGTATCTCTGTTAATGTCACTGGTTGTTCATTGGTTTTTTGTGTTCTGCCCACTTAAATGGGTCTCCATTCTCTGTGTTTTGTGGCTGGGGCCACCCTGATGTAACAACTGCTAAATCCTCCTTCTTTTCCGTTGTATTTCCAGTCAGGCATGAGACTCAGCCGTCGAGAATTCATGTTATTTGGAGTCGTTTGTGAGTATCGGCCCCTTGTAGATTTACTGTTTTTTTGATAGATAGTTCTGTTCTTGGTGTCATGAAATGGAGTTTCCTCCAAGGCCAAATGGGTGAGGCCTTCCGAAAACAAGCTGGGGAGCAGGCCAGAATCTTACTGTTGTGAACTGGAGCTGAACTTAGAGGACTGAGACCCCCCCACAAGACAGGCTTTACTGGTCAGGAGGTCTTCACCTATTCTAGGCTTAATCCTCACTCTAGAGGCCAGCTTCTTGGCCTAGCAGATATGAAAGGGGAAAACAACTTGTAATTGTTCCCATAACTTAACAAAAGCCCTTGTAAAGGGCAAAGGTAAAGCAAACAAAATATGAAAAATAGAAGAATAAGAGCAAAAAGAGGCAAGAACAGGCAGTGTGGCGCAGTGGACTTCAAACCTTGAGATTGTGGGTTCGAGCCCTGAGCGAGTTACTTCACCTGCCTGGGCTCCAATTGGAAAACTAAAATCACCTTGGAGAAATGGTGTCAGCTAAATAATTATCATATATACTTGCGTATAAGTCGGGTCTTGAAACCCATAAAATCAGACCCTGACTTATACGCCCATTCAAAAATGTGACACTTAATTTTATTTATGATTTTTTTTTTACATCTTCTTGCCTCCTCCAATCTCACATCAGTTTCTCAGACACATTGAATTTTGTTGCAGCAGCGCAGTTACCAATTTCTTTCGCTACTTCAACGACGTTTAATTTAAAACCGGCTTCATATTTCCTTCTGATTGAACGCTCCATCGTAGATAAGGGATGCTCTCACGATAAAGGTGTGTGAGTGTGTGAGATACAAAAAACACAAATCAGTGCAAACGTCGCTTCGGAATAGTTCGGGTATCACCGTGTGGTCACGTAGGCACAATACAGAGAGAGAGGAGGGTTAGGAGTACGCGTTCATACAGGTCATTGCTGCACCCACATAAGAATAAAAGGCCGTGTGCTCCGTGGATACTCCCTCAGGTGGGCGATAGCATATCGTAATCTCTTGGACCAATAGGGTGAGTTTTCCACATTCGACTTATACGACTAACATTATGAAATACCAGAAATTATACAGTAAAATCAAGTCCCGACTTATCCGTGGGAAAACGTATGTGTGAATATATACGGTAAATCGAAGTACAGTAATCCCTCCTCGATCGCGGGGGTTGCGTTCCAGAACCCCCCGCGACAGGTGAAAATCCGCGAAGTAGAAACCATATGTTTGTATGGTTATTTTTATATATTTTAAGCCCTTATAAACTCTCCCACACTGTTAACATTATTAGAGCCCTCTAGACATGAAATAACACACTTCAGTCAAAAGTTTAAACTGTGCTCCATGACAAGACAGAGATGACAGTTCTTTCTCACAATTAAAAGAATGCAAACATATCTTCTCTTCAAATGAATGCGTGTCAGGAGCAGAGAATGTCAGAGAGAGAGAGAGAAAAGCAAACAATCAAAAAATCAATACGTGCTTTTGGGCTTTTAAGTATGCCGAAGCACCGCGATAAAGCGGCATTTTTAAGAGGAGCGTCCGTATCTTCTAGGCAAACAGCCTCTCTGCAAACAGCCCCTCCGTCAGGCAGAGAGAGTGAGAGAGACAGAGAAAAGCAAACAATCAAGCACCGCGCAGGAAGCCTATCGTATATCATTGAGGAGTTTTATTTAATACGTAATACATGCTCTGATTGGGTAGCTTCTAAGCCATCCGCCAATAGTGTCCCTTGTATGAAATCAACTGGGCAAACAAACTGAGGAAGCATGTACCATAAATTAAAAGACCCATTGTCCGCAAAAATCCGCGAACCAGCGAAAAATCCGTGATATATATTTAGAAATGCTTACATTTAAAATCCGCAATGGAGTGAAGCCGCGAAAATCGAAGCGCGATATAGTGAGGGATCACTGTATATATATAAATTACCCCTCTGTTTCCAACCGTGTCACACAAATGGTGACTGTGGAACCAGCGTGTAGGTGAACTAACCGATTATGCTGCCGGTCAAAATTCGCGTCACGTATTGCATGTCCAACAGGGAAACATATAAATGTGGCCTCACAAAGTCCAACGTTTTCCTAAAATCGAAAGCAGAGCTTCACCGCGTGTTCGTGTCAGTGGGGCTGCAGCTTAAGCACAAGCAGGTAGACACAGACAGCGCCTATTTGATCTGATGTTATTTTTTCCGAATACAAATAAATGGCAAAAAACTCATATGAAATAAATATTCGTCAAAATCCACTATTTGTGCTTATCCAAATACCATATTCAGATTCAGCTCCTCCCCGACATTACAGGGCAAGGCACAACATTTAATCGGCACCCAAACCAGATCCAGAATGTTGCCTAAAACTGAACTCACTCACGTTCCAGTTCTTCACTTTGTTCCCCAGCCGGGACATCTGGAAGGACCAGGAGAGCGAGTATACTTCCCCCGGGCCACGAAAGGGCGACCGCCCTGGTCTGTATGGGGGCCACAGAAACCGAGCATGGAAGCTCAGCCCTATTAGGGCCCGGAAAGAATACCAGGGACACCCAGAGTGCTTCCGGGTGCTCATGCGGCGCTTCTGCCACACCAGGAAGTGCCGCCGAAAGGTCGTCAGAGGGCACCTGGAGCACATCTGGGTGATTATAAAAGATGCCGCCTCCCTCAAGCAAGAGAGCCATAGTCGAGAGGAAGAAGGCAACGCTCGGGAGGAGTGGAGGAAAGGCAGCAGGAGAAGTCCAGAGGGAGAAAAATGGACTGTTATAAAGGCGTTTGGTGCAGGGGCACTGTGTTGTGTGCTGGACTGTTGTAAATAAACCTTGTGAGTTTTGGAACATTTGGTGTCTGTCTGTCTGTGTCAGGGGGTAACGACCACAACTTGCAAATACGTTACGTTAAGTTCACCGTTCTTAGAAAAATGAGCTTGTTCAATGAAGGAGCTCTCTTGAACTTGTTCATGGACATCACTGACTAAATCAGAGGCGAATGCCAATGTCCACTTGTAACACAATGACATCCATCCATCCATCCATCCATTATCCAACCTGCTATATCCTAACTACAGGGTCATGGGGGTCTGCTGGAGCCAATCCCAGCCAACACAGGGCGCAAGGCAGGAAACAAACCCTGGGCAGGACACCAGCCCACCGCAGACACAATAACAGATATTTATTTATTTATAGTTTAGTAGGGTATTTATTTATTGACAACAAGTCACAACATACATAGATTAGCAGGGGGGCCCTATGCTCGTGAGACCCCAGGCAACTGCCCAGCATGCCCGTGCATTAAGACGGCCCTGTCCTAGCCTACATTTTGTGAAGAACTGTGGAAGCCTCACCCTCATTTTCATCATGTTTGTGACTCCCAGTCCCACCTTGGCTGTAACTAAACAGTACAATATTAAATTTACAACAACAACAACATTTATTTCTATAGCACATTTTCATACAAACAGTAGCTCAAAGTGCTTTACATAATAAAGAATAGAAAAATAAAAGACACAATAAGAAAACAAAATAAATCAACATTAATTAACATCGAATAGGAGTAAGGTCCAATGGCCAGGGGGGACAGAAAAACCAAAATAAAAACTCCAGACGGCTGGAGAAAAAAAATAAAATCTGTAGGGATTCCAGACCATGAGACCGCCCAGTCCCCTCTGGGCATTCTACCTAACACAAATGAAACAGTCCTCTTTGGATTTAGGGGTCTCACGGAAGGGCTTGATGATGATGGTCATGTAGACTTCTGCCTTTTAATCCATCCATCATTGTTGGAGCATCATGAAGCTTTGAGTAGGTGGAGGTGGCGCAGGCCACCACCACAAAGAAACCGGAAAAAGAAACAGAGAAGAGAGTAGGGGTCAGTACGGATTTTAGAGCCACCATGAGTAGTTATTATGAGGAAATTGAACATACAGAGTATCAGGATTAAGTTAAATTGAAGTTATAGAAAGGCCATGTTAAAGTAATGTGTTTTCAGCAGTGTTTTAAAGTGCTCCACCGTATCAGCCTGACGAATTCCTATTGGCTGGCTATTCCAGATTTTAGGTGCATAGCAGCAGAAGGCCGCCCGCCTCACCACTTCTTTTAAGTTTTGTTCTTGGAATTCTAAGGAGACACTCATTTGAGGATCTGAGGTTACGATTTGGAATATAAGGTGTCAGACACTCCGATATATAAGAAGGGGCGAGATTATTTAAGGCTTTATAAACCATAAGCAGAATTTTAAAGTCAATCCTGAATGACACAGGTAACCAGTGTAGTGACATTAAAACTGGAGAAATGTGTTCGGATTTTCTTTTCCCGGTTAGGATTCTAGCAGCTGCATTCTGCACTCGTTGCAAGTGATTTATGTCTTTCTTGGGTAGTCCTGAGAGGAGTGCGTTACAGTAATCTAGTCGACTGAAAACAAACGCGTGAACTAATTTCTCAGCATCTTTCAGTGATATAAGAGGTCTAACTTTACTTATGTTTCTTAAGTGAAAAAATGCTGTCCTAGTGATCTGATTAATATGCGATTTAAAATTCAGATTACAGTCAACAATTACCCCTAAGCTTTTTACCTCCGTCTTGACTTTTAATCCTAATGTATCCAGTTTATTTCTATTAGCCTCATTGTATCCATTATTGCTAATCACTAAGATTTCAGTTTTCTCTTTATTTAACTTGAGAAAGTTACTATTCATCCATTCTGAGATACAAGTCAGACATTGTGTTAGTGAATCAAGAGAATCGGGGTCATCAGGTGCTACTGATAAATACAGCTGTGTGTCATCAGCATAGCTGTGGTAGCTCACGTTGTGCCCTGAGATAATCTGACCTAACGGAAGCATGTAGATTGAGAAGAGCAGCGGACCCAGGATAGAGCCTTGTGGAACACCATATTGGATATCATGTGTCTTTGAGTTGTAATTCCCACAACTAACAAAGAATTTTCTCCCTGCCAGGTAGGATTCAAACCAATTTAAGACCCTGCCAGAGAGGCCCACCCATTGACTAAGGCGATTTCTAAGAATATTATGATCAATGGTGTCAAATGCGGCACTCAGATCTAAGAGGATGAGAACAGATAAATGGCCTCTGTCTGCGTTCACTCGCAAATCATTTACTACTTTAACGAGTGCAGTTTCTGTGCTGTGATTTGTTCTAAAACCCGACTGAAATTTATCAAGAATAGCATGAATTTAAATGAAATATGAGTTGTAAATGAACTACAGTGCTTGTTCAAAGCCTGCTGGGCCTCTCCGAGTGCCTAAACCCTGAACACATTTTATTCGCAAATATAGCTGAGCAATCGGGCAGCCACTCGGAGTCAACAATTTAGTGAGAAATTCCACATCCAGAGCGAGAGCCGACGTGATTCAGCCCAATGGATTCAAACGTTTGAAAACGGAGCCCACTTTCACGGGACCCACTGTGACTGCACTGCTCCCAGGGAGAACGACTTCACACTTCACTATGTGATGCTCTTCCAAAAATACAATGCAGGGCTTTGGATTCTTTTTGAAGTGTCGCTGGCTCGCTTCTCTGTGTGTCATTGAAGTGCTATTTTATTTTTAAAGCTGTTGCTGATGGATCACACTGAGGGGCTGCCCCCATAAAGCCAGAATAAATATTTTGACCGTGTTTTCTCACTTGGGCATGTCGTCTTTCATATGGTTGCGGACTATGTCTCCAAAATATCACGGCCTGCTGTTTTTCATTACTGTGTCAGCTGCCTTTCACCAAGTCAAGCAAACAACGAGCGGTGTTGACTTTAAACTGTCGAAACCACCGATGGAAGTCGCCTTTCATTAAATTTAGCAAGTTTTCCAGGTTGTGGAACAACTGGAGCAGCTCTTTACCCTCAGAAGAATTTTGGATGGTTCAAGGAAGTATGCCCAGCCAGTCTAAGACAGGTTTTCTGGACTTGATTGTCCTGTGGCACGTGTTATGAAAATGTGGCGTTGTGTCGGTCCGGTTTGGCTGCAGCAGCCATCACTTCCTTCAGCCTGGGACTGTTGGTAGTCACGAGCCAAGGATGCACTTTGTGCTTTCATTATTCTATAAAGTGCAATAACAATGCAGTGCTCCTCGATGAATAAACAATTCAAATAAATTAATTGATAAAATCAGGTTGGAGTAAAATCAGGAATAAATAGTCCATTGAAAGTTCAGTATTCGAATAAGTCCTTCCAGATTGGGTATGTGGGTTCTTGTGAATCAGTCACCAAATCCTCTTGCTGTTTTCTTCCATCCTTTTTTTTACCACCACTGCCACTGGCTCATCCCACCGCTGCCACCAAATGCAATGGTCCAGGTTGGCTACAGCTGCCACACTCCTTGGCTTCTGGGACCGTTGATAGTCATGAATTAAGAATGAGCCGGGCAATGAGGACACATAACAGGGATATTGGGCCTGCAGTTATCGGCTATTTGGTCGTGAAAGCTTGTTTTGCATGTCTGCCACTAAGTCAGACTTGTTACATGTGGGTGTGGAATCCTCTGTCACAGGTTTGGCTCTGTTTCTGTATCTTCCTGTCCTGTGCATTTTGCTCTGTCACACCCATCACCTCCATGTCCTCTCTCACCACATCCATAAGCCTCCTCTTAGGCCTTCCTCTTCCTCTTACCTGGCAGCTCTGTCCTTAGCTCCCTTCTCCCAATATACCCCTCATCTCTCCTCTGCACATGTCCAAACCAACGCAATCTCGCCTCTCTGACTTTGTCTCCCAACCACCCAACTTGAGCTGACCCTCTAATGTCCTCATTCCTAATCCTGTCCATCCTCGTCACACCCAATGCAAATCTTAGCATCTTTAACTCTGTCACCTCCAGCTCTGTCTCCTGTGGCACCGTCTCCAGCCCATATAACATAGCTGGTCTCACTACCGTCCCGTAGACCTTCCCTTTAACTCTTGCTGATACCCGTCTGTCACAAATCACTCCTGACACTCTTCTCCACCCACTCCACCCTGCCTGCACTCTCTTCTTCACTTCTCTTCCACAATTCCCAATTTCTCTGTACTGTTGATCCCAGGTATTTAAAATCATCCACCTTCGCCAAATCTACTCCCTCATCCTCACCATTCCACTGATCTCCCTCTCATTCACACACATGTATTCTGTCTTGGTGGTCCTACTGACCTTCATTCCTCTCCTCTCATATCTCCACCTCTCCAGGGTCTCCTCAACTTGCTCTCTACTATCGCTACACATCACAATGTCATCAGCAAACATCACAGTCCACGGGGACTCCTGTCTGATCTCATCTGTCAACCTGTCCATCACCATTGTAAATAAGAAAAGGGCTCAGAGCCGATCCCTGATGTAATCCCACCTCCGTCACTCCTACCGCAGACCTCACCAGAGTCACACTTCTCTCGTACATATCCTGTGTCACTCTTACGTACTTCTCTGCCACTCCTGACTTCCTCATACAATACCACAGCTCCTCTCAGTCACCCTGTGATATTCTTTCTCCAGGTCCACAAAGATGTAATGCAACTCCTTCTGGCCTTCTCTAAACTTCTCCATCAACATCCTCAGAGCAAACATCACATCTGTGGTGTTCTTTCTTGGCATGAAACCATCCTGCTGCTCACTAATCATCACCTCTCTTCTTAACTGAGCTTTCACTACTCTCTCCCATAACTTCATGATGTGGCTCATCAATTTTATTCCCCTGTAGTTACTACAGTCCTGCACGTCCTCCTTATTCTTAAATATCGGCACCAGTCCACTTCTTCTCCACTCCGCAGGCTTCCTCTCACCATTAAACAATCTTGTTAAAAACTCCACTGCCATCTCTCCTAAACAACTCCATGCTTCCACAGGTATGTCATCTGGACCAATGGCCTTTCCATTCTTCATCCTCTTCATAGCTGTCCTTACTTCCTCCTTGCTAATCCAGCCCAAAGAAGAAGAAGAAGAAGAAGAGGAGGAGGTCCAGTTCAGAGATCTCAGGATCACCTCTCTGCTTTTTGTAGATGATATGGCCCTGTTGGCTTCATTGGGTGGTGACCTCAGCTATATGCTGAAGCAGTTTGCGGCCAAGTGTGAAGCTGTTTCGGGAGAGAATCAACACCTCCAAGTCTGAGGTCATGTGTTTCTTAGCCGGAGAAGAGTGGAGTGCCCTCTCCAGGTAGGGAATGAGATGCTGTCACAACTAGAGGAGTTTAAATATGTCAGGTCTCATTCACATGTGAGGGATGTCACAGACGTGCACATGGGGGACAGTTTACAGCCTCAAATCATGCTATTCATCAGCCAGACCCTGGGTTGGCACTCTCACCAGATCATCTCTCCTCTTGTTCCTCTTCCTGTCATTGACATTACCACTGGCCCACCCCCCAACTTCACTTCTGGGCCAACCCTGATGACATCACTTCCAGTACCCAGAATACACCTTCTTGCCACATCAGTTCTTGTTCCGGCTTCCCTGATTCCACCTCTTCCTCCTATCCACCATACTTATACAGCAGACTCACCTTGTTAGTTCAGTTCAGTTGTAAACTCAGATCTGTAAAAATGTGCTTCTTTTATTTTGATGATTTTTCAGTATACGGGGTGTCCATCCCAAAAACTTTTTCTTGTCTGCTGTGTTATTTTTTACCAAAGGGTACAAGGGAGCTGGAGATGGATGGGTGGATTAGAGCAGTCTCACCAGTCATGTGGACATTGTACTTATCAGTCAAGGCAAAGTTCTTGATTTACTGGTCCATCCTTGTTTGTACCCTCAACTATGGTCATGGTAGTGACCAGGGGTCTCATGTATAAACAAAATTGTTGTGTACTCCCGTTTCCACGCTGACATTGTGATGTATTAAACCCAAACTTGCCATAAAGCCACTCACATTTTCACGCCAGCTAAATGCTTGGCATACACAAGTTCTCCGCTTGGTTTTGCAAACTGGCAGCACCCAGCGTCAAAGCAGTGCATTCGTTCCAGTGTGGTTTCCCTTCTTTTTTAGATCCACATCCCTGACGCGGCTGTATCAAATACACTGAAATTAACTGCATATTATTTATTAGTTTAAGGCATCTGATTGTAATTAACCTGTACCAATATAATGGTCCACGGAATGGCCAAACTATTCTAAATACAATAGCTGCTTTAGCGTTGTTACTCTCAAGTATTCATATCACTGTATCTGAGTGTGGAATCACAGATCTACAGCAGCTGATCGGAAAGAGAATTACCGGTATACAGCATCAAGCTCACTCTGCCTCAGCCATTCACACAGTCTATTTGAACTGCTCTCATATGACAAACGCTTCAAAGCCTTTCCTGTACGGACCTCACGGTTCACAAACAGTTTCATCCCAAGAACTCTAAACGCACTCAATCAGCCCATCAAGTGCTCCTTGTAGAAATGTCTGGACTTAGAAGTACATTTAGCTCACTGTAAACTTACAGTGATACAGTTATAATATTGCACAACCTGAGCCACTTTATAAAGCGTGTATTTACATATGATGACAATATCATTTTTAAGATGAAATGCAGCAAAATATGTTTATTACATTATACAGATAAAATGTTAACATCATTTAAATAATCTACATTGCTAATAATTAAACGTGAGGATACGGTGTCACAGTGTTAACGACGACGGATTGTTCCTGCCTCGCGCTGTATTCTTGCTTCTGCTGGCGCGACCCTGGAAATATTGATGGATAGAATAATTAAACATGTGCTAGAAAGATATTTCAATGTTCCTTAAAAGTTTTGAACAATCGGCGTTCTAAGCTTACAGATGGCTTAACGTCTATTACAGAGCTGATTGTGTGGCGATTGGTTACTTGGAGAAAGAAAAGGAAGGACAGGAATTGAGGATTAGTACATTTGAAAGAGACAGTACTGCTGCAATAAATTATTTCACTGAAGGTCACGCACAGCGCAGGAACAATCTCTGGACGGGGCGCCAGCTTGTCACTATCACTGCGCCACCATGTTCCCATGTTTAATAAGATGCTTTAACTCCTATCATGAAAATGATATCAAGTATACATCTCAATATTTTAATCATTCAGAGAGCTGTAATATCACAAATGTAATGGATTCTGTGTCCTGTCGGAGGAAGAGAAAGCCCGTTTAAGAAGCACGTAGTGATTCACACACACAGAGCACATAGAAGATCAAATACAAAACTAAGCATTTAATGTGCAACTTTAGTTACGATGGGATCTGAGAAACTAGTAAATTAAACGATTTTAAGATAAAAGAAAATAAACTACGTGATTAAAGTGGAAATTTCAAGATTAAAGTTGACATTTCATGCTTTTTCCCCACTCTGTACCCTAATAAGCCTTCATATGACACTCAGACGGTGGGCTATGACTCGCCTTTTCACGGCGACTTTGATATGTGACCGCTTCTTTTTTATTTCGGGCACTGTGCGACTTTGTGAACTTGAGCTTTCGAGTTTCTCCGACACACTATGCCACTCGATCAACTTCCTTTTGTTCTTTATACCACTGCTTAAACCAGTAGTTCTCAAACTGTTCTCAAACTAAAGTAACAAAAGGGGGGGGGGCGTGAAGATGTGAAAAAAAGAAAACAAGAATCGAAAATATGAAAAATACATCTGTTGAAACCAAAACAAATTAACTTAAACTACATTCTGATACTAGAAAAATAAATATAGAGTTAGATAAATGTCGATAAAAGTTAAGTAGGTATAATAAAATATGCATCTATGATATATCATTAATTAAAAAAGAACAAATTGGTATTAGTGGGCTCCTTTCAAAAAACCCTTAGGGGGGCACGATTAAAACTGTTATGAAAACTCGGGTCGCAAATACTTAAAGGTTGAGAAATGCTGGCTTAAACAAACAAATAATACGTTTTTCCTTTGCCGCCACTTGGTATTCGCTGAAATTCTTCTTTTTCCCCCCATGCTTTTGCCATTGTCTTTTCACAGAATTCTGAGCTTAAGGGCTATTTATATTGATTTGCATATTCAAAGAGGCGGAATTCTGGGAGGAGACGGGGAGGCAGGCATGTGCACATGCGTTACTTTTCACGTTGACCAGGATTTATGGAGCGGAAGAACGTGGAAGTTGGCGTACGCATAGATTTATGCATCTGGATTTTCCTGTGCGTACGCACATTTCCACTTTTGTCTGTACGCCATGTTTTAGTGTGAATTCTACACACGCCGTTATGCATGAGGCCCCAGAAGAGTTAGATTGTGGGCACAAATGGCGGAAATGAGCTTCCTTCTTACGGCGTGTGGACTTAGCCTTGGAGACTTGGTGATGAAGTGCAGACATTCGTGAGGAGCTCCAAGTAGAGCTGCTGCTCCTCCACATCAAACGAACATCAGAGTCCTAAATCGCAATCCAGAACAACAGAATCCCTTAAGACAGAGCAAAAAGAATGTTAGCAGAACCAGAAAACTCCAAAGAGAAACAACAACAACATTTTTTGGCACCCATTGCAGGCCTAACCTACCCAGAAGGGGGGTCTCTCTCTCTCTCTCTTTCTGAATTGCCTTTCCCAAGATTTCTTCCATTCTTTTCCCTACAAGGGTATTTTTTCTTGTCTTTTAAGGGAGTTTAGTCCGGGGGGCTGTCAAAAAACAGAGCCTGTTAAAGATAATTGGGGTACTCCTTGAGTTATTTAGGGCTATATAAACATAAATTGTATTGTATTGTTTTGTAGGGGGGGAATTGGCTCCAGCAGACCCCCGTGACCCTGTAGTTGGGATATAGCGGGTTGGATAATGGATGGATGGATGGATGGATGTATTGTAGGGGCTCCAGCACATTGCTTTGCCTAGGGGACCTATAATGATGTTAAGACGGCCCTGGGTTAGGACCTTCACCAGCCTACTATAAAGATAAACCCACCCCAATCCAGTTTAATCCAATTGCTAACTGCTGGGTGGCATGGGGTCTTTTTACCAAAACAAACAATAAATTGTATCCAGACTTTACAGCAGAACATAATTTAACGCTTTCACCTTATTTGCAAATTTTTAATTGTTGTTTATTTTCCAAGGGCATCGCCAGTTTTAGCACTTATTAGGGTCTTAGCCCCTACACCCCAAGTAATGGCGCTACACCTTGGATTATCTCACAGTTAAAGAGTGGGGGGGCTCCACCAGGGATTCTGCGTGAGTCATCCAAACATGTCAGAACACATAAAGGTAGGTGTTGGGTGCTGGGCTACCAGGCTTAAGACCCCTTTAATGTCATCGTCACTCATATCATATCTAAAGACTGTAACACACACTAAAAGAAGTTGGGCCAGTCGACTGTTTCCTATTGTGTCACAACTTCATTACTTTTAATGACACTCATTCAGAGTTTGGACACAGAAGACATAAGTCCATTAAGTTTACCAAGCAGAATTTTCCCCCATTCATCTATCATGCGTGTCTTCTTTGTTTCATAATGTGTCTCATGGGTCAGGCCTGCCAAACTCCTACCCACAGTCTCAGCGGGCAGCATATGGTCCTCCAAAATCTGTGCATATCTTACTGCATTAATGGTGCCCTCACTGATGACATCAGCACTAATGCCTCCCCCCCCCACCCCCCATACCACGACAGATGCTGGCTTTTGGACCTGACGTTGATCACAACTTGGATGGCCCTTTTCCCCATTGGCATGAAGTACACAAAGGCTGTTTTATCCAGGGACTGTTTGAAATGTCAACTCGTCGGATCACAAAACTTGACTCCACCATCCAAAGAGCCTCCGTCATTCCTCAGATTTTTTCTACGTGTATCACTTGTCAAATATAAGAGCTCTGCAGTGACCTCCAGAAAACTCACAGCTTATCAGACCCAGATAGAAGAACAACTCAGGCTGGCATACATGGGGGGCATCGGACCATCCTGTGTTATTTAATCTAACCTCGCTTCGTATATCTTAATCTCTTCATCTGTTGTCACAGTTCACTTGTGAAAAGTGCTGAGGGTTCAAGGAAAACTGCTGGAATGGAACAGGGAACTGGGGACCTCAGAGCCTCTTTAGGGGAAAACCAGCAGAACAACAGACAGGACACAACGGCGAGGGTCCACTAGATGGTCAAGAGAACTGACCAGGAAACAAGAAACTATTTATCTATCATATAGTGCCTTTCCT
>JANRMT010062810.1:6015499-6065746 GCA_026402145.1 Polypterus bichir lapradei
TAGATAGATAGATAGATAGATAGATAGATAGATAGATAGATAGATAGTGTGGGGTACAGCCCGGACACAGACAGGCAGACATGTTGTTTCACCACACACACGTTTACTTACAGTTATTATTTACAATTAAGTGAGTACAAACCCAGTGCCTCAGCACCAGTCACCTCTTTAAGTCCTGGCCAACACAATGCCGTTCACAGTCTTCAAACCGCCTCCACTCCTCTCCTCCGAGCTTCGTCCTATTCCACTCGAATCCAGCCATTCTGTGAAGGGAGGCGGTCTCTTTTATTCACCACCGGATGGGCTCCAGGTGCTTTCAGATAAGGCTCCGTGGACACATCCCCGTGTGGAGGAAGAACCGGCTGTGTACGCGGAAGTCCTCCGGGTGTCCCTGATCCTCTTCTCCCTAGCACTTTTGGGTTTGGCAAAAGTGCTGAGGTCCAGGTCTCCTAAGGCATTGTGACCACGGGCCTCTACAGGGTTGAGCTTCCCAGCTCTGTACCCGTGGCCCCCAACACAACCAGGGCAGTCACCCTCTCATGTTCTGGAGGAGGCACAATCCCTCCTCCGGTCCTCCTGTGCATCCCGGCTGGGTACCACCCCCAGCCGCATGCCACAATAGATAGATAGATTAATAGATAGATATGAAAGGCACTATATAAAGATAGATAGATAGATAGGTAGATAGATAGATAGGGTAAAAGGCATTCTATAATAGATAGATAGAATGAAAGGCACTATATGACAGATAGATGGATATTAAAGGTATTATATAATGCAAGAATAGACAGACAGATACACAGACAGTTATCTACAGGTTTCCATTTTCATTTTGTTTTATTTTGTTGTTATCTGAACAGAAGTTTGTGGGGTCTGGCTGATGCACCAGGTGATATATAATTGTTCCTTCCACTCCCATTTCCCACCCAGGGTATTGTGCTATGCAGGAAAGTGTGAAGGGTTTTTTAAGGTAACCAGCAGAGAAGACATGATCGAAAGACAGAATCAGGTCAAATATCTGGAGATCAAGAATCCAAGCAACCAAAATCAAAACACGAGGGTGTGAATCAAAGCCGAAATTCTCAAAACAAATCATCTCTGCCAGCAGATCATTAACCATACAAAAAAGGAAGAATTTGTTTTTCTTACTTAGAATCCGTAAACTCGGACGTGGATATGACCTCACGGTGCCGTTGTGTCATGACTGACAGTTACAGTCTCAAAGGACATGCCCTCATCAACTGGTGCTCAAAAATGGAAGCAGAAATATTTCAAAATATTTCGGAACAAAATAAAAAGTAAGCTCTAAAGCAAAGCACTAATGTCATCATTTAATTCTCAAGGGTAGGACCCCCCCCCCCCAGATCAACTGCAGATTCACACTCAAAGGGCCAGGGGAAGTTGTTAAATGTTACTACTATGACAGAATATCCAATACAGAGAGGGCTGACATTACTTGCGCCCTTTTCAAAGTCCTCTCCTCTGCTACACATTTCTTAAAAGAAGAAAGGGGTCATTGTAATTACAGCAGCATTAGAAGACAGAGCGCAGTCAGAGGAGCACAAAAAGCACCAACTGAGATAGCCAAGCCTGTCTGTCAGTACATTAGAACACTCTGGATGAGAACAGGCCATTCAGCCCAACAAAGCTCGCCAGTCCTGTCCACTTCATTCTTCCAAAACAACATCAAGTCGAGTTTTGAAAGTCCCTAACGTCTTACTGTCTACCACACTACTTGATCTCTTATTCCAAGTGTCTATCGTTCTTTGTGTAAAGAAAAACTTCCTAATGTTTGTGTGAAATGTACCCTTCACAAGTTTCCAACTGTGTCCCCGTGTTCTTGATGAACTCATTTTAATGTCACAGTCTCGATCCACTGGACTAATTCCTTTCATCATTTTAAACACTTCAATCATGTCACCTCTTAATCTTCTTTTATTTAAACTGTAAAGGCTCAGCTCTTTTAATTTTTCCTCATAATTCATCCCCTGTAGCCCTGGAATCAGCCTAGTCGCTCTTCTCTGGACCTTTTCTAGCACTGCTATGTCCCTTTTTAAGCCTGGAGACCAAAACTGCACACAGTACTCCAGATGAGGCCTCATCAGTGTGTTATAAAGCCTGAGCAGACCCTCCTGTGACTTGTACTCCTCACATCAAGGTGCTATATAACCTGACATTCTGTTAGCCTTCTTAATGGCTTCTGAACACTGTCTGGAAGTCGATAGCTTAGAGTCCACTATGACTCCTAAATCCTTCTCATAAGGCCTACTTTCGATTTTCAGACCTCCCATTGTATATTCAGACTTAATAAGACCTAAACTTAATGCAAGTGTTAATCTCAGCTCTTTTAATCTTTCCTCATAACTCAGCCTGGTTGCTCTTCTCTGGACCTTTTCTTGTGCTGCTTTGTCGTTTTTGTAGCCTGGAGACCAAAACTCCACACCGGACTCCAGATGAGGCCTCACCAGTGTATTACAAAAGTGGAGCAGAACCTTCTTTGTCTTGTACTCCACACATCAAGGCGCTATATAACCTGACATTCTGTTAGCCTTCTTGATGGCTTCTGCACACTGTCTGGAAGTCGATAGCTTAGAGTCCACTACGACTCCTAAATTCTTCTCATAAGGTGGACTCTTGATTTTCTGCCTGCCCATTGTGTATTCAAACCTCACATTTTTACTTCCTATGTGTAATTCTTTACATTTACTAACATTAAATTTCATCTGCCACAAATCTGCCCAAGCCTGTCTGCTGTCCAAGTCCTTCTGTGATGATATAACGGATTCCAAATTATCTGCTAATCCACCTTTCTTGGTATCATCTGCACACTTCACCAGCTTATGCAGTATGTTTGATTGTCTCCCAATGTGCCACTTTTGGAGAAACCTGATACAAAGAAGTTTATCAGTACAGTTATTTTTTTCCAGATATTTCAAATATGGTGTGTTGTACACATTGATGACATTTCAAAATCTCCCATTGAGAAGCACTGGTGAATTTAGAAACCTGCCTGTCTTAAAACTGAGAAACATTCTGAGTGACGTCAAACATGGATTAGCTTACTGTGCTCGCTTTACCTTCAGAGTGGTTACTTCAATTTGTATTTATATATTTTTTAAGGTTTTCTTTCATTCAATTGACATCCAGTCCTGGTGACGAAGTGGTGAAATATCTGCAGCTGTGTGCACTGCAGGACACTGGATGGGGCGGGGCCGGATGTAAGCAGGGTTACAACAACATTAACATTTATTTCTAGAGCATGTTGTCATATAAATTATGGAGCTCAAAGTGCTTTACACGATGAAGAAAGAAAAGTTTATAAAGATAAGGTTAGGCAATAATAATAATAAAGTAAGGTCTGATGGCCAGGAGGACAGAAAAAAAAAACACTCCAGTGGGCTGAAAAAAAAAAAAAAACAAAATCTGCAGGGGTTCCAAGGCTACGAGACCACCCAGCCACCCCTGGGCATTCTAAATAACATAAGTGATCTCAATCAGTCCTCATGGTTTTCAGGGTTCACATGAAAGAATTTGATGATGACGGTCATGTGGACCTCTGGCTTTCAATCCATCAATGTAGGGACAGCGCGGTGCTTTAATCAGGTGGAGGGGGGCGCAGATCGACCACCACAGACAACCAGAAAAAGAACACCAGAGAAAGTAGGGGTTAGTACGGAGTGCAGAGATATGATAAAAATGATAATTCAATGCATATACAGAATATCAGGGTGACACTAAAATGAAGTTATGAGAGAGCCATGTTACAATAACGAGTTTATAGCAGATTTTTTAAAGTGCTCTACCATATTAGTCTGGTGAATTTCTATCGGTCAGCTATTCCAGGTTTTAGGTGCATAACAGCAGAAGGCCACCCGCCTCACCACTTCTTTTAAGTTTTGCTCTTGGAATTCTAAGCAGACCCTCCTTTGAAGATCTAAGGTTACGATTTGGAGTGTAAGGTGAGAGGCGTTCTGAGATATACGATGGAGCAGATTATTGAAGGCTTTGTAAACCATAAGCAGGATTTTAAAGTCAGTTCTAAATGACACAGGTAACCAGTGTAGTGACGCTCAGACTGGGGTGATGTGCTCAGAGTTTCTTTTCCTAGTTCAGATTTTGGCCTCTGCATTCTGCACTCGTTGTAACCGATTGATGTGTTTTTTGGGTGGTCCTGAGAGGAGTACGTTACAGTAATCTAGTCCAGTGTTTCCCAACCTTGGTCCTGTGGCCCCCCTGTGGCTGCAGATTTTTGTTCCATCCAGCTTCTGTTTTTAATCGGACTCCTGGGCTAATTAAGTTATGTGTTATATTGTTTTAGGAACAATATAGAAGTTTGGTAAAGAAAAAATATGTATATTGTGGTGAGCGGCCGGGTCCCATGCCTGGCCAGGACAACCCTTCTACACATGTTCCGGGAGAGCAATCATGGACTGCTCAATACCTCCCCTGGGATGCTTGGTGGCAGCCTCCCTGGCTGAGGATGGTGCCTCAGTTTCCCACAGGGCTCCATGGGAGATGGATTTCTCCACAGCCCTGTTGGGATCTGGGATGGCAGCCAGGGGGTGCTGCATGGGTCCCTGAGCCGGCCTGGACAACTCTGCAGCCCCGCCTGGAAGTGCAATCAGAAGCAGGTGATCAAGCACCTGGAACACTTCCGGGTGGACTATGAAAAGGGCCGGCAACCACCACTCAGGGCCAGAATTGGGAGGAAGAGGACGAGGCTGCCAAGGAGGAGTTGTGGTGCTAAACGGGAGTGTAGTTGTGCTTTGGATTTGTGCTTACTGGGACTGTGTATTGTCTGTGGGGTTCACGGGTAAGACGTGCCGCACAGGTGAAGAAAGTAAAGTCTTTGCTTGGATTTTATATGTGTTAGTCTGTGCCGGGTCGGGCGCTATATAGCGCTACTATCACACTATATATATAAATATATATATATATATATGATGACAATCAAGAGTCCAAGACATTACAAAGGTTTGGGGCAGCCAGCCGTATATTGTTTTTCCCAGCTGCAAAAGGGTTGAAATAAGTAGCACGATGTGCATAGAACAGAGTCCAAAACAGAACTGACTATAGTAGCCCAAGATGGAGGCTTTAAAGGCCTGTAGAGGACCTGATGTCATCAAAATGGCTGTGAAGTGACAGAACAGAAGTGATGTCAGCAAAGTGGCTGGCTTCGGAAGTGATGTCAGCAAAGGGGCCGGCTCCGGAAGTGATGTCAGCAAAGGGGCCGGCTTTGGAAATGATGTCAGCAAAGGGGCTGGTTTTGGAGGTGATGTCAGCAAAGGGGCCAGCTCCAGAAGTGATGTCTTTTGAGGTGCCGGAACCCTGCAGGATTTCCCAGGAAAGGTCTATAAGCAACTGAAAAAGACAGTCAGCGCAGTCTGCCGCCCCCGGTCGGATGTTTTATTACACTTACTCAGACCCTTTAGCTGCTTCCTACTCGCACGTGTGTGACTATATATATATATATATATATATATATATATAGTGGACTATGGCCGGCCATTCAACCCAGCCAATACCCCCAGGCCGCCAGGTGGAGCCCTCCCTGCAGCATGGAGGTGCCCCGAATGCCAGCAGGGAATTATGGACAATAAAGTTTTTATCCACAACCCAGCTGGATACCACAGGGGCCGCTAGAAGGCGCTGCAGGGAGGAACAACAATGGTTTTCCCTACAACTCGGAAGTGCGTCCTAGTTACATGGACAGAGGAAATGACGTGCTTCTGGGTTGGATGAAGAGGAGTTTTTATCTGACCCGGAAGTGTTGCCAGTCACATGGACAGAGAGAGAAAACACTTCCGGGTCACAGACTATATAAAGGACTGTGGGAGATCCCAGGGTTGAGCTGAGCTGGATGGAAGGGTGGCAATGCGTCTGGGGGAGTGGAGGATTGTGTATTGTGTAGTATTGGTAATTTATATGAGTATTGTGGAGAGGAGGGTGCTTTGTGCACATTATTATTATAAAATAAATAATAATTGGACATTTATCTGGTGTCTAGCGTCTAGTCTGAGGGTTCAATCTGTCACTATATATATATATATATATATATATATATATATATAAATGTAGCAGTTATATGGGAATAATGTATTTTTTTCTTTTTAACAATATTTTCATCTTGATTTTCATTCTGCTTTTCTAGGTGTTCTAAATGTTTGATTAATCCATTATTTGCTAATTAGTGGGTCTGACGCTAAAGTAGTTGCAGCCTTTGATTATTCAGTGTTGTTTGCCTGGCTGTCTGCTCAATACAGAGAAAGGAAAAACTGCACAGAGAAAGGGCAAAATAGAATGAAATCAGCAAAAGAGAGTTAAGCATTTAAATGTATAACAAAAGCAGAAATATTTCTAAATGTCCTATAAATGTAAAAATCATGCTGCTGTGCTTTTCTGAATGTAGAATAAAAGAAAAACAATACCAGATAATTAAATGAGATCTGTGCTATCAGATGTTGTCATTGATTAGAAATCTGATTGGAACAAAAACCTGCAGCCACAGTGTGGGACCTCAGGACCGAGGTTGGGAAACACTGGACTAGTCGACTAAACACAAAAGCATGAACTCATTTTTCAGCATCTTGAAAACTTATAAGGGATCTAACTTTTGCTATATCTCTCTATTATAAAAAAAAAAATCCTGGAAGGCAAAAGCAAGGCGACGATACGTGATCTTCTCAGAAGTTCTCGGGAGACATTTAAAAGACCTGCGAGACAAAAGAGACTGGCCACGGAGCGTCTCGCGGGGACCGTAAACATGAGACTTGGTGCCAAGAGACTGTCTCAGGTTCGTCTCGCGGGGACGTGGAACAACAGATTCTTGCAAGACAGATATCATATAAGAGCACACCCATTAAAAAACAGTCCGTCGTGTAAAAGCACGTAGTGCACACACATCCTGTACTCTCAACACATATAAAGCGTATCAGGACAATACAGAGAATAGAGACACAAAGGCGTTGGAGAGAAAAAAAGGCAGATAAGAGATTATGAAAGCAGTGGAATTCGAAAGGCTCAAACAAACGATGGCGCGATACACATGCAGAGAAAGGTACAGAATATGAAAACAGTAAAATTCGAAAGTATTGCAGCGTCCCAGCCAGGTTGCGGCCTTTTTGGTTTTAAGTGACTGTTCAGTCCAATTGAGGGAGGGCGGAGTACAGCACGGAAGACTGATAGCGGTAAGGTGGGGGGCGAGACGAGGGGGATGAGGGGTTGGAGAAGGTGCTAGAAAGTTGTGTTTGGGGTTACAAAGTCGGCGATTGTTCAAGTAAAACTTTTGTGACACTTTATCATGTCAGTCGTTACAGTATAAAAGAAAAGATAGAAAAGATCGCATTACCGCAAAATAAAAGGTGATTAATCATCAGAAACAGGTGTAATTAAAAAAAGAGCAGAACAAATCGAGGTCAGAAATAAAAGGCAAGGAGTAGACAACAAAGTATTTTCGCATTCGCATCACTCAATGCACAAAATGTGGATTTACATAATAATAGACCATACGCTATGAGAATCTGTGGTCCTGGAACAGTTAAAGCAACGACAAGTTGAATTTCAAAGAATACACAATTCGGTCAGGTGTATATTTATGATCACGGAGAAGCGATGCAAATTTTAACAGGCAAAAAGAAAGGTAACGTATATATTCCGCGAATAACATTACACACCAAAGGAGATCGTGATAAGCCATTCGTATTAAAATGTTTACAGTTTACTGTGAGAAGAGCTGTTGCTATGACAATCAAATAAATCACAGGGACAAACATTAGAAAAAGCCGGATTATTTATTAGAGAAACAGAAACAATATTCACTCACGGGCAGTTATACGTTGCGTTGTCACAATGTGTCTCCAAAAAATATTGTTTTTAATGACGCTTTAAAGTAAAAGTGCAAATAATGAAATTGAAACAATTCCAAAGAAAAAAAAAAAATTGTATATCCGATTAATTAAACACAGGGGTTGGCAAGCGAAGCAAGCAGGGGGCGAAGCCCTCTAGTTTCTTAAGTGAAAAAATGCCGTCCTGGTAACCTGATTAATATGTGATTTAAAATTCAGGTCAGAGTCAATTGTTACCCCTAAATTCTTTACCTCCGTCTTGAGTTTTAAGCCTAATGCATCAAGTTTATTTCTAATACCCTCTTTATATCCACTATAGACATTCTGCTTCTGGTTAGATGGCCGTGTGTTACCATACAGGGAAGGTACAACATTACATTGCTGATGTGTAGGTGTTTATTCAATGCGCTAATAATGATATCATTTATGTATTCAACACAAAGGTTTTGATATTCTTAATTTATTCATCACCGTCCCTTTCTGTGTGAATGCCACTGTAACTCTTGCTATGTGCTAACAGTCTGCTCCCTGCGTTCGCCTCTGCCAGCTGAGCAGCACCTTACATGAACCTCAGTCACAGCAGCTCACTTCTCCTGCTCTCTGATATCAAAGCGTGAAAGTAAAAAATAACAGCAGCTTGACTTATACAGAAATTGGCTCAGGTTACCGGAAATTTAGAAATATTTGTGTGACATGTAGGGGATCTGTAGACCACACACACATCCCGGGTTCAGTTATTTTTTTGCTTCATCCTTGTCCACATCACCCTTCTACAGGAGAGCTGCTGTTGTACTGACAAATTTGTTAAGTTTAGGGTATTTGTTTTTATCTTAGGCAATGTCCACACTACTACATTTTCCAAACGATCCACGTCCATACTGGTGTTTTCAGTATCTTCGCCCACACTAAAACGACTGAAAGCGTATATAACGTAGATCTTCGACTGTTTTGGGTATTAGCACTTTGGTGGAATGCTCTTCAACCAATGAAGGGGTGGCCACCAGCCATGGGATTTTGTGTAAATTGTAGCGGCTGCTAAATTATTTGCCGTTTGGGAATGTATGCAGCTTTCAAACTCCAAAACACGATTTACGGGCACAGAAATATGCAACACAACAAGCATAATGGAAAGCAATTCCTCTCTGTCTGCCATGCTGGACTATGGTGCAGGGTGACTGTGATATAGCGGGTCATTGGCACATGCATTTTTGACAATACAAGGAGATTCACTCGAAAGAGGCCCTGAAAATTCTGTAATAACTCTCGCTAGAAATCTGAACTAGTAAATGTGAAACATACTCCTCAGTATATGGAGCTTCGAACAAGCTGGGATGCCCCTGCATCAGAGCGATGAGGTAGGCACCTGACAGCTGTTGCGACATTTCAATAAAGAGTATTGAAGGGTGCCACCCGCTCCGTGCCCCTTCACTCAGTCAATCGACTTCTCATCGGGATGGTGGTGTACAGTATTGAGCAGCGCGTCTTAATGGGGTGAGCCTATTAGGTCACCAATTCGTTGAAGTGATGTTAGAATCAACTGGATGATCGTGAGTTAATGAAAGGTTACTTCCCACAAGATGGAGCAACATGTCACACATCGGCAAGGAGCCTGGCAGAAACCGAGTCCTCCTTCGGCAACAGAGTCATTTCAAAGGAGCTTTGGCCACCACGGTCGCCGGATCTAACACCACCAGACTTCTTCCTTTGGGGTTAAGCTCAAAGGAAAAGTCTATTGGAACAACACTGTGGAAGATTTGAAGGAAAATATCCAACGTGAAATTGCTGCTATTCCCCCTTGCCGAGACGCTTGCCAATACATTCAGGAACGTGGAGCGCCATGTCGAAATGTGTCTGGCAGAAAAGGGGCAGGAATGGCAAGGAGCCGGAGCAATGAGACTGGAAACAGGAGCGAGAGGAAAGTGAGGCCCGTGAGGGGAACGTATGGCCATATCTTCAAATGGGGCAGAGGGGCCGCTTCTGCAGAACACCCTAAGGAGCAGGAATGACCAAGAAGTCCGGTGGACAATGGCGTGGAGGGAGCGAGGAGCAAAGTTTGGCATGGTGCCCTGTAAACACCACGACACTGCCGTCAGAGACCCCTGCGGAGTTTAAGGGTCGTTGGCACCTGTTGGTGGATGTCTCCTCCTGCTGAGGAATCCAGTAAAGGGTAAGCTGAGGAGATGTCAGTTTTTTAGTCTGGACCACACTAGGGGGCATACAATCAAAGAGTTTGCCCCGGGCATCTTCTAGGATCTGCCCGCCACTGCCAGTGAACCTGGAGGTGGGAGGCAGTAGCAATCCACTCCCGGAAGAGCCTCATGGAGGCTGCAGCGATCAACAAGTCCGCAGGGCTTTCATTGTTTGCCTGCACTCTTTGTTTTGCAAAATTCCAGAGAAAGCTCGTTGTCAGCAATTAAATGATTACTTCAATAAACTTTCCATTCTTGGTAAGTTTCAGTCATGGTTTCAAACAAACCTAAAAACAGAAAGTGCACTGGGTAAAGTAGTTAATGACTTACAGGTTAACACGGACACACGCCATGCTGTTCTGGTTCTGCTAGATATGAGCCCGGCATTGACACCATAGGCCACGGTGTTCTTATAAACTGACACTAAGAGTCACGCCATCCAAGGATGGTGATTTGTTCATTTTACTGCTGGGGGTGGTGGGCTCCAGGAACACACCCAGCCTTGACCTGACACACACACACACACACACACACACACACACACACACAAACTCACACACAGAGACACTGATCATCTAGTTAATGAAACAATCATAGAGGATATCTATAAAAAAACAATATTACACAAAACAACGTAGGCAAATGCCCTCCTCAGTCCCGAGTATTTCAATACATGAAACTGAATGAAACAACATACTCTACTCAATCAACAATCAATACCAACAACAACACAGCAGAAGCAGATGACAATGTAGAGTGGAATGAAAACCCCTTTGAATGGCCCTCTGAAAGAAATGTCAAGTTTTGTCCTACCAGGTTCCCGTTGCAGCGTGAAGATTTGGCATGACTGGGAACGCTCCCCAGACAAAGACGAAGGCAATCAAGACAAATCCACACCAATAAGCAAGCAACAGGGCAGAGCCTTCATCCACACAGAAGAACCAGGCATCCACCACATCCATTTCTTCCAGTTCTCCAGCATTTCAATGTGACGTTCTGAAGTGAAAGTGACCGTTGCTCCCTCCTCCTCTAAAAAATAAGGGCCTACAATGCCAAATTCTGCAAAGACGCGCCAAACTGTAACACGCTCACTATGCCAGGGTCTCTGATGAAGTTCATCAGGGTTGGTTTCAGCCCAATACACACACAAGAAATACCTTACATGGGTTCTTCTTCAATATTAAGCAATCATGCATCACAGGAAAATTAATGGAAAGAATTATTAAGGATAAGATTGAGCAACACCTGGCAAGGACAGGAGTTATTAGGAAGTGGGAGGTTGTGTTTTACTAACAGGCTGGAATTCTATGAGGAGGCAACAAAAGGATCTGATGATGCTATTGATGTGGACTTTCAGAAATAATAATACATTTTATTTATATAGCGCCTTTCCCATGCTCAAAGCACTTACAGAATATAAGAAAGAACAGCAGGGTATACAGTATATAGCATTGTACAAACCAAATAAATAAATAAAGAAGATTCCGACAGTGAATTCAGAGAAAAAAAAAGCCTAACAGACAATATAATTGATGGTCCAGCACACACACACACACACACACTCAGTTTACATGAGCATCTTGACATGGTGGTAAACTGAGGGAAGGGTAATAAAGTCAAGAAGAGCTAAAAGCCTTCCTGAACAGATGAGTTTTAAAAGAATTCATGGAGTCAGCTGACCTGATTCATTTCGGTAGGTCATTCCAGAGTCTGGGCACTCGCTATACAGCTGAAGGCCCTGCTGTCACCCATGGAGTGTAGATTAGTGGGGGGCACAACAAGATGGCCAGAAGCAGAGGACCTTAGTGAGCGGGCAGACACATAGTGATGGAGAAGGTCACTGATGTAGTTTGGCGTGAGGTTATTTAAGGGTTTGTAGGTTATTAGTAGGATTTTATATTCAATCCTGTAAGACACAGGGAACCAGTGAAGATGGAGCAGGATGGGTGTGATGTGCTCGCTGCTGCTGGTTCGTGTAAGGACTCTTGCAGCCGAGTTTTGAATAAGCTGGAGCTGTGATATAAGATTAGAAGGGGCACCTGCCAGCAGCGGGTTACAATAATCGATGTGGGATGTGATAAAAGCAGAGACAAGTTTCTCAGAATTAGAAAAGGAGAGGAAGGAGTGAACACAGGATATGTGACGGAGGTGGAAGTAAGAAAGTCTCTTAATGTGATTTATGTGGGCAGAATAAGAGAGGGAGGAATCAAAAATGACACCAAGATTCTTTACAGAAGAGGCAGGTCTGATGAGATCACCGCCAAGATGGACTGGGAAGGAGCTCATTTTATTAAGTTGCATTTTAGTCCCAATTTGCAGGAGTTCAGTTTTGTTGCAATTTAATTTTAAAGAGTTCTGCTCCATCCAGGTTTTAATTTCACTAAAGGCAGGTTGTGAGCTGAGAAAGCTCTGATGAAGCTCCACTTTTAACATTGAAGTAGAGTTGAATATCGTCTGCATAAAAATGATAGCCCAGTCCATAGCTGCGAATAATATGGCCAAGGGGAAGCATATAAATAGAGAAGAGGGCTGAGGACAGAGCCCTGAGGAGCTCCTTGTGTGACTGGCGCTGAGCTGGATCTGCTGTTGCCAAGACTAACAAACTCTTGCCTATCAGTCAGATAGGACTTGAACCACTGGAGGGCAGTGCCAGAGATACCCAGCATGTTCTCCATTCTGGACAGTAGAATGTCATGTCTGCCCTGAGGTCTTACAGAATTAATATGCTGGTCTGTCCAGAGTCTGCTGCCATAAGCAAATTATTGGTTACCCATAGCAGAGCAGTTTCACAGTTGTGCTGTGCACTGAAACCAGACTTAAAGTTAAGTAGTTGGTGAGCTGGGAGGCTACAACACACTCAAGAACTTTTGACAGGAATGGTAAGTGGGAAATAGGCTGGAAATTGTTAAGAGTGTCAACCTCAACAGCAGACTTTTTAACATTGGGGTTACAGAAGCGAGCGGCACAGAGTCAGAGTCAAGGGATGAGTTTATTATTGTTGTAACAGTCGGGATTATGGCATGAAGGCAGGATTTAAGTAGTGAGCTGGGCATGGGGTCCAGTACACAAGTAGTCGGCCTCATCTTACAAAGCAGATGTGACTGGTGAGAACTTAGAGAAGGAGCTGCATGGAGTGGGAAAACAGGGAGACATATTAACAGATGATGGATTTATGTTAGTTGAATTATTTAGATCTTTAATTTTGTTATGGAAAAAGTGGAGGAATTCCTCATAGACTTCAGTAGAAGAGGTAGTTGGGCCAGATGCGGGTTCGAGTAGTTTATTAACTACAGAAAACAAAACCCTTGGGTTATCGAGGCCACTTTCTGTTATTCTGCCATAGTGGGTGTTCTTGGCAGCAGTTAGTGCTTCTCTGTAGACTCTTTGGTGGTCAGAGAAAGCCTGGATGTGCCTGGTGAGGCCAGACTTACGTGGCATTCTCTCAAGATGTCGGCCAGCTGCTTTCATAGATCGCAATTCTGAATTATACCAAGGAGCTGAACGTTTAAAGGAAACCTCCTTATGTTTTAAAGGAGCTGTTTTATCTAATGCTGACTGAAGGGCTGAGTTATAGTGGACAACAAGACTATCTAGTGTTGACGGAATAGGTGAAGACAGTAAAAGATCAGAAATGGATCCAGAAAGGCTAGAGGGACAGATATTTTTAAGGTTTCTGTAAGAAATTTGTCGTTTACAGATAAGAGGAGAAATAATAAGAGGCAGTGAGACAGTGAAAAATGCTGCTTTATGGTCAGAGGGTCCCAAATCAGTGCTGTAGATGTTGGCAACAGATAGTCCAGAAGTGCAGATCAGATCCAGTATATGACCACCAGAGTGGGTGGGAAAATCAACATGTTGTGTCGAGTCAAAACAGTCCAGTAAGGATAGGATTTCGTTTCTCAGTTTAGATGTAGTAATGTCAATATGGATGTTGAAGTCACCGAGAACGATAATTCTCTAAGAATAAGAGCTTAGGTGGGTTTAAAGTTCAATCAGATCAGATAAGAAGGATGCGTTGTATTGTGGGGGACGATAAAGAACAATGAGTGGGACGGGACCTGATTCCGTTATTAGTTTAAGAGCCAGGCACTCAAAAGACAGTGGACAGTCAATTAGGATTTGTTTGGTGTTTAGGTCTGCTCTGATAATTACTGCAAGTCCACCTCCTTGTCTAGGGCTGCGAGGTTCTGTATGGAAAGTGAAGCCAGGTGGAGTCACCTCTGTGAGAGACGTCAATTCATTCAGTTTTTTGCGAAGTCTCCGTTAGACACAGTATATCAAGTTTGGTGTCAGTGATGAGTTCTGAGAGCACCAATGCTTTGCCATTAAAAGATCTCGAGTTAAACAGTGCAATATTAGTTAATGAGGCATTTGAAAGCATTTGATGAGGTGCCACACGAGAGGGTGGGCATCAAACTAAAAGAAGTGGGAGCTCAGGGTGTGGTGTGTAGATGGGTGCAGAATTGGCTCGGTCACAGGAAGCAGAGGGTGATGGTGCGAGGAACCTCATCAGAACTGGCCGATGTTAAGAGTGGTGACCAGCAGGGGGCAGTGCTGGGGCTGCTGCTATTTTTAATATCTATAAATGATTTAGATAGGAATATAAATAACAACCTGGTTAAGTTTGCAGATGATACCAAGATAGGTGGATTGGCAGATAATTTGGAATTCGTTATATCATCACAGAAGGTCTTGGACAGCAGACAGGCTTGGGAAGATTTGTGGACGAAGAAATTTAATGTCAGTAAATGTAAAGAATCACAAATAGGAAGTTAAAATGTGAAGTTTGAATACACAATGGGCAGTCGGAAAATCGAGAGTCCACCTTATGAGAAGGATTTAGGAGTCGTAGTGGACTCTAAGCTATCGACTTCCCGACAGTGTTCAGAAGCCATTAAGAAGGCTAACAGAATGTCAGGTTATATAGCGCCTTGACGTGTGGAGTACAAGTCACAGGAGGTTCTGCTCAAACTTTATAACACACTGGTGAGGCCTCATCTGAAGTCCTGTGTGCAGTTTTGGTCTCCAGGCTATAAAAAGGACATAACAGCACAAGAAAAGGTCCAGAGAAGAGCGACCAGGCTGATTCAGGGCTACAGGGGATGAGTTATGAGGGAAGATTGTAGCAGTGCTACCATTAATTAGAACTGCATCTCCCAGCAGTCCTTGCAGGGGCTGTTGGGGTCATAGGTGGCCAGAGGGGTTTAAAAGGAGGGCAGGGGTCGAAGGGAGAAAAAAAAGTTTGTTTTGTTTATTTGGTGCTTGTATTTATCTGTTGAACTTCCTGCCGTTTTTCTGCCATACATCTTCGTGTCCTGGATTGTATTGTTTGTTGGGGTCTGGAATCAGTTGTCTACCTGTCTAATGTTTACTGAGGACGGTGTCTGGATTCATTGGCTTTCCCGGAAGAAGGAGCGCTCCTGAACCATTCATCTGTCATCATACTTCAGCAATTACCGGTGGGACTGTGTTTTTCCACTTCCCTCTCTTCATACAAATCGCTGGATTTCACTTCACCGCTGCTCATTTCATCCATGGACTTTACTGCGTGTTTGTCGTGTTTATCTGTTAAATGTAGTATCGTCGAAGAGATCAGGGGTGGTATTATTATTTTCATTTAGTTCATTTAATTTCATTATACTTTTTTATCGTTTAAATTCCCAGCGTGTTTTTCTTTGTTGTCTCTGTAGTGTGTGTGTGTCGTGCCAAGGCTGGGGTTGTCCCTGGTAATCCTCGAGTAAAATAAATAAATCACCGTCAATCACGATGATGTGAATCTTAGCGGCTTCTGTAAAAGAGCTGAGCCTTTACAGTTTAAGCAAAAGAAGATTAAGAGGTGACAGGATTGAAGTGTTTAAAATTATGAAGGGAATTAGTCCAGTGGATCGAAACTGTGACATTAAAATGAGTTCATCAAGAACACGGGGACACAGTTGGAAACTTGTGAAGGGTAAATTTCACACAAACATTAGGAAGTTTTTCTTTACACAAAGAACGATAGACACTTGGAATAAGCGATCAAGTAGTGTGGTAGACAGTAAGACTTTAGGGGCTTTCAAAACTCTACTTGATGTTTTTTTGGAAGAAATAAGTGGACAGGACTTTGTTGGGCTGAATGGCCTGTTCTCGTGTGGACTGTTCTAATGTTCTAATGGAGTCCATATCATTTCATTCAATATTTCCATGAAGTTCCACTCCAAAGCGACACCAGAATGTCTGAGCATATCCTAGTAAGACAACATCTGGAGTATTGTGCGCAGTTCTGGACACCATACTACAGGAAAAGACAAGAGCATCACGTGAAACTTGTTACTGTATGTTGCGTTATTTAATGTCATAAATTTTGGACAGTAGGTGGCACTGTAGGTAATGATATAAAGAGCTGGGAGAGGGATGGGAAGGAGAGTTCTCAAATGGAGATTTTGTTGTAATAAAGAAGGTATTTGAAAACAACAACCTAGAGATTGCTGTACGTATTGATCGAAATAACAAAACTGTGCAGAGGAGAATGGACAAGTGCATCATGGGACTTAAGGACATGTCCTACTGTGACAGACTCAGAGAATCAAACCTGTTTAGTCTCAAGAAGAGGAGATTGTGTGGGGACCTCATCCAGGGATTTAAACTCCTCAAAGACATTGATAAAGAAAGGAGATCCAGCAGAATTCTTTCAGCTGAAGGGTGAATCTCATACTTGAGGATATCGGTACAAATTTAAGGAGGGGTGTGGGGGGCTAGGTGCATTTAGGACAGAAGCCCTTCTTTATTCAAAGAGTTGTGGAACTCTGGAACAAACTACTGAGAAATGGAGTTGAACCAGAAACCCTGAGAATCTTTAAGAAGACTCTGGAGGAGATGTTGGGACAGCTTAGCTATTTGGTAAACAAACGGGATTGATGGACTCAGTGGTCTCCTCTCGTTTGTCCAATTTACTATGTTTCTTATATAAGATGAAGAACTATTGCTACTATATAATTATAAATGCAGCTAAACTAAGGCCCTGTCCACACTGGTGATGCAGTTCATATCGTCTCAGTCGATATTTCCATGAGGTTCCTCAGCAAAGTGACATCAGGATGTCAAAGTACTGCATATACCAGTAGGACCAGATCTGGAGTGTTGTGTGCAGTTGTAGTCATCATGCTACAAGAAAGACATTGTGAAACTGTGCAGAGGAGAGTGGCCAAGTGCATCATGGGACTAAAGGACATGTCCTACTGTGACAGACTCAGACAATTAACCCTGTTAAGTCTCGAGAAGAGGAGACTGTGTGGGGACCTCATCCAGGACTTTAAGTTCTTCAAAGACTTTGATAAAGGAGGAGGTCGGGAGCACTGATACAGTGTATTGCCGGCCCCACCACACGATGAACCATCTCAGCATCCGAGTGTAGCACCTCAGCACCACACTAGCTCAAATGGAGTGAACAGTGTGAAGTTTTTGGACAGTGGCTGGAGCATCAATCCTGCCACCAACCCCTGGGTTTTCCCTGGAGGACCGACTTGGAGGGCTGGATACAGGTTAATGTCATACCTAGGATGGAGCAAATGCAGGTTTAAGGGCCTTGTTCAAGGGACCAACGGAGTCGAGCCACTTCTGGCTTTTATGGGATTTGAACCAGGAATCCTCCGATTACCAGTGCAGATCCCTAGCCTCAGGGTCACCACTCCACCTATGAAGGATAAAGGAAATCCAGTAGAATTCTTTCAACTGAAGGGTGAGTCTCGTACTCAAGGACATCAGCAGAAATTTAGGGGGAGTGTATTTAGGACTGAAGTCCTTCTTTATGCAAAGAGTTGTGGGACTCTGCAGCAAACTACCGAGACATGGAGTTGAAGCAGAAACCTTGAGAACCTTGAAGAAGATTCTGGATGAGATGTTGGGACAACTTAGCTAACAGCTAAACAAACAGGCTTGATGGACTCAGGGGTCTACTCTTGTTTGTCACATTTTGTATGTTTCTTATGTAAGATGAAGCACTACTGCTACTACATAATTATAACATCAGCTAGACTAAGGCCCTATCCACACTGGTGATGGAGTTCATATCATCTCAATCAATATTTCCATGATGTTCCTCTGCAAAGCGAAATCAGGATGTCAGAGTACTGCATATACCAGTAAGACCACATCTGGAATGTTGTGTGCAGTTCTGGTCACCATGTTATAACAAAACATAGCAGCACATGAAACTGTGCAGAGGAGAACAAGCAGGAGCATCATGGAACTTCAGGAGAAGTCCTACTGTGACAGACTCAGAGAATTAAACCAGTTAAGTCTTGAGAAGAGGAGTATGTGTGGGGACCTCATCCAGGAATTTAAATTCTTCAAACACATTGATAAAGGAGGAGGTCGGGGGCACTGATACAGTGCATTGCTGCACCCACCACACGATGAACCATCTCAGCATCCGAGTGCAGCTGTGCAACACCTCAGCACCACACTAGTTTGAATGGAGTGAACAGTGTGAAGTTTTTGGACAGTGGCTGAAGCACCAATCCTGCCACCAACCCTCTGAATTTCCCCTGGAGGATCTACTTGCAGGGCTGGATACAGGCTAATGTCATACCCAGGATGGAGCAAATGCAGGTTTAAGGCCCTTGTTCAAGGACCCTATGGAATCGAGTCACTTCTGGCTTTTATGGGATTTGAACCAGCAATCCTCCAATTACCAGTGCAGAGCCCTAGCCTCAGAGTCACCACTCCACTTATAAAGGACACCCAGCAGAATTCTTTCATCTTAAGGGTGAGTCTCGTACTCAAGGACATCGGTAAAAATTTAGGGGGAGTGCATTTAGGACTGAAGCCCTTCTTTATGGAAAGAGTTGTGGGACTCAACAAACTACCGAGACATGGAGTTGTAACAGAAACCTTCAGAACCTTTAAGAAGACTCTGGATGAGATGCTGGGCAACTTAGCTATTAGCTAAACAAACAGGCTTGATGGACTCAGTGGTCTCCTCTCATTTGTCATATTTTGTATGTTTCTTATGTAAGATGAAGCACGACTGCTACTATATAATTATAAGCACAGCTAGACTAAGGCCCTGTCCACACTGGTGATGGAGTTCATATCATCTCAATCAATATTTCCACGATGTTTCTCTGCAAAGCGAAATCAGGATGTCAGAGTACTGCATATGCCAGTAAGACCACTTCTGGAGTGTTGTGTGCAGTTCTGGTCATCATGCTATAGGAAAGACATTGTGAAACTGTGCAGAGGAGAGTGAGCAAGTGCATCATGGAGCTAAAGGACATGTCATACTGTGACAGACTCAGAGAATTTAACCTGTTTAGTCTCAAGAAGTGGAGACAATATGAGGACCTCATCCAGAAATTTAAGTCCTAATATGACAGACTCAGACAATGAAACCTCGACTAGAGGAGACTGCGTGGGCACCAGATCCAGGTGTTCAAAGTTCTCAAAGGCATTGATAAAGTCGATCCAGCAGAATTCTTTTTACTTAATGGTGTATCAGTTACTCAAGGACCCCAGTGGAAATTAAAGGGACGGGCATTTGGTATTGATTCCAGGAAGAACTTCTTTATGCAAAGAGTGGTGGGATTCTGGAACAATCTAGCTGGACATGGATCTGAAGAAGAAACCTGGGCAACCTTTAGGAAAAACCTGATATTAACTAAATGAATGAGCTCAGTGGACTGAGTTGTCTCCTCTCGTTTATGCTCTTATAATGCGTGCTATTTCAGCTCCTTTTCTTGGTTTTGTGATTAAGAGAGAGTACTGGGGTGATGTATTGTGTTACCAATTATGGATGTGATGAGAAGTCAAGCAAAACGACCCCTTTTATTGGCTATCTAGAAAGACTGAGATATGCCAGCTTTCGAGGCAACTCAGGCAAGATGTAATCAAACTACCTCGAAAGCTGGCATGTCGTAATCTTTTCACTTAGCTAATGACAGGGGTCGTTCTGCTTGACTCCTGATTAAAAGAGAGAGTTAAGGCACTTCACCTGGTGGCAGGTCTGCTCTTTCTGCTCCATGTGACTCGCTACCTGGGATGAACTTGAAAGACCAGCTGATCAAAGGCAGGACACTCTGGTGGTCTGATAAGTAGAAGCTGAATGGTCAAGAAGCAAAGTGCAGGAGTCGGTGATTCTGACTGTGGGTCATTTGGTCAATATCTAACTACTGCCATAGTACAAGCTAGCAGGTCACTGTGGACCTGACCTGGATGGTTTATGACTAACTTATGTACACACTTTAAAGTTGCGGGGGACTTCGGCCAATTTAGGTTAACTCTCAATCAGCTGGTTTTAAGGCTTTGGTGATTCACATATTCAGGATGTGGCAACTGGCTTTATTATCATAATAATAATAATAAATATATCACTCTTCTCAAAGCTCTACAGTCAGTGGGGAGCATTCACCTGGATGATATGACAGCAGCACCATTTTTACACATGAGCTGTTACTTGGTGAAGTTGTGAGAGAGAGAGACCATTAGATAGAGGGAATGATTAGGGGGCCAGAACGAGCAGGCCGTAGTGGGCAAGTTGGCCTGGACTTGGGAAACACACTGCTCTTTACTTATTATTTATTTATTTTTTTAACTTTATTGGTTTTCGCATACCCCTTGGGGTCAGAGATTGTACAGTGCCCCTGGAGCAATTGAAGGTTAAGGGTCTTGCTCAAGGGCCCAGCTGAGTAGGATCTCTTTTGGCAGTGACGGGGATTCGAACCGGCAACCTTCGGGATACCAGCGCAGATCCTTAGCCGCAGAGCCAACACTCCGCCATAGAGAGTCAAGTCTTCGGTTTTGTGTCTCGCCTGGAGGATGGCTCCATGTTTAAAGCACAGTGTCCTCGTCACTGCACTGGGGACATTGCAGTCAGTGCCCCTGCTGGTCTCACTAACACCTCTTCCAGCAGCAACCCAAGCTTTTCCTTGACGGTGTGCCATCCAAGTACAGTCCAGGCCAATAAAAGCTTAGCATCGTATTGCAGCATACAGTGGCACAAAATGACAGGACCACTGCAGTGCAACATACACATGAACACAGAACAAGTGCAAGACTGGTAAAGAGCTCTACTACACTATAATAAATAAATACAAATAAATAATAGATAAGTTAATAAATAGTAATAATTTGAAATAGTAATTAATAAATAATAACGGTAAAGGTAACAATAATATTAATAATAAAAAAACAGTTACTGTCAAGTGTAACAAATGCACTCAGAGTGCCGTTTCTTGTTATATGTGGACTACACAGATTCATACGTCCCCTAAAACCACTGGAGCCCCCAAACTGCAAGTTTAGTCTCAATATAAACTGCTCAAAAAATGAAGGGACCCCTTTTTAATAAGTCAATGACACTTCTGGGCTGTTGATCTGGTCAGTTAAGTAGCAGAGGGGCTTGTTCATCAGTTTGAGTTGCTTTGGTCACTAGAGGGGCAACAATGAGACGACCCCCAAAACAGGAATGAATGGGTTAACAGCTGGAGGGAGGCCACTGACATTTTTCCCTCTTCATCTCTCTTGTCACTCGTTTTGCATTTGTCTACGGTCAGTTTCACTACTGGTAGCATGAGGCCATACCTGGACCCTACAGAGCTGGCACAGGTAGTGCAACTTCTCCAGGATGGCAGGCACATCAATACGTGGCATTGCCAGAAGGTTTGCTGCGTCTCCCAGCACAGTCTTGAGGGCATGGAGGAGATTCCAGGAGACAGACAGGCAGTTCCTCTAGAAAAGCTGGACAGGGCCCCTGATAGAAGGTCCTTAACCCATCAGTAGGACCCACCGGCATCTGATCCTTTGGGCAACAGGATGAGCACTGGCAGAGCCTACAAAATGACCTCCAGCAGAAAGGCCGACTACTGGTGTGAATGTCTCTGACCAAACAATCGGAAACAGACTTTATGAGGGTGGCCTGAGGGCCCGACGTCCTCGAGTGGGCACCGTGGAGCTTAATTGACATTTGCCATAGAATACCAGAATTGGCAGGTCCACCACTAGCGGCCTGTGCTTTTCACAGATGAGAGCAGGTTCACCCTGAGCACATGTGACAGACGTGAAAGGGTCTGGAGAAGCCGTGGAGAACGTTATGCTGCCTGTCACATCGTCCAGCATGAGCAGTTTGGTGGGGGGTCAGTGATGGTCAGTCTGGGGAGGGACACACAGACCTCTACAGGCTAGACAACGGTGGGCACCTTGACTGCCATTAGGTATTGGGATTAAATCCTTGGACCACCCCTTGTCAGACCCTATGCTGGTTCCACCTGGTGCACGACAATGCCCGGCCTCATGTGGCGAGAGGATGAAGGAATTGATACCATTGACTGACCCCCCCCACCCCACGCTCACTCGCCTGACCTCAATCCAATAGGACACCTCTGGGTGGGACGTTATGTTTTGGTCCATCAGACACCTCAGCCTGTCAAGGAGCTCAGTGACGCCCTTGTCTAGATCTGAGAGGAGAACCCTGAGGACACCATCTGTTGTCTCATTAGGACATTGTCAGGCATGGCATACAAACTACTGAGTACGATTGTGAGTTGCTGCAATGACATTTCGGCAAAATAGACTCACCGCCTGCCTGCCCAATCATTGTTTCCCTTTGATGTTCGGGGTGTCTTTGAATTCAGCCCTTGATTGGTTGATCGTTTTCATTGCCATCCTTTCGTTCCTCACACATCACCATATCAGTCCATAGCAGTAGAGAGAGCCAGCAGGATTTTTTTCACATTGTGATCTGATGTGTTTTCAAAGTGTCCTTTCATTTTTTTTAGCAGTATATTTTGGGAGTTTTAACACTACCCGCCTGTTGGTAGTCAGTAAAGCCCCCTAGTGTGCTTAATGATGCACATTTATGCTTGAAAATTAAATGTAGGATATAAAGACCACTAATTTACAATGAACAGGGAAGCTTTGTCTTATGTTTGTGGGGTAATGAACTCAAAATCAACGATTATCACCAGGCGGTGGTGTCATGCAATGAGTGATGTCACAGACAGGTATGATGGGATGACTCACTGAGAGCCACACATCACATGAGGAGGAAAGGGACAGCAGCCAAAGCTACAGTGACACCTAAGATGGCATCAAAGAGGGGCTTATCCCTCTGGGGCTGGAAAACATAAAAAGAAGAAACCTGAAGCAGAAAAAAACGTGCACAGAATTAAGGTGAAGTATTTGTTAACAATATTGTAATGGATCAGAGGTGGGAAGTAATGAAGTAAAACAACTTCTTTACTGTTCTTAAGTAGACTTCTCATGTAGGCTTTCTGTGTCTTTACTGGAGTGTTTTATTTGTTTGAGACTTTTGACTTTAATTTACAGCATTTCAAAGGAACAAAATGCGCTCTCTACAATAAAAAAAAAATCCGTAACTTACGTTCTTGCCACCAGGTTTCTGCATCCAAACAACAGGGTGAATCTAAGTTAGATAATTTTATTAAATTATTCGCATATATATATAAAACTGAGGGACTATCCCATTATAAATTTAGTCATTCAGTCAGTCATTGTCCAACTCGCTATATCCTAACACAGGGTCATAGGGGTCTGCTGGAGCCAATCCCAGTCTGCACAGGGCATAAGGCAGGAAACAAACCCTGGGCAGGGCACCAACCCACCGCAGGGCACACACAATAGGGACAATTTAGGACCGCCAATACACCTAACCTGCATGTCTTTGGACTGTGGGAGGAAACCCACGCAGACACGGGAAGAACATGCAAACTCCACACAGGGAGCACCCGGGAAGCAAACCCAGGTCTCCTTACTGCCAGGCAGCAGCGCTACCACTGTGCCACCCCATTATAAATTTATTTGCGCATATTACGTCTTTGATTTCGTTGTATACAAAACATTCAGCGCGAGGGAGAGAAGCAAAAGGAACAGCACAGGCTGCAACTCTGGCAATTTAAACAGTGAAGATGTGGTCAGACTAATGTCGAGTAACATTGGGCTTATTAATGAGACACAAACACACAAGGAGGTCAGGAAATATGCCCCAACATCAAGTGGCTGGCACAAAAACGAGCCATAAGAACACCATGTGACAGCATTCAGAATTCACCCTCCGATCTTAAAAATCACATAGAAGCAGGCATGCGCAAATGAACTTTTGTGTGACTTACTGTTTTAGGTGTATTGATTATTAAAACGATAACTAAAAATCAATTAGAGTAAACTATGAATACTAGAGAAATATCATCATTTGGATAGCCTATTAAGTTAATCTAAATATGGTAAGACCATATGTGTACAAAACAGATTTTTATGTGCGTTGAAATATATATACAGTGCATCCGGAAAGTATTTCCAGCGCATCACTTTTTCCACATTTTTTTATCTTACAGCCTTATTCCAAAATGGATTAAATTCATTTTTTTCCTTAGAATTCAGGCACACACCTGTCTATAGAAGGTCCCACAGTTGACAGTTCATGTCAGAGCACAAACCAAGCATGAAGTCAAAGGAATTGTCTGTAGACCACCGAGACAGGATTGTCTCGAGGCACAAATCTGGGGAAGGTTACAGAAAAATGTCTGCTGCTTTGAAGGTCCCAATGAGCACAGTGGCCTCCATCATCCATAAGTGGAAGAAGTTCGAAACCACCAGGACTCTTCCTAGAGCTGGCCGGCCATCTAAACTGAGCGATCGGGGGAGAAGGGCCTTAGTCAGGGAGGTGACCAAGAACCCGATGGTCACTCTGTCAGTGCTCCAGAGGTCCTCTGTGGAGAGAGGAGAACCTTCCAGAAGGACAACCATCTCTGCAGCAATCCACCAATCAGGCCTGTATGGTAGAGTGGCCAGACGGAAGCCACTCCTTAGTAAAAGGCACATGGCAGCCCACCTGGTGTTTGTCAAAAGGCACCTGAAGGACTCTCAGACCGTGAGAAACAAAATTCTCTGGACTGATGAGACAAAGATTGAACTCTCTGGTGTGAATGCCAGGCGTCACGTTTGGAGGAAACCAGGCACCGCTCATCACCAGGCCAATACCAGCCCTACAGTGAAGCATGGTGGTGGCAGCATCATGCTGTGGGGATGGAACTGGGAGACTAGTCAGGATAAAGGGAAAGATGACTGCAGCAATGTACAGAGACATCCTGGATGAAAACCTGCTCCAGAGCGCTCTTGAGCTCAGACTGGGGCGACGGTTCATCTTTCAGCAGGACAACGACCCTAAGCACACAGCCAAGATATCAAAGGAGTGGCTTCAGGACAACTCTGTGAATGTCCTTGAGTGGCCCAGCCAGAGCCCAGACTTGAATCCAATTGAACATCTCTGGAGAGATCTTAAAATGGCTGTGCACCGACGCTTCCCATCCAACCTGATGGAGCTTGAGAGGTGCTGCAAAGAGGAATGGGCGAAACTGGCCAAGGATAGGTGTGCCAAGCTTGTGGCATCATATTCAAAAAGACTTGAGGCTGGAATTGCTGCCAAAGGTGCATCGACAAAGTATTGAGCAAAGGCTGTGAATACTTATGTACATGTGATTTCTCAGTTTTTTTATTTTTAATAAATTTGCAAAAACGTCAAGTAAACTTTTTTCACGTTGTCATTATGGGGTGTTGTGTGTAGAATTCTGAGGAAAAAAAGGAATTTAATCCACTTTGGAATAAGGCTGTAACATAACAAAATGTGGAAAAAGTGATGTGCTGTGAATACTTTCCAGATGTACTGTATATATATATATTGTCATACACGTGCGAGTAGGAGGCAGCTAAAGGGTCTGAGTAAGTGTAATAAAACATCTGACCAGGGGGCAGCGGAGTGTGCTGACTGTCTTTCTCAGTTCCCTGCAGACCTTTCCTGGGAAATCCTGCAAGGTTAGAGTGCC
Source organism: Polypterus bichir lapradei (assembly GCA_026402145.1). NCBI lineage: Eukaryota > Metazoa > Chordata > Cladistia > Polypteriformes > Polypteridae > Polypterus > Polypterus bichir. The sequence goes on from JANRMT010062810.1 coordinate 6,041,348, forward strand.
TCAGAAGACGTCACTTCCGAAGCCGGCCCCTTTGATGATGTCACTTCTGGTTCCGTCCTCTTTGCTGACATCAGTTCCTCTCCAGACCTAAAAAGCCTCCATCTTGGGCTACTATAGCCAGTTCCGTTGTGGACTCTGTTCTATGCACATCGTGCTTCAAAAACATAAACTTTTGTAGCTGGGAAAAACAATATACATGTGGCTGCCCCAAACCTTTATGATGTCTTTGTCGTATTATTATCACTATATATATATAAATGGTGGTCCTTCTGACATATCTTGGCTACCTGCCAGACTAAAGTCCTTCTTGCCGTGTGTAAAACGTATAACATTAAAAGCCTTAAATGGCCAAGGTCTGGCCTACTTATCTGAACTCATCATCTGAACGTACATTAAGATCTCAAGATGCCGGTGTGCTTCTGATTCCAAGGATTAATAAAATAACAGTGGGAGGTCGAGCTTTTAGTTACAGGGCCCCCTAAACTGTGGACTGGTCTGCCTGCTTCTATAAGAGATGCCACTTCGGTCTCAGCTTTTAAATCCCGGCTGAAGACTCACAACTTCAGTTTAGCACACCCTGCCTAGAGCTGCTGATTAACTATACAGACTGCATCTCTGTTGTTAGTCATTAGCACTAAAACAGAAGTAATATGATCGCTATAATTTGTCACTAACCCTCACCTATTCTGTTTCTCTTCTCGGTACTCAAATGTGGCATTTGGTGCCACTGCCCACCTGCCCAGTTGCCTGCCTAAAGTAAAGTCATCTCTGCTGGAGGATCGCAGGAATCGTCGGGTAGAGGGGTCCTTTCATCGGATTGGCTGGCCCAGCACTGACTCAGCTGTGGAATGGCCAATAGGGGGAGACAGCTTGATGGCCGAGGTCTCCAGGACTCTGAACAAATCCGAATCCTCTGATGTGATATCATCTACTGTTAAATTCTGCTCCGTACTTGTAATATTTCTATTGTACTGTCGTATTGTATTGAGGATTACTTGTGTTCTGCTCTGTGTATTGTGTTGTATTGACCCCCTTTTTTTGACACCCACTGTACACCCAAATCATTCAGACAGGTGTCTTCTCTTTGAATTACCTTTCCCGAGGTTTCTTCCATTTTTTTTCCCTACAAGGGGCGTTTTTTTCTTGTCTTCTTAGAGAGTCAAGGCCTGGGGGCCTGTTAAAAGGCCATTGAGGCCCTCCTTGTGTGATTTTGGGCTACGCAAAAATAAATTGCAGTGTATTGTATTGTAATAACGTAATAAGAGGAGCGCCAAAGGCTGACCAATGTCCGTAGTGATTTTCTTCCCACACCCTTTTTATTTTTCCTTACTTGAGTGAACCAAATGGGGCACCAACTGCTCCAAAACACTTTGTTATATCCCACTTGTCTCTCGTTTCATTACAATACGAGCAAATTCTTTGGACCACGATGCTAATACTCGGTGTGCCATCTGTTTGCTCTCAAAATCAGCCACAGTTCTTCATGCCATGCATCCCACAGGATGTCCCAAACATTCCTTTTGCTGACAGGATGTGTGGACTATGGCTAGCCATTCATCCCGGCCAATACCCCTAGTCTGCCAGAGGGAGCCCTCCCTGCAACATGGAGATGCCCCGAATTCCAGCAGGGCATCACGGACTATGTAGTTTTAATACACAACCCTAATGTCGGGCTGCCAGGAGACGCTGCAGGGAGGCTCAGAGATGTTTATGTTCCCTATAACCCAGAAGTACGTCTTAGGCACAGCGACAGAGGAAATTACGTATTTCCGGGATGAAAAAGAAGAGTTTTGATCTGACCCGGAAGTGCTAGGAAGTCACATGGACTGAGGGTTCAGAAGCACTTCCGGGTCAAGGACTATAAGAGACTGTGTGAGATCCTAGACGGACGGGCTGAGTCGGGTGGCAGGGGACAATGCGTCTGGGAGAGTGGAGGATTACTGATTGTTGTGGAATTATTGGGTATTGTATGAGTATTGTGGAGTGGAGGGTGCTTAGTGCACATTGTTGTTCAAATAAATATAATATTTGGACTTTTACCTGGTGTTTGGCGTCTGATCAGAGGGTTCAAGAGGACGACAGCACCCCCTATTTGTCACAGATGGCAGATTCCTGCTCTGAATCTCCTGTTCTTCCACATCTCGATGGTGTCCTACTGGATTCAGATCTGGTGACTGGGGAGGCCACGGAAGAACACAGAACTCATGGTCACGTTCCTGAAACCAGTTTGCTTTGTGACAATGGTGCAGTATCCTGCTGGAAGTAGCCATTAGAAGTTGGGTCATGTGTGGCTATGAAGGGATGCATGTGCTCATCAAAACCACTCAGATAGGCTATGATGTTCCACAGATGATTGATGGGTAATAACAGGCCCAAAGTGTGCCAAGCAAACATTGCCCACACTATGACACCTCCACCAAAAGCCTGGACAGTTGCCACAAGGGTTCATGGATCCACGCTGTTGACTCTACCAATGGTGTGTCTCAGTAGAAATCGACATTCATCACACCAGGCTGCATCTGTCCAGTTTGGGTGGACCTGTGCCCACTGGAGCCCCAGCGTTCTGTTCTTGACTGTCAGAAGTGGAACCTGACGTGGTCTTCTTCTGTTGTAGCTCATCCATCCCAAGGTTCGATGTGTCGTGTGTTCTGAGATGGTCTTCTGCTCACCACAGTTGTACAGAGTGGATATCTGAGGTATTGTGACCTTTCTGATCCAGTCTGTCCATTCTCCTCTGACTTTTCTCATCAACAGAACTTGGTGTTTCTGGACCATTCTAGGTGAACTCTGGATACTCAACAGCTCCAGAAATACTCAGACCAGCCCATTTGGCACCAACATTTGTGTCACAGCTGAGGTCTCTGAGGTCACATTTTTCCCCATTCTGGTGTGTGATGTGAACATGAACTGACACTCCTGACCTCAGTCTGCTGGATGGGATGCATTGCACTGCTGCCCCACGATTGGCTGGTTAGGCAGGTGTGCAGATGTGCCTAATAATTTGTCCAGCGAGGGTTTATATTCTGTACAGCAGACAGAAGTTTTCACTGTGGCTTAACTTCGAAAGCCACCCACAAAACAGACCCCCCATATTCTTGGTGACATGGAAATAAAAAGACACAAAAGGTACAGCAGCATGAAAATGTGGAAGAAGAACACCTTTGGTGGTCCAGAGGTCCATTTAGAAAATTCAACATCTATTGATCCTCTGCCACCCTTTCTGCACAGTCACTGAGTTCTCGCCAGCCAGAAATGAGGTGAAGAGGAACATCTGTAGCCAGTTCAGGGCAGGTCTCGGGGGGCAAGCATGGCACCCATTGTGCCCTCACGGCTCCGGCGGTTATAATAACATATAAGCAGGCCAAGGATAATGTGGCATTCTCCACCTTTGGACTTGTGTGCCCTTCCAAGTGCCAACGTGACACCCAAGGAGGCTGCACTTTGTCTTCTTCTCCCTCATGCCACGTGGTGAGGGTACACAAGGTCCTTGAAGTGCATGTTGACTCGGGTGTTTCTCTGCTCCCGGCCCTGATAAGATAACATTTGTTTTCTGCCTGGCGTCTCTCCTTCAGCACACAGTGACCGGGTGCCACGCGGGCCTTGAGGCAAACATTCCTGGGAGACTTTGCTGTAAGCGGCTTAATGGCTGAATGAGATGGCAGTTCCAGCAGGAATGTCCTCCTGCTGCTGTGCACCCGGAAAGTGCCACGTGGCTGATGGGACCGGAGGCTGAATAAATTAAGTGACACGAGGCAGCTCTGTCATTTCGAGTTTTAGGGTCATTATTGTCACATGTGGGATTTATTATTCTTTCATCCATCCATCCATCCATTATCTAACCTGCTATATCCTAACTACAGGGTCACGGGGTCTGCTGGAGCCAATCTCAGCCAACACAGGGCACAAGGCAGGAAACAAACCCCGGGCAGGGCACCAGCCCACCGCAGTTATTATTCTTTCAGTTTGGTATAATTAATGGCACTCGTTTATCAAAAAGACATATTGTATGTATAAACCTTCTCAAACCTACTTAAACTAATTCTGTGTCTCGGAGGGCACAGAGCATATCCTGGCAGCACTTGGCATAAGGTGGCAAACAAACCCAGACAGGGTGACGGATGCCACCGCATCACAGGGCACAATGACACTGTGCCAATTTAGAAAAATATTATGTCATATTGTGACGGCAGACTGGCCACTACATGACCAAGACTACTGTATTGCCTTGGCTAACCTGAAGACTCTCAAGATGATAACAAGCCGTACTCCTTACAGATTAAACACGATGAAATAACAAGCAAATAGTAGACAGAAATGTAAAATCAAATGCGGATATATTGTAAGTGATTATTATATATACACATGAGGACAGACAAATACTTAATAATATGTAAGTGCACACAAACCACCACCATCCCAATGACACCCGCAGTGAATATTTTATATATATAAATATTACATACACGAGCGCACAGATAGTCAACAATAATACTACAGGTGATCCTCTGCCTATCGCGGAAATTACGTTCCAGATCCATCAGCGATAGGTGAAAATCCGCGATACAGTAAGGACGCTTGGGAGCCCTCATAGGGCTTAAAACAAAATGAAAAGTTAGCAAAAAGTTTGCTCACAACAATCGGAACACAAGCAAGGTACGCGATACGCAGAGAACTGAGATGCGACCCACGCTCGCTGTTCTTGCGAGATTACACCACGTTAGCAGCAGCCAATCAGAGCCCAAGAGAATGAAAATCCCACTGTGATTGGTTGAGTCTCCTCTTTCAGCCAATAACGGGCCTTGTAAGAAATCACCTGGGTACTGTAATGCGAAACTATGTCTACCATTGTGTACAATGTACGTATATTTAATGATTTACTGTACTGTATTGCTTAAATGTTCATTATTTTATATCCATATTCAGTTTTTACTGCATTTTAGTCAATATTTACAGTTATGTTATAGTTATTACAAAGACCCTCCCTTGCCCTTACCTCGCATGATACCTCGCATACTCTCGACAATACAAAAACAACCTCACCAAATGAGCCACTTGGTGCCACGGCCCACCTGCCAAGTTGCTCTGCCTGCCTAAGGTAAAGTCATCTCTGATGGAGGATTGCATTAATCGTCGGGTAGTGGCGTCCTTTCATCGGATTGGCTGGCCCAGCGCTGTCTCAACTGTGGAATGGCCAATAGGGGGAGGCAGCTTGATGGCCGAGGTCTCCAGGACTCTAAACAAATCCAAATCATATTATGGGATATCATGGACTGTTGAATTCTGCTCCATACTTGTATTGAGGATGACTTCTGTTCTGCTCTGTGTATTGTATTTTATTGACCCCCTTTTTATTGATATCTACTGCACACCTAACCTACCTGGAAAGGGGTCTCTCTTTAAACTGCCTTTCCCAAGGTTTTCCCCCTACAAGGGTTTTTTCCTTGTCTTCTTAGAGAGTCAAGGCTGGGGGGGCTGTCAAAAGGCAGGGTCTGCTAAAGCCCATTGTGGCCCTTCTTGTGTGGATTTGGGCTTTACAAAAATAAATTGTATTGTATTGTATTGTATTATATGTGTCCTCTGCACAGGTTGCCGTAAATGTTGATCTGGATCTTGAGAAAAGCAAATAATGGAATGACACAATAAATGGGATGATGGGTGGAAATGACTGTAAATAATGGCTCCTTCCTTCTCACGATCTTCGTTCTTGTTCTCTTTCTTTCTTTCTTTCTTTCTTTTTCTATCTCTCTCTCTTCACTTCCTTTTCCTTTACACTCCTCTAGTTTAAATAATGACAGACCCAGATGTAATTGTTGAAAACAACAGGTAATTTACTTCTCGGGTTGCGGTCTCCCTTCATCATCCCTTCCCCTTTTATCTTACGGGGACAACATACAATACAATACAATACAATACAATACAATACAATTTATTTTTGTATAGACCAAAAATCACACAACAAGTGCTGCAATGGGCATTAACAGGCCCTGCCTCTTGACAGCCCCCCAGCCTTGAAGACAGGAAAAAACTCCCAAAAATGAAAGAAACCTCAGGAAAGGCAGTTCAAAGAGAGACCCCTTTCCAGGTAGGTTGGGCGTGCAGTTGGTGTCAAAAAGAAGGGGGTCAATACAATACAATACACAGAACAGAACAAATCCTCAATAGAGTATAAAAATAAAAATTTTAGAAGTACGGAGTAGAATTTAACAGTAGATGATATCCCATAATAGGATTTGAATTTGTTTAGAGTCCTGGAGACCTCATTCATCAAGCTGCCTCCCCCTATTGGCCATTCAACAGCTGAAATAGCGCTAATCTGATGAAAGGACCCCTCTTTCCCACAATTCCTGCGATCCTCCATCAGGGATGACTTTACCATAGGCAGGCAAAACAACTTGGCAGGTGGGCCGTGGCACCAATTGCCACATTTCAGTACCGAGAAGAGAAACAGAATAGGTGAGGGTTAGTATCAAATTCTAACTATCATGTTACTTATGTTTTAGTGCTAATGACTAACAACAGAGATGCAGTCTGTACAGTTAATCAGCAGCTCTAGTCAGGGTGTGCTAAACTAAATTCGTGAGTCTTTGCCGGGATTTAAAAGCTGAGACCGAAGGGGCATCTCTTATAGTAGCAGGCAGACCAGTCCACAGTTTAGGGGGGTCCTGTAACTAAAAGCTCGACCTCCCACTGTTATTTTATTAATCCTTGGAATCAGAAGCAGACTGACATCTTGAGATCTTAATGTGCGCACAGGTTTGTAAGTCATGATAAGTTCAGCCAAGTAAGCCGGACCTCGGCCATTTAATGCTTTATATGTTAAAAGGAGGATTTTGAAATCTGCCCTAAACTTAACCGGGGGTCAGTGTAAGGATTTAAGAACTGGAGTTATGTGTTCGTATTTTCTTGTTCTTGCAATAATTCTTGTAGAAGCATTTTGGATTAACTGGAGGCTATATAGAGAACAGTTTGAACATCGAGTGAACACCGCATTGTAGTACTCAATCCTACTAGAAATAAATGCATGAATTAATTTCTCAGAATCCTGTTTATTTAAAAAGCGCCTTAATTTCCCAACATTTTTAAGATGGAAGAAACCTGATTTGGACAACTTTGTAATGAGCACTTTAAATGAAATGCTAGAGTCAAAGAGAACTCCAAGATTGCGGGCTGATTCAGTAAAATTAATGGTGACTCCAGCCGAGTTAAACGATGACAGAATATTGTTGTGATCAGCGTCATTCCCTCCAACGATTAACATCTCTGTCTTATCTCTGTTTAAAGACAAGTAGTTCTCATCCATCCAGTCCTTTAATTCACTAACACAACTAATTAAAGGCAACATCGGAGAAACTTCATTTGATCTAAAAGAAAGGCATAACTGAGTGTCATCTGCATACGAGTGAAAATTAACATTATGTTTCCTAATGAGAGATCCCAGTGGAAGCATGTAAAGTGAAAACAGTGAAAGTCCGAGTACTGAGCCCTGCGGGACACCATATCTTACTTGTGTGTATAATGATGGAGTCCTGTCAGCACATTTCTGTACATATTGGAATCGATTTGATAAATAAGAACTAAACCAAGCGAGCACGGGGCCTGTAAACCCAACATCGTTTTCTAGCCTGTGCAGTAGAATAGAATGGTCAATGGTGTCAAACGCTGTGCTTAAGTCTAACAACAGAATTACAGTGGAGTTTCCTTCATCAGAGGATATCAGAATGTCATTTACAACCCGTGTTAGTGCCGTTTCTGTACCATGACCAGTGTGGAAACCAGACTGGAATTTCTCAAATAAATTGTAATGCGTAAGGTGTGACTGAAGCTGATTGGCGATTACTTTTTCTAGTGTTTTAGAGAGAAATGATGAATTTGAAATAGACCTATAATTATTTAGTATGTGTGGGTCTAGGTCTGACTTTTTAAGTAATGGTTTAATGACTGACACTTTTAGTGCATCAGGTACTGTGCCATGCAATAATGAACTATTGATAATGTTTAGAATTGGCGCTTCAAGAACATCCATTGCTCTTTTTATTAGTTTTGTTGGCACTGGATCAGGGAACAAGCAGTGTGCTTCATTTTAGACATTAAAGTTAAGACTTCCTTCTCAATTACAGGATTAAAATGACTAAAGTGCTGAATGCAATTTGAGATGGGGTCTGCTAAGCTATAATGCGGTTTGTACTGTGATGCTGAGATCTGGGATCTTATATTTTTAATTTTCTCATTGAAGAAGTTCATAAAGTCTGTACTGCTAATATCTGTTGGTGTTTTGCACTGTAGATCTGAATTCCCATTTGTTAATTTAGCCACTTTTTTTAACAGTACCCAAGGATTTTTATTATTGCTATCTGTTATTTTAGAATAGTATTCTGAGCGAGCTTTAAAGAGAGCTTTTTATATTTATTAACACTCTCTGTCCAAGCAGTTTGAAAGACATGTAGCTTTGTTGTTCTCGATCTGCGCTCCAGTTTTCGACACTCTAATTTAAGAGCTCGAGTGTTTTCATTAAACCAGGAGAGTTTCTATGCGCTTTGATCACTTTTGTTTTAAGGGGAGCCACTGTGTCCAGAGCATCTCTCAAGGTCACATTATAATGTGATGTTAGCTGATCTAAATTGTTTTCCACGTTTACATTTGATGTTAACTGCTCTAAATGGTTTTCCAAAATTACACTCGACTTACTCAAAGTATCTATAAATTTTGAAGCAGAATTACAATCTAGATGTCGCACTGTCTTTGCTTTAATCTGTGAGTGCGTTGGTAAGGGCAGGACTAAATCAAATGTAATTAAGTAGTAATCAGAAATAACTTCATTTAATGAAGTAATACTTAAATTTTGAATTTCAACTTTGTAAGTTATAATTAAATCTAATGTGTGGTTATGATTATGAGTTGGACCTTTGACATTCTGACAAAATCCTACTGAATTTAACAAATAAGTAAAACATTTGCTAAAAGTGTCAGCTTCCACATCAATGTGTACATTAAAATCCCCCATCAGTACTACGTGATCATAATTTATAGCCAAATCAGATAAAAGGTTGCTAAATTCAGTCATAAACAATGAATATGGCCCTGGTGGTCTGTAGAGTAGCTCTATAATTGTGTTGGAATCTGTTTTAATATTTAAAATGAACGCCTCAAAGGATGTAAAGTCGCCTAAATTTTTAGACGTAATTTGCATTTTGTTACAATGAATTATTCCAAGTCCTCCTCCTCGACCAGAATCTCTAGACTTATGAAGGAACGAGTATCCATCTTGTGACGCCTCAGCTAGGGGAACAGTGTCACATTTACTAAGCCAGGTTTCAGTGAGAAGACACAGATCAGATTTTGTACTTAATATAATATCATTTACAAAAACAGCTTTACTGCCAAGAGAGCGAATATTCAATAAGCAGCATTTAAAACTGCAGGCTTGTTTCTGAACTGGTGATATATTTTTTGTTTTAATTTGAAGTAAATTTCTATTACAGATTCCCCTGGTGGAGGGTCTGGTTTTATCCCTTGGTCTAATTGTAACATTTACTTATACACACTGTCACGCATGAGGAGTGGCTTAAGGACACGATAAGCCATGCCGGGGGACAATGGCGGGGTACTAACCTCTCTTTTCTTGTTCCTTCAGAAAGACCGAAGTGCCATCGCCATAAACAAACCCGGAAGTCTTCTGCTACCACCCACTTCTGGGGTCCTTTCTAACCTCCGGTCCCCCAAAGATGACATCACTCTCCCATCAACCATCACGACTTTCCCCATCATTTCATCACATCCTGCTGCACAGTTATAAATTGTCCGACCTGCTTTATTTTTTTGCCTGTTGTACTCTTGTAGAAAACACTGACGTTCTTTATTTGCTTTATAGTATATGAGGCCTAAAAACCCCAAACCTTTATACTTGTCTGTGCTTTTTCATTACAACACGTATAGCATAACAAACGGGACGATGAAAACAAAATGCACTCAGCACAGACAAAAAACAAATACGTATTATTATGTAGCCCCTCTACAATTTCATCTACTATTGAATTCTGCTCTGTCCTTTAAATATTTCTATTGTACTATTATATTGTATTGAGCATTACTTGTTTATTGTATTGTATTGACCCCCATTTGTTTTTTGACACCCACTGCACATCCAACCTACCTGGAAAGGGGTCTCTCTCTGAACTGCCTTTCCCAAGGTTTCTTCCATTTTTTCCCTTTATTTTTGGGGAGTTTTTCCTGGTCTTCTTGTGTGATTTTGAGCTATATTGTATTGTATTGTATTGTATTGTGTAAAAATGTGCTCAGACAATGACCAAGTGTCCAAGATGTTAGAATTGTGAAACAGCAGCACTAACCACTGCGTCACCATGCCACCCTGAACCAGATGCTTTTTGTGTGCATTTCACAGTTACTGGCACTCTGCAGTATATCTCTGTGTAAACACAGGGACCCAAAATGATTTGCTCAGGGTCACACAGGGACCTTGTGATTTGACTTTCATGGTGACTACCCTGAGCACTTTATGGATATGGTAACCCTTTACATGCTCAATTTATTTATTCATTCATCATTCATTTCCATATCAAAAAAACATAATGATAAGCAACTTCTTCAAGGTGACCAGTTAAACTCACACAAAGGCGCTGTATTGACATTACAAGAGTTTCCGGTACATGAAGCAGACATTTGATTTAATGCTTTTCATACTGAATACCCACCCTAAAGCTCATTATGACTCTTGTGTGATTATTGCAGATGGGGAATACCCCAAAAGTGTAAACTACACTCGTCATGGACGACACACCTGGGCTGGCTTCCCTGCCTGGATGAGTCCCAGTCCATTACCTGGCTAGGAGGCCAGGAGAAAGAAAAGGCAGTAGAAGTCATGTCTTTGACATCATCGGGGAGGACTCCATACCCTAGAGGGCAGCATCCCTGAGCCTCGGTACCCAAATGAACACCCACAAGGCATGCTGGGAATTGTGTTCTCATTTCTAATCCTGTCCATCCTCGTCACACCAAATGCAAATCTTAGCATCTTTAACTCTGCCACCTCCAGCTCTGTCTCCTGTGCCACCGTCATCAACCCATATAACATAGCTGGTCTCACTACTGTCCTGTAGACCTTCCCTTTCACTCTTGCTGATACCCGTCTGTCACAAATCACTCCTGACACTCTTCTCCACCCACTCCACCCTGCCTGCACTCTCTTCTTCTCCTCTCTTCCACACATTACTCTGTACTGTTGATCTTCTTCTTCTTCTTTCGTCTGCTCCAGTTAGGGGTTGCCACAGCAGATCATCTTCTTCCATATCTTTCTGTCTTTGTCATCTTGTTCTGTCACACCCATCATCTGCGTGTCTTCTCTCACCACATCCATAAACCTTCGCTTAGGCCTTCCTCTTTTCCTCTTCCCTGGCAGCTCTATCCTTAGCACCCTTCTCCCAATATACCCCTCATCTCTCCTCTGCACATGTCCAAACCAACGCCATCTCACCTCTCTGACTTTGTCTCCCAACCGTCCCACCTGAGCTGACCCTCTAATGTCCTCATTTCTAATCCTGTCCATCCTCTTCACACCCAATGCAAATCTTAGCATCTTTAACTCTGCCACCACCAGCTCTGTGTCCTGTGCCACCGTCTCCAGCCCATATGACATAGCTGGTCTCACTACCGTCCTGTAGATCTTCACTGTCACTCGTGCTGATACCCGTCTGTCACAGATTACTCCTGACACTCTTCTCCACCCACTCCACCCTGCCTGCACTCTCTTCTTCACCTCTCCTCCACACTCCCTATTACTCTGTACTGTTGATCCCAAGTATTTAAACTCTTCCACCTTCTACTTTAAAATCGACAAACCAAGAGCTTGCTTTTTACTTCTGCATGGAGAATTCCATTCATTTCTTCCTTTATATGGAGTATCTTCTTGGAAGTGGAATCCCTAAATAAATCAGGGATTTGCAGTAACAACCCACAAGAAAAAGACCTGAAAAGAAGACCTACTTAACTTCCTTGGTGTTAGACGTGAGCGTGACATGGGCTCGAAATTCTATGTGATTGCGGTTAAGCAGAAGTCAGATGTGGGGTGACGTGTAATGATATTCGCTTTATAGTGTCGGGCCAGAATGATGTTTGGGACAGTATTCTGCTGCCATCTAGTGGTTGAAAACACATCATGCTGCAAAAAAATCTTTAATATTTGTATGCTTTTTACCACGCTACAGTAACTCATCAATATTCATGAGTGGGGCGGAGCCTCCAGGGAAAAGCACAATGGTGAATGTACAGCTGTAAAGGCCAGTGTTGTGCATGAACTACCGTATATACTCACGTATGAGTCGGGTCTTGAAACCCAAAAAATCGATCATAAAATCAGACCCCGCCTTGTACACCCAAATGCGACACTCACTGTACATTTCAAATTTTTTTTACATCTTCTTGCCTCCTCCAATCTCGCACTAATTTCTCAGAAGCATAGAATTTTGTTGCAGCAGCGCAGTTACCAATTTCTTTCGCCACTTGAACGACTTTTAATTTAAAACCAGCTTCATATTTTCTTCTGATCAAACGCTCCATCGTAGATAAGGGATGCTCTTACGATAAAGGTGTGTGAGGGTGTTAGATACAAAAAACACAAAACAGTGCAAACGTCGCTTCAGAATAGTTTGGGTTTTTACCGTGTGGTCACGTAGGCACAATAGAGAGAGAGAGAGGTGAGGAGCACACGCTGATACAGAGCATTGCCACACCCACATAGAAAGAAAAGGCCGTGTGCTCCATGGATTGGGTCCTCCAATAGCGTGAGTTTTCCGCATTTGATTTCTACGACAGATATTATAAAATACCTGAAGTTATACGTTAAATTCAAGTCCCGACTAATCCGCGGGAGAACTTATCCGCGAATATCTACAGTAGTTCACGTCATTCAACAACCTCATTTTTCTAAGCACGGTGAACTTAACGTAACATATTTGCAAGTGAAGAACTCGAACTCGAACATGAGTGAGTTCAGTTTTATATAACACTAGGCTGACCCGCCTTTTAAGGCGACCGACTTTTAAGTTGACCACTTCTTAAGGCAATTTAATATGTAGATCAATTTGATATTTTATACAAACTGATTAATTTGGTTATATTGCATTTGAGCGGTATTACTTTAATACTCGTAGTTTCTGTTATTTTTGTGATGAAATTTAAACTTTTTTTCTATATTGAGGTCGCCCTTTTGAGCCCCCCTGATATTTACTACGCGGTGAGGCATTTGTACTCCATCAACATTAATTATTTCCAGAGACATCATTTTGTCTATTTTTCCAGCGCATCGCACACAAAAGCAAGGGAACGATGGGAGCAGCAGAACTCTGCTCACATCGTGTCGCTTCGTACCGCAAGCTGCAAGTAGTAAGTCTGTGATAAACGGAATACCGCTACGCTTTCCACGCACGGGACGGAAGGACAATCCCGACCGCTTTTATATAGTAAGAAAGAAGAAGAAGATATCGCACAGTCTGGAGTAGAAAATCATCTTTTACCTGGAAAAACGAAACTACAAATCCCATCGTGCATTGCAAAATGGACGGGGCGTGTGTGAAACTCCGCGCCTGCGTAGCACTCACGGGACGGAAGGACAATCCCGACCGCTTTTATATAGAAGGATTAGCAAAATACCCGCACTTCGCAGTGGAGAAGTAGTGTGTTAAAGGGAACATTTTAAAAATAACGTAACATGATTGTCAATGTAATTGTTCTGTGACTGTTATGAGTGTTGCTGTCATCAAGGATTTGATTATCATTATTTCTTTCAATCAGGTTCGTATTTGGAGGATGTGTTGTGTTCAAGTTATATTCTGTGTTTGTCAACCGTTGTAAAGGTAACACGTTTCTGCGATGTTGCGATGTTTTATTTAATGTTAGCTCAGGCCTGGCACTTAAAAGTTTCTCTCGTGCTTTTGCTGAGTTTGTGCCAAACACTATTCTATCCCTGACCATCTCATCTTCGTTTGCATAAGCACAGTCCTTCACCAGCAATTTTAACTCCGTTACAAAGTGATCCAAAGTCTCATTTATACCCCGTGTCTTCTCATTAACTTGTATTATATCGTATTTTTCATAGGCATGACAAACGCCAGCGGCAGCCTGTCTATAAACTTAATTTAAACTTAAGGTTTACACCGTGTGCTTTGTTTCCGCAGTAGCTGCACTTATGAATATGCTTGTATGTGTCACTCGCTTCATATTCTTTTGCGCCTTCTCAATTGTGTAATGCGTTTTTTGTTCAGCACTCTTTGGAGCTCTCGCTTGTTCTCTGCGTACTGCGTTCACAGTCAGTTCACGTGAGCCGCTCGGAGTACATGCATCGAAGGTTCTCAGCTGTGCTTGTGCTATGTCGTGTGATCTCGCGATGTCCACGGCTTTATTTAATGTTAGCTCAGACCCGCCACTTAAAAGTTTCTCTCGCACTTTCGCTGAGTTTGTGCCAAACACTAGTCTATCCCTGACCATCTCATCTTCGTTTGCATAAGCACAGTCCTTCACCCGCGAATATTTAGTGGCAGCATGTTTCTATTGGATTGCTGCTGACGGACGGCCTTATATGGGCAGGCACTCAATTACGTGGGAGGCGTGACGATGAGGGACGCAACTCCGCCTCACACGGCGACCGAGCTGCAGGCTATGGCCGTATATATGTACGTAAGTAGGTTCCAGTTATGACCGTTACGCGTAGAATTTCGAAATGAAACCTGCCTAACTTTTGTAAGTAAGCTGTAAGGAATGAGCTGCCAAATTTCAGCCTTCATACCTGCACGGGAAGTTTGAGAATTAGTGACGTTGGAAAGTTCAATATGGCGGCCAACAGTGGTGTCATACCAACGAAATAAGTACCAAATTTCAGCCTTCTACCTACACGGGAAGTTGGAGAATTAGTGATGAGTCAGTCAGTCAGTCAGTGAGTCAGTCAGTGAGGGCTTTGCCTTTTATTAGTATAGATTCTGGATCTGGATGTCCAGATTAAACATTGTTGCCTTACCCTGTCATGTAGGGGTGGAGGTGAATCTGAATACGATATTCGGATAAGCACAAATAGTGGATTTTTATGCATATTTATTTCGTACAAAATTTTTTGCCATTTGTATGTGGAAAAAATAACGTCAAATCAAATTGCTGATGTTTGTGTCTGATTGCTTGTGCTTTAGTTAAACCCCACTGACAAGAGCACGCAGTGAAGCTCCGCATTCACTTTAAGGAAAACGTTGGACTTCACGAGGCCACTTTATAGTTTTCCCAGTTGGACTTGCAATATGTGACACAAATTTTGACCGGCCGTGTAATCGATTAGTTCTCCTACAACCCTGTTCCACAATCGCCATTTGTGCCACACGGTTGGAAATAGAGCAGTAATTTACAGTCATATGAAAAAGTTTGCGAACCCCTCTCAGTCTTCATAATAATTGACTCTCCTTTCAACAAAAAAAGATACCAGTGGTATGTCTTTCATTTCCTAGGAACATCTGAGTACTGCGGTGTTTTCCGAACAAAGATTTTTAGTGAAGCAGTATTTAGTTGTATGAAATTAAATCAAATGTGAAAAACTGGCTGTGCACAAATGTGGGTCCCCTTGTCATTGTGCTGATTTGAATGCCTGTCACTGCTCAATGCTGATTACTTGGTTGGATGAGCTCGTCAAGCCTTGAACTTCATAGACAGGAGTGTCCAATCATGAGTGGTAAAAGGTATTTAAGGTGGTCAATCGCAAGTTGTGCTTCCTTCCTTTTGACTCTCCTCTGAAGAGTGACAGACAGCATGGGATCATCAAAGCAACTCTCCAAAGATCTGAAAACAAAGATTGTTGAGTCTCCTGGTTTAGAGGAAGGCTACAAAAAGCCATCTCAGAGGTTTCAACTGTCAGTTTCAACTGTAAGGAATGGAATCAGGAAATGGGAGGCCACAGGCACAGTTGCTGTTAAACCAACCCAGCAGGTCTGGCAGGCCAAGAAAAATACAGGAGTGGCACATGCAGAGGCAGGATTGTGAGAATGGTTACAGACAACCCACAGATCACCTCCAAAGACCTGCAAGAACATCTCGCTGCAGATGGTGTATCTGGACATCGTTCTACAATTCAGCGCAAATTGCACAAAGAACATCTGTATGGCAGGGTGATGAGAAAGAAGCCCTTTCTGCACTCACGTCACAAACAGAGTCGCTTGTTGTATACCAATGCTCATTTAGACAAGCCAGATTCATTAAGAACAAAATGCTTTGGACTGATGAGACAAAAATTGAGTTATTTGGTCAGTTATTTGCATGGCGGAAGAAGAACACCGCATTCCAAGAAAAACACCTGCTACTTCCTGTCAAATGTTGTGGAGGTTCCATCATGCTGTGGGTCTGTGTGTCCAGTTCAGGGACTGGGGCCCTTGTTAAAGTCGAGGGTCAGATGAATTCAACCCAATATCGTCAAATTCTTTAGGATAATGTTCAAGCATCAGTCACAAAGTTGAAGTTACTTAAGCAGGGGTTGGATATTCCAACAAGACAATGACCCAAAACACAGTTGCAAATCTACAAAGGCGTTCATGCAGAGGGAGAAGTACAATGTTCTGGAATGGCCGTCACAGTCCCCTGACTTGAATATCATCGAAAATCTACGGGATGATTTGAAGCAGGCTGTCCATCACATTTAACTGAACTGGAGAGATTTTGTATGAAGAATGGTGAGAAATACCTCCATCCAGAATCCAGACACTTATCACAGGCTATAGGAGGACAGCGTCTGGAGGCTCAAAGGAGCAAAAGGAGGCTCAACTAAGTATTGATGTCATATCTCTGTTGCGGTGCCCACATTTATGCACCTGTCTAATTTTGTTATGATGCATATTGCATATTTTCTGTTAATCCAATAAACTTAATGTCACTGCTGAAATCCGACTGTTTCCATAAGGCATGTCAGATATTAAAAGGAAGTTGCTACTTTGAAAGCTCAGCCAATGAGAAACAAAAATCCAAAGAATTAAGAGGGGTTCCCAAATTTTTTTCATATGACTGTAGATGGATACTTGCATCTATTTAATTTCTTTTTTGTCTGGGATGATATTAGCATATATGGACCTTGCCCCACCGGGACGCCTGGAGAGTGGAAGGACCGTGAGAGAGGCAATACCTTCCCCAGGACATGAGAGGGCAGCCTCCCTGGTTTGCATCGGGGCCACGGGACTGGAGGTTGGAAGCTCAATCCTGCTGGTTACCGTGGTCTCCACCAGGAGGCGCTTGAACAATCCCAGAGCCTTGGACTGCAGCACTTCCGCCACACCAGGAAGTGGTGTGCCTGAAGAACGGCAGGGAGCACTTGGAGCACATCCGGGTACTTTATAAAAGGGGCCGCCTCACTCCATTCGGGGAGGTGTGGAAGACAGAGCTTATGGGGCGGAGAGGAGTGGAGGTGGTGAACGAATAGAGAAGAAAGGAAAGAATAAGGAAAGGACTGAGCATTGTGGGTTTGTGCACTGTGTGTGCCGTGAAGCACAATAACAACCGCATGTGTTCTGGACATTGGGAGTCCTGTGTCTGTCTGTAGTCGGGCTGATCTTTCCATAATGGTTATACATGTTTGTTGCTGGGTATAATGCAATAAAGTGTATTTAAATAAAAAAAAGTCTTCCTAATTATTGTATTTTATTCAAGAACATTGTAATAGCCTAATACACGGGCGTCCAACTCTGTTCCTGGAGGGCCGCAGTGGCTGCAGGCTTTCATTCTAACCATCTTCTTAATTAGTGACCAGATTTTGCTGCTAATGAACGTCTTTTGCCTTCATTTTAATTAACTCCCTTTGTTGTTTCTTTATCCTTAATTAGCAGCCAAACAATAATGAGACACAAAACGAGCTACCACCTGTGCCCATCTTACAATATCTGAAAATAAAGAAAGGTGGAGATATCGGTAAGGCTGATCTGCTCAGGTCACCATCATCTTCAACAGTTTTGGAAATGTCAGCTGTGGCAGAATGAGAGCAGCAGTAAGCCATGGAATGAAATAATGAGTTTAATTAACAGCAAGCATTGGCTTCTCATTAAGAGATTGATTGGAGTTTGACGTTCTAGTTTAGCTGGTCATCTGTCAGCTCGTTTCACGTCTCATTTCTGTTTAATGAAGAAACAAATCAAATCAGAGGACTGAATCCTTAAAAACAGGGCTATTACAATGAAGGGAAAAGAAGTTCATTTGCAGTGAAATCTGCTCACTGATTAGGAACACGGTTGGAATGAAAATCTGCAGCCACTGTTAGGTTAACCTCAGGGCCTATAAAACAGTGACTTTTAGGGTTCAGGTTAGGGAGGGACAGGAAAACCAGTTCTATTGGTCTAAACCAGTGGGGTCCAACTCCGCAGTGGCTGCAGGTTTCCATTCTAACCGTCTTCTTAATTAGTGAGCCATTTTTGCTGATGATGAACTAGTTTTGCCTTCATTTTAATTGACGTGATTCAGACCCCTTGGTTGTTTCTTTTTGCTTAATGAGCAGCCAGATGATAATGAGATGCCACCACACGACCAGCTCACCTGGAAATTAAGAAAGGTGAAGGTCTCGGTCATGTTGGCCTGCTTGGGTCACCAAAGTCCTGCTATTCAATAACAGCTTTAATTAACAGCAACAACTGGCTTCTCATTAAGGAACTGGTCGGCGTGAAACTGGATGGAGTTTGGCGTTCCAGTTTAGTTGGTCATCTGTTGGTTCGTTTCGCTTCTGATTTCTGTTTGGCTGCCATTTAGTGAAGAAACGAACCAAATCAGAGCAGTGAATCCTTAAAAACAGGGCTATTAAAAGGAAGGGAAAAAGGAGTTCATTAGCAGTGAAAACTGATTAGGGAAAGGGTGACAATGAAAACCTGCAGCCACTGTGGCCCTCCAGGACCGGAGTTGGACACCCCTAGCCTAATGTAAGGCCTGCCAAATTGACAAAAGTCAACTCATGGGTCATTTATTCTCACTCCTTAAAAGAATACAAAATGAACTGAACACGAACGAGTTCAAAATGGAATCGGCGAACTACGAACGCGAGTTTATTCATTTGAATCTGTGGGAACTGAACTTGGAGCGAGTTCTTGGAAGGTTGTGAACTTGCACGACACTGGTAAAGGCCCTTTTAGAACAAACTGTCACCGAAGCGGTGCTCGAATCAACTGTCGTGATTTGGGGGTCCTCGGAGGCCGCCAGTGTGTTTATTTTCGTCATTAGGTCCGCAAATGCCAATCACAAGCGACAATCACAACAACACACGGGTGGTCACGGAGGCAAACTGTACCATAGTAGCCAGCAAATTACTCTGAAGAGAAGCAGGGGGCTGGATGGGTGAGTGAGAGCTATGACCAGTAGGGGGCGCCACTGGACCCCCAATCACAATCTCAATATCTGCACAATACCTTTAATGAGTTTATTCTACAAGACCAGTCCTGGAGCTTTGGGGAGTGATTTATCGCTGGCTGAGGAACTGAACCACTACTTTGCCCGGTTTGAAGTGGATCCACCAGAGACAGCCAGACCCCATCCAGATACCACCAACAGCCCCATATCCACAGTGGGAGAGCACGAGGTGAGACGCACGCTGTGGGCTGTCAAGCCATGGAAGGCAGCTGGACCTGACGGCATCTCAGGACATGTGCTGAAAGACTGTGCAGACCAACTGGCTGAGGTCTTCACCAGGATATTCAACCAGTCTCTGTCTCAGTCCACTGTGCCATCCTGCCTGAAATCCTCTGCCATAGTGCCTGTGGCCAAGAAGCAGACCATCACCCATCTTAATGACTACAGGCTAGTTGCACTGACCCCTGTGGTTATGAAGTTCTTCGAGAAGCTCATCAGGAACCACATCATGTCATTCATTCCTACCATGCTTGATCCGCACCAGTTTGCCTGCAGAACAAACAGGTCTACGGAGGACGCTGTGGCCGCTGTTCTCCATCGTGTTCTGTCCCATCTGGAGCAGCAGGGGAGCTACGCACGGCTGCTCTTCATAGACTTCAGCTCTGCCTTTAATGCCATCTTACCCCACAGACTGGTGACCAAACTGTCAGACATAGGACTTCCACACTCCACCTGCCTTTGGATCAAGGACTTCCTGAGTGATCACACTCTGAAGAGAAGCAGGGAGCCGGATGGGTGAGTGAGAGCTGTGACCTGTAGGGGGCGCCACTGGACCCCCAAACACAATCTCAATATCTGCACAATGCTGGGTTTATTCTCAGTTTATGCAACCACACCCTATACAGTTCGGTCCATAAATATTTGGACAGAGACAACTTTTTTCTCATTTTGGTTCTGTACATCACCACAATGAATTTTAGATGCAGTTGAAGTGCAGACTTTCAGCTTTAATTCAGTGGGTTGAACAAAACGATTGCATAAAAATGTGAGGCAACTATAGCATTTCTTTAACATTTCAGGGGCTCAAAAGTAATTGGACAAATTAAATAACTGGAACTCAAATGTTCATTTCTAATACTTGGTTGAAAACCCTTTGCTGGCAATGCCAGCCTGAAGTCTTGAACTCCTGGACATCACCAGATGCTGGGTTTCCTCCTTTTTAATGCTCTGCCAGGTCTTTACTTTCAGTTGCTGTTTGTTTGTGGGCCTTTCTGTCCGAAGTTTAGTCTTCAACAAGTGAAATGCACGCTCAGTTGGGTTAAGATCAGGTGACTGACTTGGCCATTCAAGAACAACAACAACATTTATTTATATAGCACATTTTCATACAAACAGTAGCTCAAAGTGCTTTACATAATAAGGAATAGAAAAATAAAAGACACAATAAGAAAACAAAATAAATCAGCATTAATTAACATCGAATAAGAGTAAGGTCCAATGGCCAGGGGGGACAGAAAAAACAAAATAAAAACTCCAGACGGCTGGAGAAAAAAAAATAAAATCTGTAGGGATTCCAGACCATGAGACCCCCCAGTCCCCTCTGGGCATTCTACCTAACATAAATGAAACAGTCCTCTTTGGATTTAGGGTTCTCACGGAAAGGCTTGATGATGATGGTCACGTAGAATTCTGCCTTTTAATCCATCCATCATTGTTGGAGCATCATGAAGCTTTGAGTAGGTGGAGGTGGCGCAAGAATTGTCCACTTCATTGCTTTAATAAACTCCTGGGTTGCTTTGGCTGTATGTTTTGGGTCATTGTCCATCTGTATCATGAAACGCCCGCCGCCCAATCAGTTTGACGTCATTTAGCTGGATTTGAGCAGACAGTACGTCTCTAATCACCTCAGAATTCATTCGGCTGCTTCTGTCCTGTGTCACCTCATCGATAAACACTAGTGTCCCAGTGCCACTGGCAGCCATCACACTGCCTGCCTCCACCGTGTTTTACAGATGATGTGCTATGCTTTGGATAATGAGCTGTTCCACACCTTCTCCATACTTTTTTCTTGCCTTTATCATTCTGGTAGAGGTCGATCTTGGTCTCATCTGTCCAAAGAATGTTTTTCCAGAACTGTGCTGGCTTTTTTAGATGTTCTTTAGCAAAGTCCAATCTAGCCTTTCTATTCTTGAGGCTTATGAGTGGCTGGCACCTTGCAGTGCACCCTCTGGATTTACTTTCATGCAGTCTTCTCTTTATGGTAGACTTGGATATCGATACGCTGACCCCCTGGAGAGTGTTGTTCACGTGGTTGGCTGTTGTTCACGGGTTTCTCTTCACCATGGAAATGATTCTGTGATCATCCACCACTCTTGTCTTCTGTGGACATCCAGGTCTTTTTGCGTTGCTGAGTTCACCAGTGCTTGTTTTCTTTCTCAGGATGCACCAAACTGGAGATTTTGCCACTCGTAATATTGTAGTAATTTCTCGGATGGGTTTTTTCTGTTTTCGCAGCTTAAGGATGGCTTCTTTCACCTGCATGGAGAGCTCCTTTGACCGCATGTTGTCTGTTCACAGCAAAATCTTCCACATGCAGGCACCACACCTCAAATCAACTCCAGGCCTTTTATCTGCTTAATTGATAAGACGTAACGACGGACTTGAACACACCTGCCATGAAATAGCCTTTGAGTCAATTGTCCAATTACTTTTGAGCCCCTGAAATGAAGGGATTGTGTTTGGTTGCCTCACATTTTTATGCAATCGTTTTGTTCAACCCACTAAATTAAAGCTGAAAGTCTGCACTTCAACTGCATCTGAGTTGTTTCATTTAAAATTCATTGTGGTGATGTACAGAACCAAAATGAGAAAAAAGTTGTCTCTGTCCAAATATTGATGGACCTAACTGTAACAGCAGGTCAGGTCACTTGTAGAAAGTCTCAGATGATTCTGCACTTTATGGGGTTATGGGGGTTACTGATAACGGGGATATGAGAGAAAGGAGAGGAATTTCCCCTTGGGATTGATAAAGCTGATCTCATGTAGTCTCAATTAAACAGACAGCGAGAAGTGAGAGCGCGCGACCTCATGAACTATCTGCTCAGGAGCACAAGCTCAAAGTTCTGCATCACACAAAGGAAAAACGACAACTGGAAATACGCTTTAGTTAAACAAGTGTTTATTTAAACAGAAACACAAAATATTTTATTTAAAAAAAAAAAAGAAAGAAAAAAGATGGACCTCTCGAACCGCCGTAATTATAGTGTGACCCTCTAAAAACAGTGATTGCTTTCGATGAAAAAAATAAAATCCAAGCACATTCATACAATTAGAGACCAATGTCGTTCTTTTCCTCCACATGATCAGAGTTTCTATCCGTTCAGATTCCCAGGGTGACCCCGGAAATAAGAAAAGTGACTTCACTCCATCCCGGCAGGCTGGCTGGTGCCCGCTGGCATTTCGTTTCGCGGTACGTCCGGTGTGACCTGCCGCCCGCCAGCTTTTGCAGAATTAGTTGAAAACGAAAATCCACGTAAACAAATGAGCAGCTAATTTGTGTTTTTCTAAAAGCCTACGACATCCGGTGACGCCCTACCCGGGCAGCCATTTAAAAACTGGCGAGGAAGCTGAACGTATTTTAAGCATAATATGGAAATTAAGGGTAGGGGGTCATTTGCAGTGCCCAGCTGTTGCCAAGCAACTATGAAGAACCAGAAGGATGGCATAAAAACCGCAGAGTTGTGCATTGATTGCTGAATCCAGGACACTTTTAAAGAACAGGGCAGTGCCCACCTTAAAAGCTCAGGGTGCCCAGCATGCCAGTTGTACTTTAGAGGACCAAACCCCTCAAATTCACAGCATTTCAAAAATGACAAAGACAAGTGTGCAAGAGTCCCCATACTTTGATGCGACAAATAAAATGATTGCCATTCTAAAAAGTATGACGCGCTAAGTGCATAAAATCAGCTTATCCAGTGACCATAAAGACGTTCATTTTACAGACTTCTCCGATTCTCCTAAGCCTTGAGAAGGAGACGCCAAGGTGGCAAGGAGTGCGGTGGCCGACCTCGTCGGTGACAAAACAAAAGGCCGCCATGCCAAGAGACCCCACACGATACAAGAGGGCTGCGCTTGACACGAGTCTCTCATCCCGGGTGACCCCACTTAGGCTAAAACTGTGCCGGGCAGCGTTCAGGACTCGGACCCCACCAAGGTGTTCAGGTAGTGCGGACGCTCGGTAAACTTTACTCCTATTGAAAAACGAAGCCAGGCTTTGGCTCATGGGGTCCGGCAACGACTCTCTTGAGCTTCTCTTCACAGCTGATGCAAATGCCACCCCGTCACCCTCACCACCCCCCAAAACACAATGGAAACTCCACTGGCCAAGCGCGGCATTTCTGCCGTTGCTCTTCACACACCCAACCTCCTCTTCTGCTCAAAATAGGCGTTGAATCTCGCAAGAGCATAGTCCTGTTAAAAAATACAAAAAAAAAGAAATAGTTTACTTAAAAAGAAACTTTTACATATGGCATCATCTCACAAAATTGGTGAGCAACCAGTAAGCACACTGATGAAACAGACAGAAAATGGGCAGAAAACGGCTGGATGGAGATAAAAGCTAAAATGAACTCGGGATCACAAACACTGCCACCGTACAGCGAGAGAGAAAGAGCTTAGGAGCGGGCGCTGATACAACACATTGCCACACCCGCCACACAACAAACCGACAGCCATGCGATGGGTGACACCTCAGCACCACACCAGTTCAGATGGAGTGGAACACTGGGAGGTTTTATGGTGGCTGGAGTGCCAATGTTTTTCCCTGCAGGTTGGAGGGCCGACATGCAGGGCTGGATGCCGATTAACATCAGACCCGGGATGGAGCAATCAGGTTTAAGGGCCCAGGGGTTTAAATGCCAGCGTGGGCAATAAAAGTGCAAGGCGTTGCCACGGGTTTAACTCCCTCCTCCAAAAAAGATGTATAGGAAGGCACTATGTAATAGATAGATAGATAGATAGATAGATAGATAGATAGATAGATAGATA
>JANRMT010062810.1:6080746-6096734 GCA_026402145.1 Polypterus bichir lapradei
TACATTGGTTTCGGTTAGCGCAGGGAAGCCACCTACCAAATTTCGTGAAGATGGGGCCATGAATAAGAAAGTTCAACATGGCGGACGTCGTTGACCGTTATGACCATTACGTGTAGAATTTCGAAATGAAACCTGCTTATCTTTTGTAAGTAAGCTGTAAGGAATGGGCCTGCCAAATTTCAGCCTTCTACCTACACGGGAAGTTGGAGAATTTGTGACGTTTGGAAAATTCAATATGGCGGCCGACAGTGGCGTCATACCACCGAAATAAGTACGTACATCAGTTTTGGTTAGCGCAGGGAAGCCACCTACCAAATTTCGTGAAGACGGGGTCAGCCTTCTACCTACACGGGAAGTTGGAAAATTGGTGACGTTGGAAAGTTCAATATGGCGGCCGACAGTGGCGTCATACCATCGAAATAAGTAAGTACATCGGTTTCGGTTAGCGCAGGGAAGCCGCCTACCAAATTTCGTGAAGATGGGGCCATAAATAAGAAAGTTCAACATGGCGGACGTTGTCGACCGTTATCGACCGTTATGACCGTTACGTGTAGAATTTCGAAATGAAACCTACTTAACTTTTGTAAGTAAGCTGTAAGGAATGAGCCTGCCAAATTTCAGCCTTCTACCTACATGGGAAGTTGGAGAATTAGTGATGATTGAGTGAGTGAGTGAGTGAGTGAGTGAGTGAGTGAGTCAGTGAGTGAGTGAGGGCTTTGCCTTTTATTAGTATAGATATCCTGGGACGAGAACTGATTTTTTCAGAGAGATACTTACACGTCCCACGAGATGAGACTTTGTGCCAAGAGATTTAACCACACCAGGGGCCGGAAATAAAAGACAAAGAGTAGATGACCAAGTACAGTGTTGTAAACAATTCAAAAACCGTTGGCGCGGTACACATGCAGAGCAGGTTAGAGATAATGGAAGTACAAAAAGTCTCAAAAAAAGAATAGTAAAGATCGCATTAGCGCAAACAAACGGAAATTACTTGGTGAAACAGCGAAAAGAGATCGAATATATTGTTCGGATTTAAACTTTAAGTCGGAGACTTGTAGATCGTCTAATTCGTGTTGCCATCAGGGAAAAAAAAGTAGTGTTTCTTCCCAATGAAGAGGCGTATCCGCGAGAATTAAAAGATTTGCTGTTTGGTGAAAGTGAAATCCCGTGAGAGAAAATTTCAAGCCTCGCGAGATTTGAAAAAGTCCCGTCCACATAACCACACACACGGTCCAATCATTTCTGATTTGTCCAAATGCTATTGTCAGACACATTTCTTGTAGAGAGAAGGAAATGATATTCACTCACGGGCAGGTATACGTTGTGTTGTCACGATGTAAGTCAGTCAGTCATTATCCAACCCGCTATATCCTAACACAGGGTCACGGGGGTCTGCTGGAGCCAATCCCAGCCAGCACAGGGCGCAAGGCAGGAAACAAACCCTGGGCAGGATGCCAGCCCACCACAGGGCACACACACACCCACACACCAAGCACACACTAGGGACAATTTAGAATCGCCAATCCACCTAACCTGCATGTCTTTGGACTGTGGGAGGAAACCCACACAGACACGGGGAGAACATGCAAACTCCACGTGAACTGGGAAGCAAACCCAGGTCTCCTTACTGTGGGGCAGCAGCGCTACCCACTGTGCCACCATGCCACCCCATGATGAAAGTCCAGACACAAAATCTGAATTCAATATGATATTGACGAAAAGGTAAAAGTGAAAAGAGAGCGAATATATGGGCATAGGTGATATGACAGAAGTACGGAGATATTGTTTGGCCTTAAACTTTAAGTCGGAGACTTGTAGATCATCGAATTTGTGTTGCCATTGGGGAAAAGTAGTGTTTCTTCCCAATAAATAGGCGAATTAATAGATTTGTCGTTTGATGAAAGTGAAATCCACATACGCGAGCTAAGTTGCTGAGTTGCTGGCACGTAGCGGAAGCCTGTGGGGCGGGTGTTTGGCAAGCGAATCGAGCAGGGGGCGAGTCCCCCTAGTGTATATATATGTATATGTATGTACTCTGAATTATTTGACAAGTACTGTGTCACATATCTATGATCTGCTTCATGCAACTGAGGTTTTGCCAACTGTTACCTGGTGGGTAACCACCTTATAATCAGATTGTGATTCAGACCTATGAATGTAATACTCCGATGTTCACCATGCCAAGTAAGCGAGCCAGCCACCATGGCACAATTTCAGAGGCTTTGCCCCGTACACCTGACCAGCCCCAATAAGGGTGAAACACATTGTCGTATTCTCTTTGTATTATTTGGCAGGTACTGTATCACACACGCACACACACACAGGTTTATGTGCTATGTTGACAGCTGATTGCTGAGGTCCCCAGTTTATGTGTCTGGGTTCCAATCCGCCAAAGCCTGTGCCACCGACCGCCGCCCAGGTCACATATCACCCGACTCCTATAGGGTGGTCCAGATCTAATTATGAAACTTTTAATGCAATGCAGGAAAACAATACAAGACAAAAGAATTGTTCGAAATATCTTATAATAAACGAAAATGGACCTACATTGAATTAATTCACTGATTTTGCATGTACAGCGGTGAGCTGGCGCTCTGCCCAGGGTTTGTTTCCTGCCTTGCACCCTGTGTTGGCTGGGATTGGCTCCAGCAGACCCCCGTGACCCTGTAGTTAGGATACAGCGGGATTGATAATGGAAGGCTATGTAAATAAAATGTTTTATTATTGCTGCGGTGGGTTGGCGCCCTGCCCGGGGTTTGTTTCCTGCCTTGTGCCCAGTATTGGCTGGGACTGGCTACAGCAAACCCCTGTGACCCTGTAGTTAGGATATAGCGGGATGGAAAATGGATGGATGGATTTTGCATGTAATGTCCCACTTGTCCTCTGTTCAGTTGGATACAGTCTCGAAGTAATAAACTTAACAAGTTATAGCGTAATGAAAATTGCATAATCAGATCTGGACCACCCTGTATTCCTCCTGCAGGTGTTGGGGCTGACCCTCCACATTGAGAGGAGTCAGTTGAGGTGGTTCGGGCATCTGATTATGGATACCACCCCACCACCACCACCACGAAGCCTCCCTGTGGTACAGCCAGCTGGGAGGAGACCCCCGGTGTGGAGACCCAGGGCTTGCTGGGAGGACTGTATCTCCCCTAATGGCCTAGGAACACCTTGGGATCCCACAGTATGGGTTAGCAAGTTTGGCTACGGAAAAGGACATTAGGGCTTCATTGCTAAGACTGTTGCCCCCCCGTGACGCCCATCTCGGATAAGCGGTGGAAAATGAATGAATGAATATAACTAGGAATCAATTTCTATTTTGTATGCTGTGAGGTAACTGTCGTGTCACCAGAATGTCTTCAATGACGTGAGAGCTTTTTATTCCCGGTGGCGATCGCAGTACTCAAGAGCAGGCGTCTTCAACGTCGTGAGGGTACTTTTTGGGTTCACCATGTTCTGGTTGCTCGGGGTATCGTACAGACCCTGGTGCAATGGTACAACTCGAAATAGCAAGTTGAGGCAAAGCAGTAAGTCGTGTTCTCCTATATAAGGGGTCTGCAAAAAAGTCAGCATCCTCCCTGAGCAAGGATGGGCCGAGGTTTGCCAACATAGCAAAAGATGCGTCAGTGCATAACATTCCCCCAAAGATGAATCGATACGACTCGGGGCATTTCACCCTATACATAATCTAATTAAAAGAGTCAAGGAATGCGGTCAAATCTCATTACGTAAAGGCCAAGGCCGAAAACCACTTCTGATTGTGTTTGATCTTCAATCCCTCAGACGTCACGGTCTTAAAAACGCTCACGCATCTGTAATGGATATCATGACATGGGCTGGGGAAGACTCCAGAAAAACTTTGTCAGTCAACGCCATCCGCAGACACTGCTGGCAAAGGTTTTTGCTATGCCACGCAGAAGACACACATCATCAACACTGTCCTGATGAGTCGCCGACTTCTCCTGGTCTTATCTCAGACGGGAATTTGCGAGTGGAATTGCGTGTCAACATGTCAAAGAGTTTTTGGAGAAATCAGCTGTCGTGTTCTCTGGGATAAGAGAGAATAAAGACCACCGAGCTGTTATCAGTGTCAGGTCCGAAAAGCTGGGAGTATGTCTTAGTATGAGGGTATGTCAGCGGCCATGGCATCTGGGAGGGCACCATGAACGCAGAAAGAAGTGCGCAAATTTTGGAGCAGCAGGCGATCCCATCCAGGCGCCGCATTTTCCAGCTGGATTACGCCAAAGCACATTCGGGCTGAATTACGAATGCGTGGTGGCGTAAAGCAGAGAGTGCGGGCACAAGATTAGTCTGCCCTGTGTGGCACATTAAGAGGCCCAAAATACGGCAGAAACCCGCATAATGGATGAACGGGGGAACATTCTGTTCAGCTCCTGGCACACCCTGGAGATGCACACACATTCACCTGTCAAATCCTTACCCTTGGGCGTTAACTTGCTACTTAATGCTGGTTAGACTGGCAGTGCCGTTCAGAGAAACAGGTTTCTCCATCTCCTTAGCATTAACGTGCCATCACTGCCAGCCATCAGTCTCCTCTCCTTTTCACCAAAACACTTAACCATGACGTCCCTAACTAAGTCTCTTCTTTCTTTCTACAGAAACGACTGCTTGATCCTAATCAGTCAGGCTTCAAGAGCGGGCACTCTGCCAAGCTCCCTGTTGGTGACACATTCCAGCAGGTAAAAGCTACCAACACGTCTTATCTTTATCCTGCCAGAGCCCTCCTCGGCCTTCAACACAATCAACCCTTAGATCCTCCTTGCCACCCTCTCTGAGGCTGGCACCACTGTAACTGCCCTCAGGTGGTCTGAACCCTACTACTGCCCCCAGTCCTCCCACTGAGGCGGATGCTGGGATGCCTCCACGCCACACTGGGAGGACTGGCGGAGCAAGTGTAGGCCAGAGCGTTACCTCCACATGAAGCAGTAGATGGCAGCCCACCCCCGGGTTGCAGCAGTGCCTCGGACTCCCACAGGGCAGAGCTTCATGGGAGTTGGAGTTTGGGATCTGTGAGCGCCACCAGGGGGTTCTGCAGCTGCTGCTGACCCTGTATGTGGGGGGTCTTCTGTCACACCCGGAATTAGGTCATCAAGCACCTGGAGCACTTCCGGGTGCCTTATAAAAGGAGCCAGAGTCGGGAGGAAGGAGATGAAGCTTGCTGGGAGAAGAAGAAGAAGAAGAGCATGGAGTTGAGGTGTGCTTGTGCCGAGAACTGTGTTTGACTTGTGGGGACGGGAAAGGCATTTCCCACAAGGAAAAAAGAAAATAAAATCACGTGTGCTTTGAACTCGTGTCCTACGCCTGTCTGTGTCGGGTGGGGTGGCCGATACGACCCCCCTGTTGGTTTGACTACACCAGTCGTTTCCTCCAGAGCACAGGGTTTCTCAACCTTTCTGGTGTCATGGCCCACTTTTTTCTCCCCCTTCACGAGGGGTCCCCTTACGTAAATCGAGCACGGGGGGGGGGGGGGGGGGTTTGTTTAATTAAGTGACCTCACCACAGGGGGAAGGAGAAGCGGCGGTGGCGGCCCACTTGTGATCCACTACCAGTATAAGTAACAGCAACTGGCGACCCACCGGCCAGGGCAGCCCGCAACCCAAAATGGTTGAATAACACGGTATCAGCTATCAGAATCTCCGCATGTCTCATTGACATCTCAACCTGGGCAAAGGACCACCATCTCCAGAGCTCAATCTGGCCAAGACGGACCTCTTTGCTATCTAAGGTCGCCCGTCTATTCAGCACCCCAGCTCGGTTTAGCAAGTGCCAACGCCTGGCAAGTTTCTAAGCAACCATAAGGGGGGTGGTGGATGGCCAGTGGTCCTCCACGTTGCAATGGTCTCTCAGTCTGGCAGACTCACTCCATACAACATCGGCAAGATCAGACCCCAATCTGACAGAGTATGCGGCACAACTCATGGTACAGGCTTTGGTTCCATCAAGTCTCGACTGCTGATAACTCTCTGCACGTGTCACTGCGGCAGATGATTTAAACCGAGGTGGGCACATGTCACTCCCCTCTTTAGGGATCACTACATCGGTGTGAACTTCATGTGTTCTTCTACAGGGAGCCAATGTAGTGGGGGTGGGGGTTTGAGTTATTGGGGGGCAGACACAGAGAGAGATCAGCTGACATCACCAGGGAAGCCCACCGTGCAACAGTTACTTCAGAGATGGGCTCCTTGTGGCCAGTCTCTCCGTTTAGCTCAGACTGCAAAGCTCTCGCCTCTGAGCCCGCGGGTTTGCAGCCCACCAGGGTGCGAAATCTTCAAACTGAGATGCTTTGTGGTGGGAGCATTTGTCGGTGGGCAGTTTTGAGCCCACGTTCTTCAGCTCAGAGGCGAGCGCTTTGCTGTGTGAGCTAAATTGAGAGATCAGCCACGCAGAGCCCATCTCTCAACACACCATGAGCGGTGGGCTACCCTCGGGACATCAGCTGATCTCTCTCTCTCTCTCTCTCTGCCCTCCACCTTCTCTGCACAGCATCGTCACCACATTAGCCCCACTAGAGCAGCACATATCTGATCCTTGATGCCTGTAGTCAATGGGTCAGCCCTCTGCTCCTTCTCAACCTTTTGTTGGCGTCTGGCGATGCCACCTCTGCGTGGCATCAAATCTCAGCTCAGGCTCTTTTAACGTGCAGCTCCTGGCTGCTGGAATGAGCTTTCCACCTCCATCAGGGTGACTGCCATGTCTGGTGAATTTTTACTTAACTGATGTTAGCCATTAGATTTTGCAGTCTAAGAATTGTGGCTCGCTGGCATTTCGTTCAGAGCCCTTTCACCTGTCCTGTCACACCTCTTCCCAGACGGCCTCTCAGACTGATGTTTATTCGATAACATTGACCTCTGTTATCAGTCACGAATAAGCAAATCAATGTAAATGTAAATGTAAATCACATCTGCAAAAGCTTGTGAATATTTTTGCATCCTCCGCACAGACCTAAGCAGACAAGACAGCCAAAGCATGGAAGACAGCAGCAGGCACTGTGGCCCTCGGCAGTCGAGACACCACCCAACTTACCTGTTGACTTCTAGCAACATCTCCTCCTTTATTTTAATCTGATCGTCTTTGCTTAAATGCAGATAACCCTCATCAGATTCTGTCAGGTAGCTCGTAAAGAAATGAAGCTGCAAAGTGACAAAAAAAGAAGGAGATATGAAGATGAATGAACAGCCTTAGCAATGTGCTTCACGCTCGGCAGATGTCACTGCTGTTCTTTTCCTTCCTGTCATGACATCCTCTCGAGCAGAACCCTGATAATTTTAAGCAGGTTGTCACTATCCAAAATTTTTGCTTCATCAGCAAGCACCACATTATAAGATTTCAACTAAGGTTTAGATCAAGTTTCTAGACGCAGTTGTTTGTAAGTAATTGTGTGATAGTAGGACACAATCCTTAACATTTAATTTTAAACTAGTTGTCTAAGATGGGTGGAAATCTAAGTAACCAACACAGACCTCAGTGTTAACATTTGCAGTTGACCATTTATTAGAATGCATTTTGTAATAAATATACTAATAAAATGCATTGCATTTATCATTCCAACAAATGGTGCATCACAAATATTTATGGTAATAAAATGCATTGTATTTGTCACTCCAACAGATGGCGCATCACAAACATTTGTGGTAATGAAATGCATTGCATATGTGTCATTCCAACAGGGGGTGCGTCACAAACATTTGCAGTAATAAAAGGCATTGCATTTGTCATTCCAACAGATGGCACATCACAAAGATTTGTGGTAATGAAATGCAATGCATTTGTCATTCCAACAGGTGGCACAACACAAACATTTGTGGGGTAATAAAATGCATTGCATTTGTCAATCCAACAGACGGTGCATCACAAACATGTGTGGTAACAAAATGCATTGCATTTTTCATTCCAACAGATGGTGCATCACAAACATTTGTGGTAATAAAATGCATTGCATTTTTTTATTCCAACAGATGGCACAACACAAGCATTTGTAGTAATAAAATGCATTGCATTTGTCAGTCCAAAAGATGGCGCATCACAAACATGCGTGGTAATAAAATGCATTGCATTTTTTATTCCAACAGATGGCGCATCACAAACATTTGTGGTAATAAAATGTATTGCATTTTTTATTCCAACAGATGGCACGACATAAGCATTTGTAGTAATAAAATGCAATGCAATTGTCATTCCAACAGGGGGCACGTCACAAACATCTGTAGTAATAAAAGGCATTGCATTTGTAATTACAACAGATGGTACAATCACAAACATTTGTGGGGTAATAAAATGCATTTAATTTCTCAATCCAACATTCATCCATCCATTATCCACCACTTATCCGAGGTCGGGTCGCGGGGGCAGCAGCCTAAGCAGGGAAGCCCAGACATCCCTCTCCCTGGCCACCTCCTCCAGCTCCTCTGGGAGGACCCTGAGGCGTTTCAGGGCCAGCTGGGAGATATAATCCCTCCAGCATGTCCTGGGTCTGCCCCGTGGCCTTCTCCCATTGGGGCATGCCCGGAACACCCTCCCAGGGAGGCGTCCAGGGGGCATCCTAACCAGATGCCCAAACCACCTCAACTGACTCCTCTCAATGTGGAGGAGCAGCGACTCTACTCCGAGTCTCTCCCGGATAACTGAACTCCTCACCCTATCTCTAAGGGAAAGTCCAGCCACCCTGCAGAGAAAACTAATTTCGGCCGCTTGTATCTGCGATCTTGTTCTTTCGGTCACTACCCAAAGTTCGTGGCCATAGGTGAGGGTAGGAATGTAGATCGACTGGTAAATCGACAGCCTCGCCTTTTGGCTCAGCTCTCTCTTCACCATGACGGACCGTTGCAGAGCCCGCATTACTGCGGATGCCGCACCGATCCGTCTGTCAACCTCCCGCTCCATTCTTCCCTCACTCGTGAAGTGAGGCCCCATCTCAATCCAACAGTATATATATATTTATATATAATTGTATTCTAATTTCTGAGTGGAGTATTCCTTTAACAAATGAATAAATAAATCTGTAATCCTATCAAATGTAAAATATCAAATATAAACATTCAAAAAGTATCAAACAGAACAATTACATTTCAGACAATACACTTAAGTGTGATAATCTATGGTTTGTCCAAAGGCAAAATGAAACTCTAGTCTGCCCTGCTGGAGAGGCAAAGAACACAGCGTACCTGTTGAGCTTTTGTGGGATAGCTCCTTAAACTGGCTTTGAAGAACGGGAACTTGTCGTAGGTGTAGTCATACATCCATTCACAGAAATGGTTTCCAATATCAAAGCCTCTGAAAAAAGAAGAATGAGATGCACAACGTGTCACAAGAGCTGACTCGCGCACTAAGAGAAAAGCAGAGCAACACACCTAATTCTGGGAATAAAGAAGCAGAAGCGCTGTCGGGGTACAAGTCTCATCAGCACAAGTCATTGGTCAGTAAGAAGAATTAACTTGCATTACTAATTTCTCAGCGGACATTAAATAATCCAATAAATAGAATGATAACAATTCCCTCTTCTCTGCCAATCCAATGGCTTTGATCGGTGTCAACCAGGTTGGCCCTTGCCCCCATGTAACCATACCCTACTGGTTGTAAGATGGACTCTCAAATGTAACAAAATGGGTGTGAGGCGTCCAACACAGAGCCAGAACGCTGGCCAGGGTCCAGCCTGGAAGAGGCTCACCCAGTCCAGCTTACTCAGAACTACGACTAGCAGGCTTCAGCCTCGCAGGGCCCAACCAAAAGAAGGTGGCAAAATAGCTAGAAAAGTCAGAGAAAATAGCAACACAAGAGGGAGGATGGTCGTAAACCCCTGGTGTTTACAAGATAAGTACAAACAAAGAATGTTTATATATTAGGATCTTTTATCACAAAATAGAAAAAATCATAAGGAAATGCTCAAAAAATCAAAAAGAGGGGAAAAAGGATTTATGAATTCATGAACTGCTTATGAAGACAGGACTCTTAGCCAATTAATGAGGAGGAGAGGCAGGTTTTCAGTTCAAAAGCACAAGATTAATAGAATGCGTTTTCCTGGTTATGATGTATGCTATCCTTTCTGGAATTAACTGTTAACAATATTTTAGCAAAAATTGCGTGCGTTTTGCTTATTTTGAACATGTCACTGGCTAACGGGCACGTAAATTATGCGGCATGGGTAACATTCTCTTTTTTCCATGGACGTTTATCTCATCGTTTGCCATTGTACAAAACAGGTCGCTACTACATTCCACTACATTATAAACTTTTCCTCTCTCTTTCTGCGTGAAAACGTGAGATTAAAAACGTTTCTTGGACATCAATAAAAAAAATTCCACGGGGTGAGCAACTCATTTTTGGGTGGCGTATTCCTTTCGAGACCAGAAAAATCCAAAGAAAACATCACAACTTGCAAAACTCCTAACCCAAAGAAATGCAATACTCTCCTGATCTGAGCTCACTCTTCTCGGGCCTGCAAAAGTCAGAGGGTGGCCCCGCCTCCCAAGGCTCCAGCCACAAAACACAAGAAAGGGAGGCACATTTAAACGACTCTACGTAATAATATTGGCTTGTTTGTGGGGTGGGGGTTGTTTTATTTATGATAATGTAAATGTTTTGTTGATTATTGATTAATAAAGTTCAATTCAAAACTCAAACTCTTTCTTTCTTTCTTTATTCGACTGAATGTTTTGGTGGCTGCGCTTTGCTTTTTTTGTTGTTTCTCAAAGCAGCTTGTAGTCAGTGGGCAGCAATGGACGGGTGTGGGAGTTTCATTCATAGCAGAGGGAAAAGCAGAGAAACGGGAGGGGGCGGTGGGCAAAGGGGTGGTGGGGGGGGTATTTGTAAAGTGCGCCAGTCAAATTTTTAATGAGCCATTTTTTCAGCAATGCAGTGAGGTACACAGAAGAGTTCAAACCTCGGAGCTCCATTTTATCACGTAGGCAGGGTCTCAGTCATAGCAGAAGTAATGGACATTTACTCAAAAAAAAGTCGTATTAAGACGCGGACGCCGGGTCAACAGGGCGAGCTTTAAATCGCTGCAATGGAGCCACCAGGGCCTGCAGATTCCTGGGCATGAAGTGAGATACGTGTGAAAAAGGAAGTACGCCACACAAAATGTTGTTCTTTTTAAACACGTGTGAACATATCAAGATTTCATCTTCATTTAAACAGGATCTTTAGGTAATTATTATTATTATTGTTGTAATCCGATAGTGAGTGGGGAGCCACTTGAATCACCACTAATGTGTGGCATCCACCTGGATGATGCAACGGCGGCCATTTTTGCACCACACATCAGCTGTTAGGTGGTGAAGGGGTGACAGAGAGAAAGAGAGAGAGACAATTAGAGACAGGAGATGATTAGGGGGCCTGAATGACCAGGCTGTGGTGGGCAATTTAGCCAGGACATCAGGATACACCCTACTTTTACCAAGGATGCCCAGGGGGCTTTAATGACCACAGAGAGTCGGGATTTCGGTTTTCCATCTCATCCGAAGGACGCCGCCATTTGTACAATACACAGTACCCCCTGCCCCCCCCCCCAACCCCCATTATCACTGCACTGGGGTATCGCAATCTTCATTCGGACCACAGGGTACTTACTATAACACGACGAATCTCATACCACGTTTACATTTTGCAGTTCATTGTTTAATTTCATTGGAAAAGTAAGTGCCCCCGTCTATTTACCACAACCTCAAATTAGGCACATCGAAGTGGATAACATCCCAGCGGTAACAGGGACTACTAAGGAGGGACTGAGGGATTTAGAAATTGTAGAGAGAGAGGAGCTGCTGAGATTAAATAGGCTGAAATGAAACAAATCACCAGGACCAGATAATATCGACCCTCGAGTTCTTAAAGAGGCTAGCGAGTGCAGATAGAAACCCTCAACGCATATTTATAGGAAGTCACTGCGCACTGGAGAGATTCTGAAGGACTGGAAAATGGAAAATATCATCCATTATATAAAAAGGGTGACGGGGCAGATCCAAGCAAATATAAGCCAGTAAGCGTAACGGGCATCACAGGAAAATTAATGGAAGGAATTATTAAGGATAAGATTGAGCAACACCTGGCAAGGACAAGAGTTATTCTGAACAGTCAGCATGGGGTCAGAAGAGGGAGGTCGTGTTTTACTAACAGGCTGGAATTCTATGAGGATACGATCAAAGTGGAGCAGATGAGATTATTTATCTGGACTTTCAGAAAGCATTTGATGAGGTGCCACATGAGAGGGTGGGCATCAAACTAAAAGAAGTGGCAGTTCAGGGTGATGTGTGTCGATGGGTGCAGAATTGGCTCAGACACAGGAAGGCGTGGGTGATGGTGTGAAGAACCTCATCAGAATTGGGTGATGTTAAGAGGGGTGACCAGCAGGGGTCAGAGCATGTCCAGCCAGAGAGTACAATACAAGAAGCCCAGAATGTTATCACGGGACCTCCAGGCTGCTCTCAAAAGTGCAGAAGGCTACAAAAACTGGGAGTGTGCCAGGAGGAAACCGGAAAGAAGATCAGAAGCGAGGCTAATGAATGATTTCCCATGTAAACCAAGGCAAAGACCAGGACTTTACAAGATTAGAGATGTTTGGTTATGGTACCAGAATACGTGGTGGGACAAAAAAAAAAAAAACAACAAAGACAGCATTGGACCAGAAGAAACCCGATAGCAACCGCAAATCACGGTGGTGGAAATGTTCAGGTTTAGGGCTCTTTTGCTGCTTTGGGGTCTATATAAGCATTTGGAGACATCTTGCGAGTCCCTGTGCTCCTCCTTATCCACTCAGGCCATATCTCAGCTGTCGTGCAACATCCTCAAAATCAGGCCTTATCTGATGGAGTAGGCAGCACAACGTCAGGTCCGGGCTTTGGTCTCGTCACGTCTCAGATTACTGCAACTCACTACTAGAAGCAGGAGCCACATGTGCCATCAAGCCACTACAGGTGGTCCAAAACGCAGCAGCCCATCTTGTGTTCAACCAGCCAAATGGGTGCACGTCACTCTTCTTTTCCAGTTGCTACTCTGACTTCCTGACGCAGCCTACGTTAACTTAGGATTTCCTTGATGGTGGGTCAACAGCTGAGTATGTGGAAACCCCGGTGGGGTCCGCTGTTCCCGATATCAACTGCAAATCATGTTGGTGGAAAATGTTCAGGTTTAGGGCTCTTTTGCTGCATTGGGGTCTGGGCAGCTCCCCATCTGAGAATCCAGTAGGATTTCTTCATTGAGGAAAATGTGACACCACCTGTCAGAAGACCGAAGCTCAGCCCACAGTGACAAAGACCCTAAACATACCAGTAAATCCAGCAGAAAATGGTTGAAAAAGAAGGAAATGGAGGGTTGTGGGATGGCCAAGTTAAAGCCCAAATCTGTATCCCAATGAGACGCTGTGGGTGGGGTGGGGGGGAGTAGTCGCTGCAAGCAAGATGCCCCTCAAACATCACACAGCTGAAAAGAATTCTGTATGGAGGAGTGGGCGAGAACTTTAGGCCAGTCAATGTCAGAAACCTCTCGACAGTTCCCAAGAAATGCCAACTTGAGGTGGCGGCAACACCAGCTATTACAGTCAAGGGTGGGCTTGCTTTTTCCATATAGTCATTGAATAAATAATTGCAACGTCACATATTCATTGTTGCGTTTTATTCTTTTCCCTGTTAAATTACCTAAAAATTAAGATTTAAACAAACATCTAATCTGAATAGGTCCGCATATGCTAAGGGGTGCACTTACTTTTTCAAACACAGTATGTGAAACTTTATATTATGTATATCTGTGCTTATGTTGATACTGTAGGCATAAACATCTGTTTTCTGAACCCACCTCTTTCCATTACAGTCCACGCTTGGGCATAGAGTGGCAAATGGCACTACACAGGATGCCACGCTGGTGAATTGTGTGACATTCTCTGCATTGGGTATCATTTCTTATACGCACAATGAGCTTAATTGGTGTCCATTTTTTTACTGTGTGGTCGTGTGGTGAGTCACGTATGCAGAGCAGAGAAGATTTGCTCCTCGGTTGGCAGGTTCTGCTGAGGGTCCCATTTAAAGACCCTCTGCTCCTCTGCCAAAGATGGCTAATGGCCAACCCACCACCAACTAAAGAATCAGCCTGTGATGTTTACCATGCAAAGCTTGTAGGCTCAAGACATTGCTACATTAAGCCCCCATTACAGTAAATCTCATGGCTCTGACTCGATAATTGAACCCAGCTGGTCTGTGTGCCCGCGTCAACTGGCCTGGCCCTGCCCTGCTGAAACCCACATGAAGGTCGCAGCATGTGAGTGGCGCTGCAAGAGTCTGGCAAGAAGTCTTTTATTTACCCGCTGCAGTCCACGGCTTCTTTCTCTTCTACTCATACTGCTCTCTGGCTCGCTGCCCAAAACCTTTGGCTGTGACAAGCAGTCAGGTGCCCCTCATTTCCATTTTTTTTTTTTTTATCACAAGGGTTTCCTGAACCGTGTAGGTGCCAGAGAGGAAGGACGGTCATCCTGGCCAGCATAAAGACTGGATTCATACCCAGCCAGGAGGGCATAACAGACAGACTGGGCAAAGTAGATTACGGGGAGCAGTTCATTTCCCCCACACGACAGGTGGCAGTGGCCCTTATGGCTGAACCCGATTAGGATGCCCGCAGGGTGGCACGGGAGTTAAGAGTCCAGAAATGTAGCCCTGTTGGGGTCTTTGGGTACCGCCAGAGGAAGGCAGCTGTGGTTTGTACTCTAGACGACCTGGCTGTGACACCGGAAGCAGTTTCTGGGTCAGATTCATGAGAGTTGCTGCCTGCTGCCACACTTGATTGAGTCCGAGTCGGTGGGCAGCGGGCAACACTCTACAGAAGGCAGAAGGAGAGAATTTGTGCATTGTGACTGGTGTTTGTGTTAAAAAAGGAGTTGGGAGCTGATAAAAGTCTTCTATTTGAACCCAGAATTGTGTTTGGACTTTATTGTATCTGTGGTTTGGGGTTATAGATATCTGTGCAAAAGAGAGAAGGTCCAAGTCTTTAGAGTCCTGGTGTTTCCTGTCTTGCTAGACATGGACGCTAT
Source organism: Polypterus bichir lapradei (assembly GCA_026402145.1). Lineage (NCBI taxonomy): Eukaryota > Metazoa > Chordata > Cladistia > Polypteriformes > Polypteridae > Polypterus > Polypterus bichir. Next base: position 6,095,775 of record JANRMT010062810.1, read on the forward strand.
GCAGTGACCTGAGACGAAGACTGGACTTCTTTGGTGTCTCTTCAGAGAATCCTTGGGGGCCGCTGGTTTGATGTTGTGTTGCTCATGGAGTCCCAAACGAGGGACATGACCTGCATTGTGAGGGAGCGTCAGTTACGGCACTATGGCCATGTGGCACGATTACCCGAGGGTGATCATCATTGTTGAGGACCTGAGAGGCTGGACCAGGCCAAGGGGACGCCCACCTAACACCTGGCTGCGGCAGATAGAGGGTCATTTCCAGAGGGTGGGACTGGACCACGTATCTGCCTGGGGGGTTGCCAACCGGGATCCTGAGCTGTATCATTGTGTGGTGGGTGCGGCAACATCCTATACCAGTGCATCACCTCCCCCCGCCAACCTGACCTGACCTGACCTTTCCTATGCACAAGGAGTAATATCCATTTATGCATTGATCTTTCTTCTGGTTTGGGGGGGCTCAGTAGTACCCCCTTGTGCTTACAGTGTCTACAGCTCTTCCTCACTGTTTTAGGACACCAGGCTCCTCATTGCACATGCTTAGTCTTTTTTTTTGCCTTCTCCATGTCTACAAATGCATGGTGGCTTCTTTCAGAGTTAATGGGGGGGGGCTGCGTCAGCACACATCAGGGAGGCCCTGATGTCAGTGCTGAAGGGTTGGTGTAATCACAAGAGGCGGGGCCAAATGAATGTCAGAACTGAAGGACCACCCTCATCAAGAGGCGGGACCGACCTGAATTCAACACTAAAGAACCACCCTCATCTTATGTAGCAAGGCCAGCCTGATGTCAGTGTTGAAGGGATGGCCTAATCACAAGAGTCGGCACCAAAGTTATGTCACAAGTGAAGGACCACCCTCATTCCAAGAGGCAGGGCTGGCCTAATGTCAACACTAAAGAACCGCCCTCGTCTTATGTAGCAAGGCCAGCCTGATGTCAGTGTTTGAAGGGCTGGCCTAATCAT
>JANRMT010062810.1:6109195-6128716 GCA_026402145.1 Polypterus bichir lapradei
AGTTGAAACTGACAGTTTAAACCTCTGAGATGGCTTTTTGTAGCCTTCCTCTAAACCATGAGACTCAACAATCTTTGTTTTCAGCTCTTTTGAGAGTTGCTTTGAGGATCCCATGCCATGACTCTTCAGAGGACATTCAAAGGGAAGCACAACTTGCAGTTGACCACCTTAAATACGTTTTCTCATGATTGGACACTCCAGTCTATGAAGTTCAAGGCTTGACAAGCTCATCCAACCAAGTAATCAGCATTGAGCAGTGACAGGCATTCAAATCAGCACAATGACAAGGGGACCCACATTTGTGCACAGCCAGTTTTTCACATTTGATTTCATTTCATACAACTAAATACTGCGTCACTAAAAATCTTTGTTCGGAAAACACCGCAGTACTCCTAGGAAATGAAAGACACACCACTGGTAGCTTTATTGTTGAAATGAGAGTCGATTATTATGAAGACTGAGAGGGGTTCCCAAACTTTTTCATAGGACTGTAGTCTACTGATACGCATTTAACCAATCTGCCGTGTAACCGATCAACAATTTTCACATTAATTCATTTGATTTCATCATTTCTTGGTACTAGGATTGCCCATGTACTCATTTCTTCTGTTGATAACCGGGATAAAATTCTTCAATAAGATTTGCACATAATATGTCTTCTTTAATTGGGATCTTAAAGTGAGGAAAACGCAGGAACCGAGTCTGACAAAAGCATTCACACGAATGAGAGGTGAGGGGGCTGTGGGCGTGGCCTGTTGAGAGGAGGGCGGGACTTGAAAAAATCTCATGGCCAAAGTCTCATCTCGCGGGACTTGATAAAATCTCTCTTCCAAAAAAAAAGTTTTGTCGCTTCGAAGGATTTTTTTATATAATAGAGGGATTTGTAAAAAAAAAAAAGTCCTGTTTTTGCTGTCACTCTGGGGGTCCTGAGTGTTGCTTGATGAGGGGATAAAAAAAATGAATGGAAATGATTAACAAAATGTGAAAAAAAGTGAAGGGGTCCCAAGATTTCCTGAAGGAGTTATATAACATACTTTTATTACAATGCCCTTGGATATAAAAAAAAATGTTAGGTTTCAGCCCGATGAGATGGTGTGGAAAGTCAGTATAGTAACACAGAAAAAAAAAAAAATAAATCTGAAAACATCGCCGATGGCTCCTGTAGTCGCACTCGCAAACTACACCAAAAAAATGAGGCTGCAGTGCAAGGAATGAACCTGTGACTGGTGGCAAAAAAGAAAAACAAATAACAAAAGGATTCATTTCTCATCTGGGCAAACAATGTGGGCACTCAGTAGTGGTGCCAGCCTCTCTTAGCAGCAGCAAGTTTGGCAAGCAACCTACATGTCCCCGTTCCTATTTATAGAGCAAGCAGAAAGGATACAAAAGAGAAGGGAAGGGAGCCAAAGCATGCCATCTTTGTGGATTATATCCGTTCAGCAGACATCCTAATCCTCCCAACTGTGTCTCCTCTGCTAACAGGGCTTCAGATCAAACCCACCAGTTTGGTTTTTTTTTTATTAATTTTTTAAATAACAGTTTAACTAAAACCGAGAAAGTGGCGACGTGCAGGACTCCTCGACGTGACACGTCGTGCTCGAATTGTGCCGACTGATTGGCTGCTGGAGTGTTTGGTTAATCAATTCAATCACTCATTGGCTAGTGGATTCATTTATTCATCCATTCATTCATTGGTCAACTGGTCCACCTTTGGATTAACTGGTTGGTTATTTGAATGATTGATTCATCTATTCAAGCACTCATTGGCTATTGGCTTCATTTATTCATTTATTGTTAGCCTGCCCACCCTTTTGGATTAACTGGTTCACTGACTAATTAGCTGCTGGAGTGTTTGGTTCATCAGTTCAATCACTCATTGGCAAGTGGCTGCATTTTTCCCCCATTCATTCATTGGTCAACTGGTCCACCTTTGGATTAACTGGCTTGTTTTCTGATTGGTTGTTTGAATGCTTGACTCATCTATGTAATCACTCATTGGCTAGTCGCTTCATTTTGTCCTCTATTCATTCATTGGTCAACTGGTCCACCTTTGGATTCACTGGCTCGCTTTCTGATTGGTTGTTTTAATGCTTGGTTCATTAATTCAATCATCATTGGCTGGTGGCTGCATTTATTCATTTATTGTTAGACTGCCCACCCATTTGGATTAATTGGTTCACTGACTGATTGGCTGCTAGAATGTTTGGTTCATCAATTCAATCACTCATTGGCTAGTGGCTTCATTCATTCATTGATTGGCGGAGTGGCCAACTGACTTCTGATTGGATTCATTCATCGAGTGTTTGACAACTGACTGTGTGTTTATTGGATTCATTTTTCATGATTTGTGTGATGCCTGACTGACTAACTGACTCGTTCATTCATTCATTGACCCACTCGTTTGTTAATTCAGAATCCCCAGTGCCCCACTGAGGAACACAGCAGTCATTTCTGTTGCAAGCGCATGGGTTCCTCTGCCCGAATATCAGATAAAAGAAGGAAGAGGGGGGTCTTACTTGAGAGTTTTCAATTCCTGCGGTAAGTTGTAGTTCAGAAGCCGATTAAATTTTCGAATGTGCGACTCCCTCGTGAAGCTCAGCCTCATCGCTTGGTTCAGGTACCTGCAAGAGAGGAATTGAAAGGTGACACCATTAGCGCTCAGAGGAAGGCTCCTTCGGTGGCCAGCATTTCTGCTCAAGCGTGCCATTCGTTTATTGTCAAATTCCATTCCTTCATTGTCTCAACTCGAGTCCAAAGTCCGAACGATCAGCAGCTTCTGATCACAAGGGGCTTTTCTGTTTTCAACTGTCACGTTAACCAGATGAACTTTGTCTCCGCCGCACAGTAATTGAGACTTTGGACCCCCGCCATACCGTGATTTATACACGCAACACTTGCCTTTTGACCTCTGGGCAGAAATCGTGCAGAAAGGCGCATCTTCACATTTCAAGTTACAGTCCATCAGCGTCACGTTTTTTTAAAGCTCAAGCGCCGGCACGGCGAAGTGGTCTGCCCGGGGTCACAAAAGGGGGGGCATTGATGTGCATCCTGGAAATTAGTATAAAGCACTCGGAGGCCTTCACCCTCTGCACACTTGACAATGGAAAAGTTTGACATTTCTGCCCATCGATCTACACTCAGTACTCCGTAACGATAAACTTAAGATGTGTTTTCAGACAGATTCCCAAATTTATTAAAAATCAAAAGCTGAAATCTTTCATTCATAAAAGTATTCGGACCCCTTTACTTTCTTTTCACGTTATTGTGTTGTAAGTTTCATTTCAAATGGATAAATGTGCCCTTTTTTGCCCACCAATAACCCTTCAGGACTGACAGATTTGCAAATTTATGGCAAATCAAAAACTCCTTCCTAGGTGGCACTCCACGCTCTGCTCTGGTCCATTCTATTTGCTGTAATCCTCCTTGAGATCATTCTAGAACTTGACTGGAGTCTGCCTGGTGGCACCTTCAATTGACTGGGCATCATTTAGAAAGCCCCACCTGTACCTGTGTATAGAGGGTCCCACCATCCACACTGCATGTTGGGACAAAAAAACCAAACCATGAGGTCCAAGGACCTCCACGATCAAACTGCGGTGAAGTGTGGATCAGGGCAGGAGGTGTGGCAGACGGCTGGGGCTCCTGAGAGTGGAAGGACCGGGAGAGGAGCAGGATCTCCCCTGGAACACGAGTCGGGGCCACGGGAATAGAGCTTGGAAGACTCAACCCTATGGGGGCCGGTGGCCACCACCAGGGGGCACCTGGACATTTGTTATGCCCTGGACTGCAGCATTTCCGCCACACCAGGAAATGTTGCCTGGAACAGGAACTAGGTACACCCAGACTGCTTCCAGGTGCCCAAGCAGCACTTCCAGGTGTCCATGCAGCACTTCCAGGTGCCCATGCAGCACTTCCAGGTGCCCATGCAGCCCTTCCGCCACACCAGGAAGTGCTGCAGGAAGGTCATCAGGGAGCACCTGGAGGACATCTGGGTGAACTATAAAAGGGGCCGCCTCCACTCCATTCGAGGAGCCGGAGTCGGAAGGCAGAGGATGGAGTTTACGAGTGAAGGAGTGAGGGCGGCAGAAAAGAAGAAGAGGATGATGAAGATGAAGAAAGAAGGACTGAGCTGTATCTCCCCTGGAACACGAGTCGGGGCCACGAGAATAGAGCTTGGAAGACTCAACCCTATGGCTGTTGGTGCACTGCGTCAGGTGCTGTAAAGGACGGAGAAAACTAAAAGCGTGTGTTTGGACTTCCGTGTGTTCTGGTGTCTGTCTGTAGTCTGTAGATAAAACCATTTGGAAAGCCCAGGAACACAGTGGCCTTAGGAATTGTGAAATGGAAGATGTTTGGAGCCACCAGGACTCTTCCTAACTGAACGAGAATGGCCGTGTTTAGGGGGGCGTGGGTTGACCAAGAATCCAATGGTCACTCCATCTGAGCTTCAGAATATTATGTCCAGTAATTTGAGTCTGATGACAGGAAGACATTCAATGATACACACTTGGGCTGGAAATGATTTTTTTACTGAGTGTTCTGTCCAACAACTTCCATCCATCCATCCATCCATTATCCAACCCACTATATCCTAACTACAGGGTCACGGGGGTCTGCTGGAGCCAATCCCAGCCAACACAGGGCATAAGGCAGAAAACAAACCCCGGGCAGGGCGCCAACCACACACCAAGCACAAGGATATCTCCAAACCTCACTGCAGCGCCCCCTGCTGCCTAGGAATACTGCCCAAACATTATTATATTTATCTCAATACATAACACAGAAGTCCACCACCGAGATGGGAGAACTTGTCAGAAGGACAGCAGGTTCTTCAGTCTCAGCAGCATTCCATCAATCAACCGTTTAGGGTGGAAGCCCATCTTGAGCAGAACAAATATGACTGCATTTAAAGGTCTCCTTGAGCGTAAGGTCTGGTGAGACAACAACTGAACTCGTTGGGCGCTATGTCTGGTGAAGTCCAGGCACTGCTCATTAACTTAACACCATCCCTATAATGGGACATGGTGGTGGCAGCATCACACCATGGGGAGAAGGAGACTGGCCAGCATTGCAGGATGCATGAAGACAGCCGAATACAGAGAGGTCCTTGAAGAAAACTGCTTTAGTGTGGATGCCACCTCAGACGAGGGCAACAGTTCAACCTTCAGCACCACAATGACCCAAAGCAGTTAAGAGCATATGATAGCTAAAGGGACACTGAGACCACGAGGAGAAAGATTCTGTAGGTCTGATGGGACAAACACTGAACTCTTGGGGCAGAAGTCCAAGCACTATGCCCAGTGAAGACCAGGCCCTACTCCTCACCTGCCTAACACCATCCCAATAATGAGATGTGGTTGTGGCAGCATCACACCTTGGGGACAGGGAGACTGGCCAGAATTGAAGGAAAGATACAGCCAAATCTCTGGCACATCACCTCAGACTGGAGTGACAGTTCAATGACCTGAAGAATAAAGCCAAGACAACACTGGAGTGACTTTAGGACAAATCGCTGAGACTCCTTCAGTGGGCCAACACTGAAATGCCATACAACACCTGTAGAGAGAGAGAGACTGAAGATGGCGCTTTACAGACACTTCCCATCGAATCTAAAGGAGCTTGAAAGAATCTACCAAGCAGAAGTGGATCAACTGCCCAAATCCAAGAGTGCAAAGCTTGTAGAGACTTATCAAGAAGACTCAATGCCGGGGGCTTCTACACAGTACTGGATGAAGGGTCTTAATACTTCTAGGAATGAGAGATTTCAGTTTGTGATTTTTTAATGCTTTTGGAAAACCTTTCCAAAAACGCGTTTTCACTTTGTCATTAGGGGTAATTAAGTGTGGATTGTCCTGCCTTGCGCCCTGTGTTGGCTGGGATTGGCTCCAGCAGACCCCTGTGACCCTGTAGTTAGGATATAGCGGGTTGGATAATGGATGGATGGATGGAAGTGTATATTGACGGGCACAAAAAAGTGGCAAAGTTCACCATTTCAAATTAAGTGAAGTGGTCCGAGCACTTCCTGAATTTGTTGTAAGGAATCCTTTGTCACTGTCACATCAGTTCCTTCACTTGTTTGCTGCTTCCAAGCCCATTTCATTTGATCTGGGCCATTGAAGAAGGATTGGCACCCCACAAAAGTAAACTTTTAAAATACAGTAGATGGATGGTAACAGGAAGAGTCTACATTCCCTATTAGCGTGGACAACTGATTACTGGAGCGGCCTAACATTCTCCACGTAAGTCCACGTAATCCAATTCAGAGTGGCAGAGGGCCACAGCAGACCCCAAAGGTACATCTTTGAGGTCCCACGATTAACATGCGCATTTTTGGGGGTTTTAGTGAGGTTAACCCACACTGACAGTGAAGAAGCACAAGACTTGAAGCTGGTGAGGCAATGGCGCTAATCACTGCGTCACTGTGCGTCACTTTCAGCTCAGATTTGTGAATTTGTTGCTTGTTCTTTATTTTCTTGTGTGACAAGATGGCCAGAGCCATTACCCGGGCCGGGATGCCGGTTGGATGGAAGGACCAAGGGAGAGACCGTATTTAGGACATTATCTCCCCCAGGACGTTACAGGACAGCTCCCCCCTGGGTTGTTACAGCACCACGGATCTCTGCAGGGCATGCTGGGAGTTGTAGTCGAGCCGAGTCCTTAGAGGAACTGCTTCCTCCACACCTGGAAGTGCAGCTGGAAGAAGGTCGAGAAGCTCCTGGAGCACTTCCGGGTGCCCTATAAAAGGAGCCGCCCGACCACCAGTCGAGGAGGACAAAGCTTGCGAGGAGGAAGAGGGAAGGCAAAGAAGAGAGAAAGAAAGGAGTGTGTTTATTTCTATTTGGTGCTTTGTACTGTGCTGTGCAGTGAGGAGCAAACGGAAAACTGAAGAATAAAGAAATGTGCCATGCTGAACTTGTGTCTTAGCTGGTCTGTGTCGGGGTGGGGGGAGCTGTACGCCCCCTGGTGGGCGTCAGTCAGTCATTACCCAACTCACTATATCCTAAATGGAGCCAATCCCAGCCAGCACAGGGCACAAGGCCGAAACAAATCCCGGGCAGGGCGCCAGCCCATCGCAGGGCACACATATACACTAGGGACAATTTAGGACCGGCAGGGTGCCAGCCCACTGCAGGGCACACACACCAGGGACAATTTAGGATCGCCAATGCACCTAACCTGCATGTCTTTGGACTGTGGGAGGAAACCCACGCAGACACGGGGAGAACATGCAAACTCCACGCACCCGGGAAGCGAACCCAGGTCTTCTAACTGCGAGGCAGCGGTGCTACCCACTGTGCCACCATGCCGCCCACACTTGCAATCAATGTTATCTAAATAAAGATGAAGAGGCTTGCTCCTACTTCTCCATTGTTCCAAACAGCCACTTGGGTTCCTTGTTAAACGGCATTCTCATTGCATGGAATCTGGCCATCTTCTCCGCTATCTCTGCTGACACGTCGGGAAGGCTCAGCTCATCCGTGTCCAACTTGCGGCTCTGAAAAACAAGCACAGCTGGTCAGGGTCTTCTATTTGTGGTGTTAGCAAGTGCCGTCTGCCGATCTACAAGAGAAGGACACTATTTTTGTTTTCCCCAGTCATCACCAGGGCACATTAATGAGGCCCGTAAAGTTGCTAGGAAGCTGACCCTCGAGTCGGATTCATTTAATTTATTTATTTGGCTGACGTCTTTATCCAAAGAGACTTACAACATTTATGATACAATTGATTATATTTCTTTTTGGTTTTCCGATTGGAGCGCAGGCAGGTCATGTGACTTGCTCAGGGTCACACAGTGTCAATAGCGGGGCCATCTTAGGGTTTGAAGTCTTGAACCTTAACCACTGCGCCACACTGGCTGCACTACTGGTGGCAGGTGAAATTTATTATAAGTAAATGTAAGATTTTAAACATAGGAAGTACAACTTTGGGTTGACATGAGGTTTAGCTGGACTAATTCTCTTCAACATTTTAAACCCTTCAGTCAGGTCTCCTCTTCATCTCCTTAAGGCTCAGCTCTTTTAATCTTTCCTCCTAACTCAACCCCTGTAGCCCTGAATCAGCCGAGTCGCTCTTCTCTGGACCTTCTCTAGTGCTGCTATGTCCTTTATGGAGACCCAAACTGCACCCAGGACTCCAGATGAGGCCTCACCAGTGTGTTATAAAGCTTGAGCAGAACCTCCTGTGACTTGTACTCCACACGTCAAGGCGCTATATAACCTGACAGTCTGTTAGCCTTCTTAATGGCTTCTGAACACTGTCTGGAAGTTGATAGCTTAGAGTCCACTATGACTCCTAAATCCTTCTCATGAGGCCTACTTTCGATTTTCAGACCTCCCATTGTATATTCAGACTTAATAAGACCTAAACTTAATGCAAGTGTTAATCTCAGCTCTTTCAATCTTTCCTCATAACTCATCCTCTGTAGCCCTGAATTAGCCTAGTCGCTCTTCTCTGGACATTTTCTTGTGCTGTTATGTCTTTATGGAGACCAAAACTGCTCCCAGTACTCCAGATGAGGCCTCACCAGTGCATTATAAAGCTTGAGCAGAACCTCCTGTGACTTGTACTCCACACATCAAGGCGCTATATAACCTGACATTCTCTTAGCCTTCTTAATGGCTTCTGAACACTGTCGGGCAGTCGATAGCTTAGAGTCCACTACGACTCCTAAATCCTTCTCATAAGGTGGACTCTTGCTTTTCCGACCGGCCATTGTGTATTCAAACCTCACATTTTCATTTCTTATGTGTAATTCTTTACATTTACTGACATTAAATGTCATCTGCCACAAATCTGCCCAAGCCTGTCTGCTGCCCAAGTCCTTCTGTGATGATTCAATGGATTCTCGATTATCTGCTAATCCACCTATCTTGGTATCATCTACTAACTTCACCAGCTTGTTACTTCGATTCCTATCTAAATCATTTATAGATATTAAACATATCAGCAGCCCCGGCACTGACCCCTCAATTCTGACGAGGCTCCTCACCCCATCACCCTCTGCTTCCTGTGTCTGAGCCAATTCTGTGCCCATTCGCACTCCCACTTCAGCTTAGCACAACAGATTGGGGTCTACAGCCTCTCAAGACACCTACCCCAAGACTAGTCCCAAGTAACAACCGGGTGATCGAGGCAACGAGTCGCGCTATCAGACCCTCAGCATGGCGGGGAGAGCCGGAACTTACCGGAATGAACTGCTCAAGGCGACCTTGTGGGAAGATTCCAAAGAGCTTTGGGCCTAAAGCCCTCTCGGCCAGGATAGCAAACATGACGCTCTCCAGCACCATCGCTTCAGCGCCCTGCAAGACAATGACAGGAATTCAATTAAGCAAGTAGACCTTTAAAAAACGTTTGGAGTTTCCTCACTGAAACTCATTTTCTCCATTGTCTCAATTTTTATTTTAATAACTGACAAAGAATACATATATTTTTCAGATTTTTTTTTGACTAGAGTAGACTTAAATAATCTGCAGATAAATATTATTTGTTCATAGGCGTGTGATGGTCACCTATGAACGGGCTCACAGTAAGCCACCGCCTAGCCTAGCATCAAAAGACACAATGCAGTGACAGGCCCCACAGAGGGTGACAAGTCCATTCAATTACAAGACACAATCGGGTTGTCAGCCAATCGAAAAACTCATCTTTGGGCGTGGGGGGGATAACCCATGCAGACACAGAGAGGAGACTCAAACTGGGGTACAAGCGGTGTTACCAGAATAATGGACCAAGTAGTGTGGTAGACAGGAAAAAACTTGACTTGATGAGCTATTTTAGAGGAATGAAGTGGACAGGACTAGAGAGCTTTGTTGGGCTGAATGACCCGTTCTCAACTAAATCTTTGTGATGTTCTCATGGCGTAAGGAGGCCATGCTGTCTGGCAAGGGGTGTGAGAAGGAGTCACAAACATGGTGAAAAGAGGTGTGAGCCCCCCCAATAAGAGCCACAAAGCAGGCCAGGACCTTCATTAACCTTCCCAGATAAGGCCTCACCACAGACATCCAGTCCCCAAACACCACAGACAGTGTTTGGCCTGCAAAAAATTAAGAAGGCCCTGGCATAAAAGCTCAAAATGCTCCTATAGGGAGAGGAACCATATAACCTATGGCTAGATGAGTCTAAATACAAGCCATGAATCTTTAGGAAATAAAGAGTACCCAGCAAAGAGTAACAAAAGATGAGAAGAGGGCAAAAGGGACTTGTCTATTAAAAGCAATCCAAAGCAAACAAGACTCAAGAGCGGAAGCAAAAATCAAATAAAGCAGAAAATTCTAAAGAAAGCCATACTGACAAGAAATTCAATGATCCACTGCTGGGTCCCCTCTCTCCGACCCAGCACTACCCACAAACCACAAGGCATGGCAGAACGTTTAAACGTAAAGTGCACAATATAAAATATTCAGCAAATGTAAAAGAAATTACAAAAGAGATGAAAATGTGAAATGAACCAGAATAACAATACAGAAAATACACATACGCCATATTAGAAATGAAGAATTATCTATCCGTCCCTGCTATTATATAGTGCCTTTCACATCTCTCTGTCTATCTATCTATAATTGTATTACACAGTGCCTTTCATATCTATCTACCCATCCTTGTATTATATAGTATCTCTCATATCTATCTATCTATGCATGTATTATATAGTGCCTTTTATATTTAGCTATCCATGTATTATAGAGTGAATTCATATCTATCTATCCTTATATAATATAGTGCCTTTCATATCTACTCATCCTTATATTATATAGTGTCTTTCATATCTATCTGTCCTTGTATTATATAGTGCCTTTCATATTTATCTATATATTTATACTTGTATTATATAGTGCCTTTCATATTTATCTATATATTTATACTTGTATTATATAGCACCTTTACATTTACTTATTTGTCTGACACCTTTATCCAAGGCGACTTACAACATTTATGATACAATTGGTTACATTTCTTTTGGTTTTCCAATTGGAGCACAGGCAGGTAACGTGACTTGCTTAGGATCACACAGTGTCAGTAGCGGGATATGAATGCACAATCACAGGGTTTAAAAGCCAAAGCCGTACTGCCTTACACATCCATCCATCCATCCATCTATCTATAGTGCCTTTCACATATCAATCTATCTATTATATAGTGCCTTTCACATCCATCTATCTATCTATTATATAGTGATAGTGCCTTTCACATCTATATATCCATCTATCTATTTATGGTGCCTTTCACATATCTATCTATCATATAGTGCCTTTCACATACAGTATCTATAGTGCCTTTGACATATCAATCTATCTATCTATCTATAGTGCCTTTCACATCCATCTATCTATCTATCTATTTATTATATAGTGCCTTTCACATCTATCAATCTATCTATTTATTTAGCCATTGTGGTTAAGCTAGGGTTCCTCCCCTGACTCTCATTTAAATTGCTTTGTTTTATCTTCTTTGCTCTTTTTCATTACCTTTCCTTGTTTTCTATTATTTAATAATATTGCTCTGTTCATTTATTATTTGTCGATGTACTGTCTGTTCATTTTATCCTGTTTAGTTATTATGTAGTATCTGTGTGTGTTTTGTGGTTCTCTCATGTTTCTTGTATTTTGTGGGAGGATCCCCCCCAAGATCCTTTCTGCTAGAGTTTGGTGGGACTGCCCTCAGCCCAATAAAGGTGAAGGTTTCCCAGAGTTCCTTGCGGTTCATCTGAATGCATGTGTGCTGTGGCAAGTTTTTGGATTTTGTGACTATTTTCTTGCCCTTTTGTGATTCTCTGGATTTTGAACCTGAACTCTGCTTCTTGACTTCACTTTGGATTTTGCATTGTGACTTTGTTTGCCTTGGATTGCCTTTTCTGGAAAGTCCTCCTTTCACCTTTTTTTGTGCTCTATGGAGCTTCATGTTATTTCACAGCATTTTCATTAAGAATAAATCTTTTTTATTTTACAAAGATTCTAGCTGGTTTTCTGTGTTTCTACCCAGGGTTTTTCGACTGGATTTCCCCCACTACGGGGCATTTTTGGAACTATTCGAGACTTAAGTGCTTGGGAATTCTCACATGGCATAACAAAAAATAACAATAAAATTCCAAAAAACAAGAGAACACTGAAAACAGAAGAAATGAGCTGCACTTGACCTGTGGGTCTCTTCATCCCTTTATGGTGCTGGGGGCGGTTCCTCCCACACACCACAAGGAACACAAGGGAACATGTGACATTATATAGAAACTAAAAGTGCATACCAATGAAGTAATATAAATGGAACAGAAATTATAGTATGGAAAAAGTGCTATATAAATAAAATGTATTATTATTATTATTATTATTATTATTATTATAAATAAACAAGATAGACATGAAAATATATGAATTTAAACAAAGATGATATAAAAGCGGAATTTAAGTAGAAAACAAAGGACGTAAAAAGGAGAACTATGACAGTGTTTTGACTGAGAGTCCAAAAGTACAAAAGAGCTTCCAGGACACTTCCAGAAATGCCTACTAGAGGGGGAAATCCTGTCAAAAACCCCAGCTAGATAACAAAATATTTTTTTTATAAAACAAAACTCTGTTACACTGCAAAGCTCAGTTTCCAGCAACATGAGGCAATGCAAGTGAACAAAGTCTCAATGCAGAATTCAAGGTGAGGGGAAAAAAAAACAAAAAAAAAAAACGGAGCAGAGGTTCAAAATAATCCAAAAACAAAATCCCAACCACAGAAAAATGACAGAAATTCACCAAACATTCCCAAGACACGTTTGAAATGAGCTGTAAGGGAACTGTGGAAGACCCTCTGGATTTTTAGGGTGGAGGGCAGTTCCTGATGATGACTGGCAGGTGGTCCCGCCTCTTGGGGGACCACCCATAAAATGTATGGAACATCACACAGGCACAGGAAACAAAACGGACAATAAAGAAAAGTACCTTTAACATACCTCAATGACTCAAAAATGAACAACCAAGACAGCCTGGCAGCGCCTGACAGGGCGGAGTGGTGGCTCTGAGGTGAGGGATCTGCACTGGTAATCGGAAGGTTGCCCGTTCAAATCCCATAAAAACGTCAAAAGTGAATCTACTCCGTTGGGTCCTTGAGCAAGGCCCTTAATATGCAACTGCCTCGTCCCGGGTATGACGTTAATCTGCATCCAGCCCTGCATGTAGGCACTCCAACCTGGGGGTTGGTGGCAGAATTGGCACGCCAGCCACCATTAAAAGCTTCACCCTGTTCCACTCCATCTGGTGTCAACTTTTGAATGGCTGCACTCGGGGCCTAATCTGGGATTCTGAGTTGGTGGATGTAGCAATGCACCATATCAGTGCCTGCTCCTAGGGGCTGAGATATAACAGACGAGGGTCCAGGCCTGCTTCTCACTCCACTTTTGGCCTCTTTGTAAAATAAATCAGAAGTTGTTGTACAACGCGATGAATTTAAGTTCTGGTTCAGTTAACCTTAGCACGATGCCATTCAAAGAACAGCAAAAAAGAAGATTTCAGGGACATTGTGCTTGGACTGAAGGATGGACTGACGCCTTAACATAAAACACCAGACACGTGAGCGGAAAGCATTCCGGTCCTATTGAGGTGGGAAGCGACCGGTGGCGCAAACCCTTCGTCTAGTGACACTGTCCACCGTGGCTGCTTTTGAAAATTTTGGGCCCATTTCTAACCTGCCTTTCTTAAGTAAAATTCTAGAGAAGGCAGTCATTATAAAGTCAAGCTAAATGACTATCTCAGTAATCCTGCTATTCTCGATCAGTTTCCGTCGGGTTTCAGAACAAATCACAGCACAGAAACTGCACTCGTTAAAGTAGTCAATGACTTGCGGGTAAATGCAGACACAGGCCATTTATCTGCTCTCATCCTCTTAGATCTGAGTGCCGCATTTGACACCATTGATCACAACATTCTTAGAATTCGCCTTAGTCAGTGGGTGGGCCTCTCTGGCAGGGTCTTAAATTGGTTTGAATCCTACCTGGCAGGGAGAAAATTCTTTGTTAGTTGTGGTAATTACAACTCGAAGACACATGATATCCGATATGGTGTTCCACAAAGCTCTATCCTGTGTCCGCTGCTCTTTTCAATTTACATGCTTCCGTCAGGTCAGATTATCTCGGGGCATAACGTGAGCTACCACAGCTATGCTGACGACACACAGCTGTATTTATCAATAGCACCTGATGACCCCGACTCTCTTGATTCAATGACACAATGTCTTACTTGTGTTTCTGAATGGATGAGTAGTAATTTTCTCAAACTAAATAAAGAGAAAACAAATTTATTGATTGGCAATAATGGATATAATGAGGTTATCAGAAATAAACTTGATGCATTAGGATTAAAAGTCAAAACGGAGGTAAGGAATTTAGGGGTAACTATTGACTCTGACCTGAATTTTAAATCCCATATTAATCATCTCCTAATTAATCACTAGGACAGCATTTTTCCACTTGAGAAATATAGAAAAAGTTACATCTCTTATAACATTGAAAGATGCTGAGAAATTAGTTCACACTTTTGTTTTCAGTCGACTAGATTACTGTAACGCACTCCTCTCAGGACCACCAAAAAAGACATCAATCGATTGCAACGAGTGCAGAATGGAGCTGCTAGAATCCGAACTAGGAAAAGAAAATCCAAAAACATCACCTCAGTCCTAGCGTCACTACACTGGTTACCTGTGTCTTTCAGAATTCCCTTTAAAATACTGCTTATGGTTTATAAAGTCTTAAATAATCTGCTCCATCTTATATCTCAGAATGTCTGACACCTTACACTCCAAATTGTAACCTTAGATCTTCAAATGAGGGTCTGCTTAGAATTCCAAGAGCAAAACTTAAAAGAAGTGGTGAGGCGGGCGGGCGGCCTTCTGCTGTTAGGCACCTCAAATCTGGAATAGCCTGCCAATAGGAATTCGCCAGGCTGATACGGTGGAGCACTTTAAAAAACTGATAAAAACACATTACTGTAACATGGCCTTCTCATAACTTCATCTTAGTTTAATCCTGATGCTCTGTATATTCAATTAATTATCATTACTATTCATAGTGACTCCACAATCCTTACTAACCCCTACTTTCTCTTCTGTTCTTTTTCCGGTTTTCTGTGGTGGTGACCTGTGCCACCACCACCTGATCAAAGCACCGTGATGTCCCTACATTGATGGATTAAAGGCCATAAGTCCACGTGACCGTCATCATCAAGTCCTTCCATGAGAACCCTGAATACAATGAGGACGATCATTGATGTTAGGTAGAATGCCTAGAGGAGACTGGGTGGTCTCGTGGCCCCTGCAGATTTTGGTTTTTACTTTGTTTTTTCTGTCCTCCATCAGACCTTAATTTTTTTTATATGTTAGTGTTCCCTTATTCTAATTTTTATTTACTTTGTCTTTTGTCTCTTTCTTCATCATGTAAAGCACTTTGAGCTGCATAGTTTGTATGAAAATGTGCGACAGAAATAAATGTTGTTGTTGTCGTTGTATGACGCACATTGAAATTGCTGGACAGAAAGGTGACAATAAATGTGCACATTTAGTGCAAAAAAAAAAAAACGAACCAAATGTCTCCAGTAGGGATAGATGGGGGAACGTGTGCAGAAAAACCAAAGTACACGGCAGGTAGCATCGAGTGCCTTCCCATAAGCAGCACAGTGCTAATGTTTTGAGAAAATAAAAAAAAATCTAAAGATAGAAAAGAGCCAACTGCGGGCAGACCAGGCTGTGTTTTAGGCACAAAAGCAAAAACAGACTCAGTGTAAAATGTAAACATAATGCCACCTGCTGCCCGCTGTTTTGACCTCCCTGACAGCCTCGGTAAGCGAGGCACACATTCCCGTGATAACAGGGATACGAAGAAAAACAAGTCGATGTCTTCTCTCTGTGGCGTGTTTCAAACTGGCAAAGCCCTGGGGGTGGCAACGCGTGGTCACCTCTGCCACCATTTTTCGCCACTTCAACCAAGTAAAAGACATGCCAACCTGAACGTGGCCAGAAACGAAATGCGTGGAGGCTGGTGCTGGATGGCCACTGCCGTGAGCATTTCGTCTTCAGTTGAGCACCAGAGTGTCCCAAGCTGTGCAACACGCCTCTAAATGGCGGCCATTCCTGCAGTTAGCAGCACTTTTAAGGATCACTTTGGGATTCTTCAAGTCTGAACATTCAGGGCCTACATTAATTTGCCACAAGAAACTGAATTCTAAACTAAAACATTTTAATTAAGTGCCAAGCAAAATGACCCCTTTTTATTGGCTAACCAAAAAGATTACGATATGTGAGCTTGTGAGGCAACTCAGGCCCCTTCTTCAGGCAAGGTGTCGTTTTGCTTGACTTCTCATTATATCCATAATGGCCAACACGGTACAACACCCTATTATTATACGCTTTTAAAAAAATACCGTAATGGCACTGATGACTTACATCAGCCAGGGAAGAGTTGCCCGTCATATAAGCTGGCAGTCAAATCACCAGGGTGTGACGGTGCGGGTCGGCCCCATGCCACCGGGAGCCTCTTCAACCCACCACCGCCGAGGGACGATCTCGCTAAACAAGAACACTCTTCCTACTTTATATCCTTTATTCGCAGACGTGGCCTTAACTTCCACTGCTATGCAGACGATATAAAGTTATATCTTAGTGCCCGCGACTCCCAGCACACCCACTGACTTAAGCTATGGATGGAAAATCACATTTGTTATGGTGTGAACTTCATAAATATTCTGTTTGTCGTGAAAGAAAAATTAACTGCTTGCAGGCTACTTAGGGTTAATAACTGACAAAGCCGTGTTGCTTTAACGGCAGGTCATTCATACAGGCATCTGTCATAAGACGGGGCAGTAAGCTGACTTCCCGTTTCTTTAGGAACGCCTCGTCTATCTGACACAGAAAAGATGACCTTTCCTTCTTTAGGGTCCATCTGACAAGTGAAAAAAACAAATAAGAACCGATGGGCCATTAGCATAATAAAATAAAATGCTTAAGTAATTGATATTATGCTTTTTGTTATAAATAAGGGGAAGGCGGAGGAAGAAGAAATTACAAAATGCCAATCGAAAAAATGGAACTCTTCTGGTTTGCAATGTCATCTGTGACTGAAGAAGAATGCGAACTGATTGAACTTGGCCCGTCTTCCTCAGGGAGGGTGGGGGGGGGGGTTTCTTCCACAATGTCTTTATTTGTAACTTAGGCAACGCAATGTAATGTTAGTACTTCATTAGTGAGGAGAATTCATGTTTACCCCCCTAGGATAGTGAAGTTACCACAGGGTTGTTAGAGGCGCCTAAAACAAGTTTGGCAAGCGATTCTCTACAGGACCCTCTCAGTCAACCCACATTGGAAAGCCAGACTGCTTCACCTTAAGAGATGGTTTTGGGGGATGGCAGATGTGAAGGTATTCTGTGCCCCATTGCCAGACTGCCTAGCTGGCAAACTTTATCTTAACAAATGGTTCTGAGGGGCAGGTGAAGGTATTCTGTGCCCCATTGCCAGACTGCCTGGCTGGCAAGCTTAATCTTAACAAATGGTTTTGGGGGATGGCAGATGTGATGGTATTCTGTGCCCCATTGCCAGGCTGCCTAGCTGGCAAGCTTTATCTTAACAAATGGTTTTGGGGGATGGTAGGTGTGAAGGTATTCTGCGCCCCATTGCCAGACTGCCTAGCTGGCAAGCTTTATCTTAACAAATGGTTTTGGGGGGCAGGTGAAGGTATTCTGTGCCCCATTGCCAGGCTGCCTAGCTGGAAAGCTTTATCTTAACAAATGGTTTTGGGGAGCAGGTGAAGGTATTCTGTGCCCCATTGCCAGACTGCCTGGCTGGCAAGCTTAATCTTAACAAATGGTTTTGGGGGATGGCAGGTGTGAAGGTATTCTGTGCCCCAATGCCAGACTGTCTAGCTGGCAAGCTTAATCTTAACAAATGGTTTTGGGGGATGGCAGGTGTGAAGGTATTCTGTGCCCCATTGCCAGGCTGCCTAGCTGGCAAGCTTTATCTTAACAAATGGTTTTGGGGGATGGCAGGTGTGAAGGTATTCTGCGCCCCATTGCCAGACTGCCTAGCTGGCAAGCTTTATCTTAACAAATGGTTTTGGGGAAAGGCAGGTGTAAAGGTATTCTGTGCCACATTGCCAGACGGCCTGGCTGGGTAGGTGTGAAGGTATTGGCTTGTATCCGAACCCTTTAAGTACCATGACGCCCTATTGGCTGTAGGGGTTGGACAGAGGGTCTATACATTTGCTTGCTTTACCTCTCACTCTCTCTCTCACCAAACAGATGAAGAAGCATCACACACACCACGAACTGAAAAGGACAACACAATGGAGAGCACAGCTCGGCAGCCATATTGAGACGGGAAATGCGGCCTGCTCTGAAGAAAGCTGACCACAAATGATGCCTTAACTAGAGACATTTTAAGTAACTAACAAGTCTGTGTGCCACCTGAAACTACACATCAACATTTATCAGGTTGTATGGTCGCCAGTGTTCACTTGTACTTTGCTTATTGTTATTTTTTATGAATATTATCAATAATATATTATTTAAAGTGTAACTTAATCCCTGCTTGTCTTTTACTACACCTAATTGTCTGAGGCTATAGATGTAGAACGGAAGGTGGGGAGACGTTATAAAGTACAATACCTTAGAAACAGTGAGGCATTCTGACAAAGGTGACACATTAATAATACAAAAGGGGAAAGTCGAGGAATACTCTACCAAGAAAAAACAAACTTAATGCCAATAAAACTGAATTGTTACTGGTAGGCCCAGACTCCCTGATTTCTAAGACATCCACGTCTTCTGTTTCTATTGATGGTCCACTTGTCAAACCTGCTCCTGTTGTCAGAAATCTTGGTGTTTTGTTTGATTCATCACTGAACTTTGAGCTACACATCAGGTCTCTGCCTAAAATTTCATTCTATCATCTCCGTCACATTGGCCGCCTCCGTCTATTTCTGTCCTTGTCTGATGCTCAGACTCTGGTTCGTCGTTTCATAATGTATCGTATTGATTACTGTAATTCCTTCTTCATCAGCCTCACTGTAAAATCTACACAGAGGCCTGGCAGGACGGAATGGTGGCTCTGAGGCGAGGGATCTGCACTGTTAAACGGAAGAAAACCCGTTCAAATCCCGTAAACACCAAAAGTGACTCCGCAGCCACACAAATCGTTCTGCTCATGTCTCCCCTCTCCTCTCCCAACTTCACTGGTTACCGCTTTCATAAAGGATTAAATGCAAGATTCTGCTTCTCTCCAGAGGTGGGTAGTAACGCGTTACATTTACTTGAGTAACTTTTAAAAAAAATCGTACTCTTAAGAGTAGTTTTACTGCACCATACTTTTTACTTTTACTTGAGTACATTTGTGAAGAAGAAACGCTACTCTTACTCCGCTACGTTGGGCAACACTCGACTCGTTACTTTTTTCCCATTAGATACGCTATACAGTATTTTTGCCAGAGAGAAGCCGCCAGTGGATCTACTGCATGACTGTTTCACCAATCAGACGTAGCAACAATAATCACAAGGCTCCGTTTCA
>JANRMT010062810.1:6135182-6150705 GCA_026402145.1 Polypterus bichir lapradei
ATAGATAGATAGATAGATAGATAGATAGATAGATAGATAGATAGATAGATAGATAGATAGAACACTTCAGTCAGGTCTCCTCTTCATCTCCTTAAGGCTCAGCTCTTTTAATCTTTTCTCATAACTCACCCCCCGTAGCCCTGAATCAGCCAAGTTGCTCATCTCTGGACTTTTTCTAACAGTGCTGTGTCTTTATGGTGACCAAAACTGCACACTGGACTCCAGATGAGTGTGTTATAAAGCCTGAGCAGAACCTCCTGTGACGTACTCCACACATCATCCATCCATTATCTAACCCACTGGATCCGAACACAGGGTCACGGGGGTCCGCTGGAGCCAATCCCAGCCAACACAGGGGCACAAGGCAGGAACCAATCCTGGGCAGGGTGCCAAACCACCACAGGACACACACACACAAACACACCCACCCACACACCAAGCACACACTAGGGCCAATTTAGAATCGCCAATCCACCTAACCTGCATGTCTTTGGACTGTGGGAGGAAACCGGAGCGCCCGGAGGAAACCCGCGTAGACACAGGGAGAACATGCAAACTCCACGCAGGGAGGACCCGGGAAGCGAACCCGGGTCTCCTAACTGCGAGGCAGCAGCGCTACCACTGCGCCACCGTGCCGCCCCTCCACACATCAAGGCGCTATATAACCTGACATTCTGTTAGCCTTCTTAATGGCTTCTAAACACTGTCTGGAAGTTGATGGTGCCGAGACCACTACGACTCCTAAATTCTTCTTATAAGGTGGACTCTCAATTTTCAGACCTCCCATTGTGTTTTTAAAGCTCGCATTTTTACTTCCTATGTGTAATACTTTACATTTACTGACATTAAATGGTTAAAAGTCTCAACTCCATCAATCTTTCCTCATTACTCATCCCCTTCACCCCTGGACTAAGCCTAGTTGCTCTTCTCTGGACATTCTCTAGTGCTGCTATGTCCATTTTGTAGCCTGGAGACCCAAACTGCACCCAGGACTCCAGATGAGGCCTCACCAGTGTGTTATAAAGCCTGAGGAGAACCTCCTGTGACTTGTACTCCACACGTCAAGGCGCTATATAACCTGACATTCTGTTAGCCTTCTTAATGGCTTCTGAACACTGTCTGGAAGTTGATAGGTTAGAGTCCACTACGACTCCTAAATCCTTCTCATAAGGCGTGCTCTCGATTTTCAGACCGCCCATTGTGTATTCAAACCTAATATTTTTACTTCCTATGTGTAATTCTTTACATTTACTGACTTTAAATTTCATCTGCCACAAATCTGCTCAAGCCTGTCTTCTGTCCAAGTCCTTCTGTGATGATATAACGGATTCCAAATTATCTGCTAATCCACCTATCTTGGTATCATCTGCACACGTCACCAGCTTGTTACTTATATTCCTATCTAAATCATTTATAGATATTAAAAAAAAGAAACGGCCCCCGAGCACTGAGCCCAGCTGGCCACCACTCTTAACATCAGCCAGTTCTAAGAAGGTTCCTGATGAATGACACTTGTAACCATTGCAGTATTAGAAGTTTGCTGCCAAGAAGGTTGCATGATGTATATAATTCTCCTAACATAATCTCACTATGTAATGTCAGCCACCTGTACAGCTCGACCAGCACAAAGTCCTAATCTAATACCACAGATTGTGTAAAGAGACACATCCCGCTAAACATCATGCCAAGGAAACAAAAGCGTCCTTGATCTAAAATGAGAAGTGGCAGCAAACAAAGGCTGTTTAAAGATCAAGGAAGGGGAATTCCCGAGTCAGCTCATTCTCGACAAAAATGGAACTACAGACACACACGAGACATCGGCCAGCAGTTTCACGTGACAGGAAATGCCAGTGTGATAAACAAGAACGTCTCCTCACAATGAAAACAGCCTGTAATTAATTCATTTCCCGAGTATCAGTTAGTTTTTAGTATTTTTTATCTTTTTATGTTTAATTTTACTTATCATTTGCTATTTGTATTCTGTTCCCTTAAAAAAAGTGCCTCATTCCCTGTGTTTTGTGGGAGGAGCCCTCCTCAGGAGGTGGGGCCACCCTGATGTCACAACTGCTGGCTCCTCCTCCTGTCTATTTATCTCCAGTCAGAAGGGAGAGCCAGTAGTCGAGTGTTTAATTTATTTGCCTGGCAGATTTTTTTTTTCCCCCCCAAAGTGACTTACAAAAAAGGGGCACTCTCCTTTGGATGTCACTTTTTGGGCACAGTGCATGGGGTGTTCAATGTACCCCCTGAGCTGGCTCCGTCCACCTACGTTATACATTTCCATTCATTCACTTAGCAGACGCTACAAAAAGAGGTCAACATAATCGAGTAAACATCAGTCCTGGGGGGCTGTTTGGGTTACAAGTGGAACGGGACAAGGTGACGAAACTGATCACCACAAGTGAAGAGCTCAGAAAAAAAAATACGAGCGCGTTACAAGTCCTAGGTAACAAAACCATCGGTTATATAGAAATTCGCCAAACGTGAAATGTCAAAAGCTTCTTAGTCATGATGGAGGTGGGCAGCTCGTTCCACCGGCCAGGAGCCACACATGAAAAGAGTCTGCACTGAGATTTGACACCACGAGGAGGTGGCGTCGCCCGACGCCATTCATCCACAGATCTGAGTGGGCGAGAAAGGGACAGAGGAGCTCAAACATGTCTCCATATCCATAGCTTCAGACCCACTGACTGGATTTGGACGTAACAGCGGGCTGCGGTGGGCCCACGACCGGAAGACTCACACGAGTAGCATTGAGATTTGTTTTTTTTATTTTCATGGACGTCTGAATATTGTCGGCATCGGTCACCTCACGTTTCATTTCAATTATAAACTGCATTCTGCATGAAAAAGTGACATTAAAGTTGTTTGCCGGCCATCGCTACGTGCTGCATGGGGTAAGTAACAGCTAAAAAAAAAAAAAAAAGGAAATCTCATTGCTGGATGGCGTATTCCTTTAAGGCCAAAAAAACGGGAGTAGGACTTATGGCATTTCCTCCTGTGAAGCAAACTGAAAGGACATTTTAGCATCTGTGGTGGCCGGCTGGGGTTCGTGGAGCAGTATCTCCCCTGGAACACGAGGGGGCAGCCGCCCAGGTGGGTGTTAGGGCCACGGGAACAGAGTTTGGAAGGCTCAACCCTGTGGGTGGTCCGTGGTCGCCTCCAGGGGGCACCTGGACAGTCCCAGAGCCATGGACTGCAGCATTTCCACCTCACCAGGAAGTGCTGCCAGAAGGGAATCCTGGCACACCTGGAGTACTTCCGGGTGCCCATGCAGCACTTCCTCCACACCAGGAAGTGCTGCAGCAAAATCATCAGGGTGCACCTGGAGCACATCCAGGGGGCATTATAAAAGGGGCCGCCTCACTCCGTTTAGAGGACGGAGCGAAGAAGTGAAGAAGGAGAGAAAGAAAGAGAAAGAAAAGGACCGAGTTGTAGCTGGTTGGCGATTATGCGGTGCTGTAAAGGGCAGAAGATAAAGAATAAAACGTGTGTGTTTTGGACTTGTGTGTCCAGTGTCTGTCTGGGTCCGGGCTAATTCTCCACACACTTTAACTTCCATCTTTATCGGTTATGGTACGGACCAAGTCAACATGTCCCGATGTTCACAGATCAACGGCTAAATGATGTCAAGTCATCCATCACGATTCTGAAACCTCCAGTGGGATTTCCAGAGTCACTGGACTCGATGGCAGTTTTAGGTATGGGTGACAAGGGCCACCTGCACCATAAAAGTTCAGAATGGTGATTACAGCCTGAGCGCCATTTGTGAGTGCTGTGCAGAGTGGAGGCAGGACCTCTGTGTTGTTCCCAGTGGATTCTGGTGTTTGTCAGGGGTCTGTTCTGCTCCTACTCTATTCAAGGCTTGTATGGACTGGGTGTTGGGCAGGGTCGTGGGGTCCAGCGGCTGTGGGGCATCTGTTGGTGAAGAGAGATTCACGGATCTTGACTTTGCTGATGATGCTGTGATCTTCACGGAGTCAATGGAGGCTCTGATCGGGGGTCTCGAGAGACTGAGTGAAGAGTTGGAGTGTCCTGATAAAAGCCAAAAGATCCAGGCCTTTGATGACCTCTTGGGCACGGCCATCAGCAGTGTGTCTGTCTGCGGAGAGAGTGTCGACCTCGTCATTGAGAGGTTCACTTACCTCGGCAGTGACATTCACATCTCTAGTGACTCTTCCTATGAAATCAATAGAATGATTTGCGGGTCATGAGGTCACCACAAAGGGGTGTGTGGCACTCCAGATATCTCTGTAAAAGGACGAAGGTCCGAGTCTTTAGAGTCCTGCTGCTTCCGGCTTATGAGACATGGACGCTATCCAGTGACCTGAGAGGAAGACTGGACTCTTGTTTCTCTCCGGAAAATCCTTACGTACCGCTGGTTTGACTTTGTGTTGCTCATGGAGTCCCAAATGAGGCACATGACCTCCATGGTGAGGAAGCATCAGTTACGGCACTACAGCCATGTGGCGCGATTACCCGAGGGTGATCCAGCTCGTAAGATCCTCATTGTTGGGGACCCGAGTGGCTGGACCAGGCCAAAGGGTCTCACACGTGAAACACCTGGCTGCGGCTGACAGAGAGTCATTTCCGGAGGGTGGGACTGGACTGTGTGTCTGCCTGGGGGGTTGCCAGCTGGGATCCTGAGTTGTTTTGTTGTGTAGTGGGTACGGCAAAGCGCTCTATCAGTGCAGGCTCCACAGCTTGCCTTGACTTGCCATTTGTGAAAGTTAAGGGGCACACCTTCGTTATGTACACAGAGGGGTGCGCCATTTATATAACTAGACTGTGGACAGCAGCAGTCTTCGGGGTCCAGTACTGAGTACCATTGAGGGACACTCCAAATGGGCTTCAACTGGCACTGACTGGAATGCCAAATGACATGAAATCTTCCACCGTCTTTCACTTCTGCTGTCGACTCACAACATCTGTAAAGTCCCCACATTTGGACTGCCGATGTGTGCCAAGGCAAATAAGTAGTGAATTAAAAAAATAAAAAACGGGGGGTGGCAGACACAGCAGGACTCCGTTTAGCAGGGCACTGATCATCGTCGTCATCCTCGCGTTTGCACATTCGGCGGACATTTCAGAGGAGCACACATTCCTGCCACTTGCTTCTTGGCAGCCTTCCGTGGCACAGCATCAGAGGAGGGAATTCAAGATGCCTGCTGTTGCTTCCGACTTCCTTGCCTTTGCTTTTATCCTTTAATTCTTTGTAGTGTTCAGTTGTGCCGCAATGTCCCTTTGTGACTGACGCTAATTCTTCTGCTTTGGCTGACGGGAATGCTAAATGTGGTCGGAGTCCATTTAAAAAGAGTAAAATGAGGCTTTGCAAGGAATGGAGGGGCATTATAAAGAAAGGGAGCTAAAAGACGAAGCTGAATTATCATTGCCATGGACACGGACTGATCAAGCAGCTCACACCCCGTCGAGTGACTTGTCAGTACACACATTGGACTTCAACAGGCGCCTGTCCACAACCGAACAACACACTGCTGCCGATTCATGCCACGTCCTGTTTATACATTTGTGAGAAAAAAGTGGTGACTGGCACTTCTGCAAAACCGTCACGCTTCATAAAGCACAAAGCATTCGTACAGCTTGGGGGGTGAAACAAAAAGCAAAACCTCTATGTGGATTTAAGAAACGCCACATGGGACTGTCCCATACATTCACGTTCACATTTCATTTGTGTCAAGGTCTGACTCGGGGGCACCAGCAGCCACAAGGAGGGCAACCAACCCTGGCTGGGGTGCTGGCCCATCACACCACACACATGCCAGGGCAGGCCGACACTGCATCCATGTGTCCATCCCGCCAGGTGCCAACTGTGCCAAATGGCCCTGATCAGACCTTGGTGCCCTTTGCGATTTCTACAAGAGTTGCAGGCTTCCAGAAACTTCTTTTCTACAAGTATTTCATTTTCTGGTACAGTATTTTCCTTTACGCCACCCCACACCCCTAATTGGCACCTGACATTGGGCATTTTAAGCAGGTAAGACAAGTTGCTAAGGCTTCAGAAGAAACTGAAATGGTCTGCTAATGAGAATATACGGGATTTAGGGTGCCATGGTGGTCTGTTTATTTAATACATGTGGGCCCTCAACAATGAGGATCCTGTCAGCCAGATCGCCCTCGGATAATCGCGCCACATGGCCGTAGTGCCATAACTGATGCAGGTCATGTGTCTCATTTGGAACTCCGTGAGCAACACAAAGTCAAACCAGCAGCCCCCAAGGATTCTCTGAAGAAACACCAAAGGAGTCCAATCTTCATTTCAGGTCACTGGATGGCAAACAGAGAGCACCAGGACTCTAAAGACTTGGACCTTTGTCCTTTTCAGAGGTATCAGGAGCGCCACACACCCCTTTCCAGCGACCTCATGACCCTCCATGTTCTCCCAATCCGCCTACTGACTTCATAGGAAGAGTCACCAGAGACACGAATGTCACCGCCGAGGTAATGATAAGCAAAATGACACCCTTTATTGGCCAACTAAAAAGATTACAATATGTGGGCTATCGTGGCAAATCTTCAGGAAAGATGTAAGCTTGCATACTGTAATCTTTTTACTTAGCCAATAAAACGTTTGCTTGACTTCTCTCTACGTCCTTATTGGCTAACACCCTAATACTGCCAAGGTAAGTAAACCTCTTAAAGACGATGTCGACACTCTCGCCGCAGACAGACACACTGCTGATGGCCGTGCCCAAGAGGTCATCAAAGGCTTGGATCTTTACTTTTCATCAGGACCCTCGCAAGCCCAGACACTCAGACTCCTCGCTCAGTCCTCTCGAGCGCCCCGATCAGAGCCTCCATTGACTCCATGAAGATCACAGCATCGTCAGCAAAGTCGAGATTAGTGAGTCTCTCGAATATTCTAATGATGAATCATTCAGCTGCTATGCCGGAGACGTCAACCATCAGAACAAACAAACAAACTCCTATTAGTGGGTTCCCTTCCTGCACATTACAAGCTGGACCTCCTCTGTTCAAATGGAAATGCACATACTGGTCAACCTACCTTGAGCTTTTTGGATTCTGACCCAATTTCTGGCCCTTTAGACCCTCATTTACAGGCCAAAGAAGTCCAGTCTTCATTTCAGGTCAATGGATAGCATCCAGGGAGCTTTAGGACTCTAAGGACTTGGACCTTCGTCCTTTTACAGAGATATCTGGAGTGCCACACACCCCTTTGTGTTGACCTCATGACCTCGAAATCATTCTATTGACTTCATAGGAAGAGTCACCAGAGTCATGAATGTCACTGCCGAGGTAAGTAGACCTCTCAAAGACGAGGTCGACACTCTCTCCACAGACAGACACACTGCTTTGCCCAAGAGGTCATCAAAGGCCTGGCTCTTTGGTTTTTATCAGGACCCTCACAAGCCCAGACACTCAGACTCCTCCCGCAGTCTCTTGAGAGCCTCCATGAAGTTCACAGCATCATCAGCAAAGTCGAGATCAGTGAATCTCTCTGATATTCTAATGATGAATCATTCAGCTGCTATGCTGGAGACTTCAACCATCAGAACAAACAAACTCCTATTAGTGGGTTCCCTTCCTGCACACTACAAGCTGGACCTCCTCTGTTCAAATGGAAATGCACATACCGGTCAACCTACCTTGAGGTCTAATTGTGCAAGACATCAAGCTTTTTGGATTCCGACCCCATTTTGTGCCCTTTAGACCCTCATTTATAGGCCAAAGGAGTCCAGTCTTCATCTCAGGTCACTGGATAGCATCCATGTCTCACAAACAGGGAGCGCCAGGACTCTTAAGACTTGGACCTTCGTCCATTTACAGAGATATCTGGAGTGCCACGCACCCCATTGTGGTGACCTCATGACCCCCAAGTCATTCAATTGACTTCATAAGAAGAGTCACCAGAGTCATAAAAGTCACTGCTGAGGTAAGTAAACCTCTCGATGACGAGGTCGACACTCTCTCCGCAGACAGACACCCTGCTGATGGCCGTGCCCAAGAGGTCATTAAAGACCTGGATGGTTTGTTTTTTATCAGGACCCTCACAAGCCCAGACACTCAGACTCTTCACTCAGTCTCTCGAGAGCCCCCATCAGAGCCACCATGGAGTCCATGAAGATCACAGCACCATCAGCAAAGTCGAGATTAGTGAATCTCTCTAATATTCTAATGATGAATTATTCAGCTGCTATGCTGGAGACTTCAACCATCAGAACAAACAAACTCCTATTAGTGGGTTCCCTTCCTGCACACTACAAGCTGGACCTCCTCTGTTCAAATGGAAATGCACATACCGGTCAACCTACCTTGAGGTCTAATTGTGCAAGACATCAAGCTTTTTGGATTCCGACCCCATTTTTGCCCCTTTAGACCCTCATTTATAGGCCAAAGGAGTCCAGTCTTCATCTCAGGTCACTGGAGAGTGTCCATGTCTCACAAACAGGCAGCACCAGGACTTTAAGACTTGGACTTTCGTCCTTTTGTTGAGATATCTGGAGTGCCACGCACCCCTTTGTGGTGACCTCATGACCCCCAAATCATTCAATTGACTTCATAGGAAGAGTCACCAGAGTCATGAATGTCACTGCCGAGGTAAGTAAACCTCTCGATGACGAGGTCGACACTCTCTCCGCAGACAGACACACTGCTGATGGCCGTCTCTAAGAGGTCATTAAAGGCCTGGATCTTCGGTTTTTTGAAGACACGACATTACAGTTTTTCTCGGCTAACATGTCATTTCCGGGTGGACAGCCACCAACACGGCTCACGAGGCCACTTACCTGAAAGTCGTTCTCTTTGTCGGCCTGCCTGGAGTCCCCTTTATTACAAGACATCTAATAACAAGAGAAAGAGCAGATGTTTATTAAGCAACAAGAAAATAATGAAACGTCTGCCTTATTCTAAGCATTCAGACGACTGACAAGCTAGACTGGCTCTTGCGTGGCAGCTCTGCCATCTCCACGTCTCCCTTCATCTGCCTTAACTTTCACTCTGCGGCAGAGGCAGCAGATGGCCCTGCAGTCGGCTTCCTTAGTGGCCCTTCTTCTCACTGCTCATGCCATTTGCTGCCACCGCCGACTCCACACAGCACATGCTGGCTACAGCACTGCGTTCTTCATATCAGGTCTCAAACAACCGAAGAAAATGGCACCACAAACATCTCCGTTGCTTTGTCTCCAAACCAGACTTCTAAATCTGGAGCTAAAGATTTGTTTTTGATGTTAAAACGTCCAAACCGGCGTCAACGAAGCCAACCTGAAGGGAGTTCTACTCGGTGTAAATAAGGCAGCACTGAACAGGATTTGGATCGTCCGCCCGAATTGTCGTGTGTAGTTTGGTATGTCCGTTTTATTCAGCAGGTGCTCTTTTCACATTTCGACTGAAATATCCAAGTTTATCTAATACTAGCCGGGAGATGTCACGAGAAATTGTGGTGGACTGTTGGTCCAGCGCATAATTGAAGTGCAGAAGCGTCATCTAATTCAAACTCTGCTATTCTGCAATCAGGGCCGTCTTAACGGCATCATAGACCCCTGGGTAAAGTAGAGCACTGGGACTCCTGTTTCGATAGCAAAACAGAAACATAGGCTACATCAGAAAAAAAACGTGGGCCCCCTGGGCAACTGCCCAGCGTGCCCATGCATTAAGACGGCCCTGTCTGCAATGACTCAAATGTCACTCACAACAGGCTCACTGTTCTCAAAGTGCCCATTCCAAGACATTTGTCACGTGCACTAATGATATCCATCCATCCATTATCCAACCTGCTATATCCTAACTACAGGGTCACGGGGGTCTGCTGGAGCCAATCCCAGCCAACACAGGGCGCAAGGCAGGAAACAAACCCTGGGCAGGGCACCAGCCCACCGCAGGCACTAATGATATGCACTTTATTTTTTGCATTCCAACAGATGGTGCATACAGTACTACCTAAGGAAAAACATTTTGAAATAGGCAAAAAATGATGCTACCACATTGGCCTGGTTTAGCGACTCTAGCGTAGTCGTGTCGGGGCTTGGATTTCCCAATGTATGCACTGATTTATTGTTATTTTCCACTCATCTGTTGCCCACCACAGAAAGTTATCAGCCATTAGCATTACAGCTATAAACCTCTTTCACATGACTCAAGCGGGTCTGTTGCCGGAGAATAACAAGACTAATCCGACAAGACCATTTTCTTATTTTTAGACCATTATTTGGTATTTTTATTATTTATCCCACTTATACATGTTTTGCCTATGTTTAAATTTTTCTTCCTAACCTGAGGAACCAGACACTTGTTCTTTTATTCAGGGGACGTAAGTGGATTCCTGTCAGTATGGTGGGGACTCTCTGTTCTACGCTAATATTTGCAGTGCACCAACCATTGGAATGTATTTTGTAATGCATGTAGTAATAAAATGAATTGCATTTTTTTCTTTCCAACAGATGGTGCATCACAGACATTAGCACTGCTTTTACTAACCTCATACCAAAAGGCATATAACAGAGACATAGTAACAGGATGGACACACAGATACACAGACACACAGCCATTTGTCCTTTAATTAAGGTGGATAAGCAGATTTCTATTCTCTCTTAATGTTAACAGCCGTTAATGTTTATAGTACACTACCTATTGGAATGTATTTATTTAGTATTGCACATAGTAGTAAAATGCATTGTATTCTCCATTCCAAAATTTTAAGAATCCCATACCAAATGATGTTTAACAGAGACATATGCATTGCATTTGTCAATTCCAACAGATGGTGCATCACAAACATTAGCACTGCTTTTATAAATCCCATAACAAATGGCATATAACAAGAGACATAGCAAGCCGACAGATATGTGTATGTCAGAGTCAGAGCACCCACCATCAACTATCTCTGACTTGATAAGATTATGTAAGATATGATAAGATAAGAGGGCTACAACTGAAAATCACTGGAAAATGCGTCAAATGTGACAAGGCCGTAAGGGAACCCTGTAGTCTTTTGGGACTTGAGAAAACCAAAGAGCCTGGTATTCCATGCCAATTTGTTGAGTATTACTGCTGCATTCATTCAAGGGGCGACTGTGTTATTTTAGTGTGCTATATAAATTAAGCCTATTATTCTTATTATCTGGAAAGGGGGGCAAATACTTTTTCACAGCACTGTGATTTTTACTGTTTGCACACCCAAGCTACTTGTACACTTCAATCCCCCACAGGAGGTCCCCACTGAAATCTGTTATGCAGTGTACAGCTCCCCCCAGCATCGCTGCCAAGTCATTTCAGTCTACCCAGTGCCATTCTATCCAGTGAATGCCATGTTGCCAGGCTGCGGATCTGAGGGAGGCAAAAAATCCCACCCATTCCCCCTTTCAAAAGCCTCGGGGTTCTCATTCAGGTTGGCTCGCTGACACTCAGATTTGGCTGAACATCTTTTTCAAATCTCCCTCGGCTCGTTAGATATATGATTCTTATATCCCCCGGTGCCAGATAATTAAGGGGGCCGACAACAGAAGCGGCCAATCAGCATGCACTGTCTTTCTCTAGCTGGTCAAACACACAGAGATTCAAATGGAGTAAGTAAGCCCTGCTGCAGACTTAGCACAGGAAATATGCAAATGTATGCTAGAATATAACAAATCTAAATAAGTCAGAAGGATCAAGAAAGGAGAAAGAAAAGACGTTTATGGGTTTACAAAAATAAATACATAAATAAATAAAATAATAAAAAAGTAAAAATTAAAAAAGAGGTAATGCGTCAATCTTCAGAGATCTCATACTGTACCGTGCATCGTGTCTGTCACCTGGAAACCAGAGTGCGCTAGGCACGATCGCAGGGGGGGGGCACAGCCTACGGCAAAGAACACACGCATGTACAGCCATGGTGGTACATTAAACCCCCCACCCAGCCCCACCCCATACAATACACCACCCCCGCTCGGTGCAAACAAAGCTTATATTTAAAAAAAGACATGAAAACACCAACATATACTGTATACTGTACTTCAATTGATCAAAATGAAATAAAAACACAAAAATTCATAAAGGAAGAAGGACCACCCTACCCCACCCCACCCAACCCTTTCCCCAATTCAACACTGTGCCTGATGGCTGGCATAACCTAAGCAAATCTATGCGATGAAAGAGTTACAAACTAGTGGGCATCGGGCATTCCGGCTGCTCTGTATCTGGGATTCCTGTGCAGGGGTCTCATCACTCCGTGACAGTGTCCAGTTTGAAGGATCGAAACGCCGGACTTCAACTGCATCTCATCCAGCCTTTGGACCACAGAGCGGGTGGCACTTGTGACCCGTGCTGCCCATCATCTAGCACAACGGGTGGACACGCCATCCAAGTCTATCTGTTAATTAATTTATTCTGCACCCAACTTTGTCCGTTTTTGGGTCTTACTGTGCACATTTACCGAGGAGCCAAAACATTCCAAGCCCTCCCACATGAAGCGATGGACGTCGATGATCTCGTAGCGGTGGCGCAAATGGAGTGTGGGGATCTACGAGGGTTAAAAATAAAAGTAAAGGCAATCTGAATATTACACGGTAACCACAGCGGCCGACGCAATACAACAAATTCGCAGTGGCTTCTGGGTAATTTGAGCACACAAAGTGCAGCCCTTCTTAGGGTCTTCAAGATCCAGTCCATGATGATCGTCAAGATGCGCTTCCCTTGGAGAATCGCCGCACACATCATGGCAGAGCAATCTGGATCGCTTAAACAACCCGCGGGAAACCATCACAAGACCGTTCACGACCAATTCCCATTGGATACAAGGGTAAGTCGCGACCCAACAGTGGCAATATGTGGTCCAAAGTTTAACAACCTGTGGTGTAGCTGAAGACAAGGTCAAATGAACATGGACGCTCCGCTGCGGGACTGCACCATCGGTGAAGACGTGCTGTCGTGAGATTTCTTCAGGCAGAGAGTTGGGTGGCCAAGGCTCATCGATGTAAGAGGTCAACGAAGGCTGTCCTGTAGGCGGGCTACTGTGGCACAAATCTCTGACAATACTAATGTTGGTAAAAAATGGGAGTAGTGTGCCACGACACACACTGTTGTGTATGGGGTGTGGGTGCCCGTGCTAACTCCAGTGGAACGTCGAAAGAGCTTACAATGGCCACGAGTGTCAGGACCGGACCTTGAATCGATGGAAGAAGGGTGTCTGGTCAGATGAATCCTGTGTTCTGTTGCATGATGTGGATGGCCGGGTACGTGGGCATCATTTACCTGGACAAGAGATGGCATTAGGAAGCAGTGCGGGATAAAGCTAAATTGGTGGAGGGAGTGGAATACTTTGGGCAGTGCTCAGCTAAGAAACCCTGGATCTTGGGCATTGATTTGGATGTTAATTTGATGAGCACTTAGCATTGGTAATGGCAATCAATAGATAGTGTGATGGGCACGGCCGGGATGCCCCTTCAACACTGGATCCGGGGATTCACTGTACGTCCCCCGGAACGCGTGGTGGCAGCCCTCCTGGGTTACATCGGGGCCACAGGTGTGGGACTTCAGGACTCAGACCTGTTAGGCTCCGTGGTCACCTCCCGGAGGAGCTGCATGGCTTAACGAGCCTCTGTGGGCTAGAATGCTGCCACACCTGGAAGTGCCGCCTAATTAGGCCAATTACCACCTGGAGCACTTCTGGGAGGGCTACAAAAAGAGCCTGCAGCCACTACTCAATGGCCAGAATCGGGAGGAGGAGGAAGAGGAGGAGGAGCGTGGTGGTGGTGGTGGTGGTGGTGGTGGTGGAAGGATTGCTGTGTTGGTATTGAGGTGCTTTGGGACTGTGTTATACCTGTGGGGTTCACGGGAAAGACGTGCCCAACAGGTGGAGAAAAATAAAAAGCCTTGTTATTTGCCCACGTGCCTCAGTGTGAACCTGTGCCGGGTCGGGCGCCTACATAGCGCCTTATTCACAATAGATAGATAGACAGATGATAGCAGAGTCCATTGAAGCTCAAATGGATCCAACGCTTGAGGGGATGTGGGTCACCCTCAGTGGTGGTTAGGTTTGGAGCATGCGCTGATTTACTTTCATAAATGGTCCCCCTCAGTGTCCATGGCACACATTAAGTGATATTAAACTTCAAGGACCAGTGCATGGAGCACACACCCCTAGAGTTACCTGTGGAAGCATGGAGGTGTTTAGGAGAGATGGCAGTGGAGTTTTTAACCAGATTGTTTAATGAAATCTTGGAAAGTGAGAGGACGCCTGCGGAGTGGAGAAGAAGAGGACTGGTGGGCCGATATTTAAGAATAAGGGGGATGTGCAGGACTGAAGTAACTACAGGGGAATAAAATTAATGAGCCACAGCATGAAGTTATGGGAAAGAGTAGTGGAAGCTCAGCTAAGAAGTGAGGTGATTATTAGTGAGCAGCAGGATGGTTTCATGCCAAGAAGGAGCACCACAGATGTGATGTTTGCTGTAAGGATGTTGATGGAGAAGTAGAGAGAGAAGGACAGAAGGAGATGCATGGCGTCTTTGTGGACCTGGAGAAAGCAAATGACAGGGTGACTGAGAGGAGCTTTGGTATTGTATGAGGAAGTCGGGAGTGGCAGAGAAGTATGTAAGAGTTGTACAGGATATGTACGAGGGAAGTGTGACCGTGGTGAGGTGGGATAACATCAGGGATCGGCTCTGAGCCTTTCTTATTAGCAATGGTGATGGACAGGTTGGCAGACAAGATTAGACAGGAGTCCCCGTGGACTGTGATGTTCGCTGATGACATTGTGATCTGTAGTGAGAGAAGGGAGCAGGTTGAGGAGACCCTGGAGAGTTGGAGATATGAGAGGAGAGGAGGGGAATGAAGGCCAGTAGGACCACCAAGACAGAACACATGTGTGTGAATGAGAAGGAGGGCAGTGGAATGGTGAGGATGAGGGGAGTAGAGTTGGCGAAGGTGAAGGAGTTTAAATACTTGGGATCAACAGTACAGAGTAATGGGGATTGTGGAAGAGAAGTGAAGAAAAGAGTGCAGGCAGGGTGGAGAATTGGAGAAGAGTGTCAGGAGTGATATGTGAGCAAGAGTAACAGGGAAGGTCTACAGGATGGTAGTAAGACCAGCTATGGTATATGGGCTGGAGACGGTGGCACAGGAGACAGAGCTGGAGGTGGCAGAGTTAAAGATGCTAAGATGTGCATTGGGTGTGACGAGGATGGACAGGATTAGAAATGAGGACATCAGAGGGTCAACTCAGGTGGGACGGGTGGGAGACAAAACCGGAGAGGTGAGATTGCATTGGTTTGAACATGTGCAGAGGAGAGATGCTGGGTATATTGGGAGAAGGATACTAAGGGTAGAGCTATGCTAAGATTTATGGATGTGGTGAGTGGGGACATGCAGGTGATGGGTGTAACAGAACAAGATGTGGAGGACAGAAAGAAATGCAAGAAGATGATCCGCTGTGGCAACCCCTAATTTAAGCAACCGAAAGAAGAAGAAGACAGTAGGCAGGATAAGATAGATAGATAGATAGATAGACATGAAAGGCACTATAGGATAGATAGATAGATAGATAGATAGATAGATAGATAGATAGATAGAT
>JANRMT010062810.1:6165113-6181616 GCA_026402145.1 Polypterus bichir lapradei
TCTATCTATCTATCTATCTATCTATCTATCTATCTATCTATCATATAGTGCCCTTTCTATCTATCTATCTATCTATCTATCTATCTATCTATCTATCTATCTATCTATCATATAGTGCCTTTTCTATCTATCTATCTATCTATCTATCTATCTATCTATCTATCATATAGTGCCCTTTCTATCTATCTATCTATCTATCTATCTATCTATCTATCTATCTATCTATCTATCTATCTATCTATCATATAGTGCCTTTTCTATCTATCTATCTATGTAGTGCCTTGCATATCCGTCTATCCATCCATCTCCCAAACCTGCTTTCATATCCATCTGTCTTTATGTCTAGATACGTATCTATAGCTCATTAGTGTTAATTTATTATATAATGCTTATATGGTCTCTTTTGTTTTTGCTCAACATTATCATTCCTTAATTCATACCTAACAGTCTTTACTCATCAGTTCATATTTTAAAATAATAAAAAATGTGTTCTGCTATGTATTCTAACTTGTTTTAAAATATTCTGTGTTTTTAACATCTTAATGCTTTTATAATCTTATCTTATAAAGCCACTTTGAGTCTGTGATAAGGTGCTATATACAGTAAATACAAGGTATTATTATTATTATTATTTTGTATCTTTCCATCTTTTGTACTAACCTGTTGTCATCTGCTCATGGCTGTTTACGAAGTCTGCTGTGGGTGTAAATCAGTAAAGGTTCTTCCTAGAACTTCATGCCAGTCCTGGAGGGCCGCAGTGGCTGCAGGTTTTTCTTTCAGCCCAGTTCCTTCATGAGAAGTCAGTTATTGCTGACGAAGCTCTTACTGCTCAAGTGACATTTTTCGGCTTCATTTTTGTTGTCTCACATGTTTGGATTCCTCACCCTTAACTGTTTATTTCAGTCTGTAAACGCTGCTTTCCCTGTTTTTTAATTGCTTCTTATTAGCAATAAGATGTCAATGGCAAAAATGTGCCAGCAGTCCTCCGTCTAACTTGTCTCCATTTAGAGCTGTGTGTAGTCTTCGTGATCTGTCCGGTTTATTAAAAAATTTAGAAGGAAGGAAAATGAAGAGAAAAAAGTGAAGGGCCGAGAAGTACTTTTAGGCTTCAAATCATTTTAATGAGATCCACAGAAATGGAAGTAGCCTGCGATGTACTAATGGCCTGACATTGCAGAGTTGAAACCCTAACAAGCCATGAAATTAAATCAGATTTGTTTTCTAATTAAGCAACTGAGTTGAAACAAAAACCTGCAGCCACTGCGTCAGTCCAGGACCGACGTCAATTACTCCCTGATGCTGATGGCTGTTTTTCTCCTATGGCATCGCTCTGAAGAGCCCCTTTGGCCCCTTTATATGAATTCTTTGAAATTACTTCAGTTTTTTCTTTTTTTGTCCGGCACCTCCTGGCATACCATTATGAGAAAACCCTCACATATGATATGCCGTCCAACTTGTCTTGATGTCTGGTTATTGAAAAACCCCCAGCTCTTTGGGTTTCCCAAGATGAGACAAGGGGGCCCAAAAAAAAAAAGAAGATTTGAGGCAGCCACCCGTATAATTATTCCTGGCTGCAAAATAGTAGAATTGTGTGTACACTGGTGTACAGGTTCGAGTTTAAAACAGAACTGTATTGATGAGGCAAAGATGGCAGTTTCAAGGGAGAGTAGAGGAAGTGACGTCATCAGGGGGCGGAACCCAGAAGTGATGTCATTTGGGACCAGAGCTGGAAGGTGAGGTCATTGGACCCGGAACCGGAAGTGATGTCATCGGGACCAGGCGGAACTTCCAGTAATCGGCCTGCAGTGGGAAGAGAGAAAAGATCAGTACACTCTGCCAACCCCTGGTCTGGCATGGACTTACCCTCATCTGAGCCCTTTAGCTGCCTCCAATGCGCACGGGTGTGACACCCCATATTTTTGATGCTCTAGACTCCCAAAAAAAAAATCTCTAATTTTTAGGCCATCTGTGAACCTTATTTTTGTGCAGGAAGTTACACCATTCTGATAAAAAGTAAACCAATCGGCGTCTTGAGCAGAAACGATGAGAAGGCCTTGAACTTGTGCTGCCCCCATCAGCCGGGCCCAGGGGGGTTCACCCCCTCTAATGGGATACGAGGGGTCAGAGTGACTTCTTTTCAGAAAACTTTGAAAAAATGGGGGGGGGCGTTAATATCGGCCTGTGGAGGGTCGTTTTATGGGATTTCGAGGTGGCTGATCACACATATGATCATAATTTTGATATTTGATTCTACCGGTGGTCCTAGCCCTCTAAGTTAAAAATGACAGATTTCAAACATGAGCATCTGGGCTATCGTTTTAGACTATTTCAAGGTCAGAGATTATGTTTATGGTTTTGTTTTTGATTTATTTTTCCCTTTCTGTGGACCAAACAGAGGGTGAAAAATGACCAAGTTGTATTGCAATCGCAGATATGTGTACTGAAAACATCTAAATTGAAGCACACATTTTAACACTTGAAATATTTGATGCGGGGCGACGCGGTGGTGCAGTGGTAGCGCTGCTGCCTCGCAGTTAGGAGACCCGGGTTCGCTTCCCGGGTCCTCCCTGCATGGTGGTTGCATGTTCTCCCCGTGTCTGTGTCGGTTTCCTCCCACAGTCCAAAGACATGCAGGTTAGGTGGATTGGCGATTCTAAATTTGTGTTTGTGTGTGTCCTGCAGTGGGTTGGCACCCTGCCCGGGATTGGTTCCTGCCCTGTGTTGGCTGGGATTGGCTCCAGCAGACCCCTGTGTTCGGATTCAGCGGTTTGGAAAATGGATGGATGGAATATTTGATGCTACTATTCTTGTTTATTATGTGCTCCTACCTCATAAAGTAACTCGTTACATCGCTCTGTATATAAAACCCAATGTCTGTCTGTCTGTCCGCTTTTCACAAGAGAACTACTTCACGGATTTAGATTGGGCTTTTTTCGATAATTTGCTTGAACATTCCGGTTGATTTTGCGACTTCTCTCATCGCGCTAAGTATCAGAGTTTAGTTGCGGAACTGATTTATTTGCGCGAATCCGAGAGAGAGGCTGCGGGGATGGGGTTGGGGCGGGGCCCTCCTCTCTCACAGCCCAGTCTGCGGGGCGTACCTTACATATGCTTAGTTGGCGAATGAGAGAACTACTTAACGGATTTAGATTGGGCTTATTTCGATAATTTGCTTGAACATTCCGGTTGATTTTTGCGACTTCTTTCATCGTGCTAAGTATCACAGTTCGCTTGCAGTACTGGATTATTTGTGCAAATCTGAGAGAGGCTCATGGGGGGGCGGGGCCTCCCTCACTCTCGTATCACCCTCGCGACCGGGGGGCCCGTCCCTTACCTCCGCTTAGCAAGTGAATGAGAGAACTACTTAACGGATTTAGATCGGGCTTATTTCGATAATTTGCTTGAACATTCCGGTTGATTTTGCGACTTTTCTCATCGCGCCAAGTATCAGAGTTCGCTTATGGTAGATTTATTAGCGCGAATCCAAGAGAGACTCATCGGGATGCAGGGCCCTCCTCATTTACGCGTCTGCCTTGGGGCGTAACCTTAACTCCGCTTAGTTAGCAAACGAGAGAACTGCTTAACGGATTCAGATCCTTTTTCTTTCTAGAATTTGCTTGAATATTCCGGTTCATTTTGCGACTTCTCTCATCGCGCTAAGTATCAGAGTTCACTTGCTGTATCGATTTATTTTCGCAAATCCGAGAGAGACGCAGTGGGACGAGGGGAGGGTGGCGGGGCCCTCCTCGCTCATGCACCAACCACGGAGCGTGTACCTTACTTGTGCTTAGTGAGCGAACGGGATAACTGCTTCACTCATTTAGATCGAGCTTTTTTTTCTAGAATTTGCTTGAACATTCCAGTTTTCTTTTGTGACTTCTCTCATCGGGCTAAGTATCAGAGTTCACTTACAGGAGTGATTTATTCGTGCTAACCCGAGACAGAGGCTGCGGGACGACTAACTTGCCTTCGCTTAGCTAGTGATACCTTTTTGTTAATTGATTTTTAAAGTTTGTCCTGTTTCACTACTACGTGGGGGACGGCTAGTCTCTCTATATACAGTCATGGCCGAAATTATCGGCACCCCTGGAATTTTCCCAGAAAATGCACCATTTCTCCCAGAAAATTGTTGCAATTCCAAATGTTTTGGTATACACGTTTATTTCCCTTATGTGCATTGGAACAACACAAAAAAAAACAGAGAAAAAAAGCCAAACCTGACATCATGTCACACAAAACTCAAAATTATAGCCTGCGGCAAAATTATTGGCACCCTCAACTTCATATTTGGTTGCACGCCCTTTGGAAAAAATAACTGAAATCAAGCGCTTCCTATAACCATCAACAAGCTTGTTACACGTCCCAACTGGAAATTCCAACCACTCTTCTTTTGGAAACTGCTCAAGATCTCTCAGATTTGAAGGGCGCCTTCTCCCAACAGCAATTCTGAGATGTCTCCATGAGTGTTCAATCGGATTTAGATCCGGACTCGTCGCTGGCCACTTCAGAACTCTCCAGCGCTTTGTCTTCAACCTTTTCTGAGTGCTTTTAGAGGTATGTTTGGGGTTGTTGTCCTGCTGGAACACCCATGACCTCTGACGCAGACCCAGCTTTCTGACACTGGGCCCTACATTGAGCCCCAATATCTTTTGGTAGTCTTCAGATTTCATGACGTCTTGCACACAGTCAAGGCCTCCAGTGCCAGAGGCAGCAAAACATCCCCAAAATATCTTCGACCCTCCACCATGTTTAACTGTAGGTACTGTGGTGTTCTTTTCTTTGTAGGCCTCATTCCGTTTTCTGTAAAGAGTAGAATGATGAGCTTTACCAAAAAGCTCTCCCTTGGTCTCATCTGTCCACAAGATGGATTTTGGCTTCCTCAAGTATATTTTGGCAAACTCCAGTCTGGCTTTTTTATGTTTCTGTGTCAGCTGTGGGGTCCTCCTGGCTCTCCTGCCATAGCGTTTCATTTCGTTCAGATGTCGACGGATAGTTCGAGCTGACGCTGTTGCACCCTGAGTCTGCAGAACATCTTGAATATGTTTTGAAGTTGACTGGGGCTGTTTATCCACCATTCGGACTCTCCTTCGTTGCAGTCTTTTATCAGTTTTTCTCTTCTGTCCACGTCCAGGGAGATTAGCTACAGTGCCGTGTGTTGTGAACTTCTTGATTATGTTGCACACAGCGGACAAAGGGACATGAAGATCTCTGGAGATGGACTTGTAGCCTTGAGACTGTTGATATTTTTTACAATGTTTGGTCTCAAGTCCTCAGACAATTCTCTGCTCTTCTTTCTGTTCTCCATGCTTAGTGTGGCACACTCAGACACACAACGGAAAGGTTGAGTCAACTTGTCTCCATTTTAACTGGCTTCAGGTGTGATTGCTATATTGCCAGCACAGGTGAGTTCAAACGAGCATCACATGCGTGAAATAAAACGATTTACCCACAATTTTGAAAAGGTGCCAATAATTGTGCCCAGTTTTGGAGTTCAGTGTGACGTGATGTCAGATTTGGTTTTTTTTGTGTTGTTCCAATGCACATAAAGGAAATAAACATGTGGATACCAAAACATTTGGAATTGCAACAATTTTCTGTGAGAAATGGTGCATTTTCTGGGAAAATTCCAGGGGTGCCGATAATTTCGGCCAATCC
Source organism: Polypterus bichir lapradei (assembly GCA_026402145.1). Taxonomy (NCBI): domain Eukaryota; kingdom Metazoa; phylum Chordata; class Cladistia; order Polypteriformes; family Polypteridae; genus Polypterus; species Polypterus bichir. The sequence continues at coordinate 6,170,769 of JANRMT010062810.1, forward strand.
AATGTCCGCCAGTCTGTCTGTCTGTCTGCCTGCTTTTTACGAGAGAACTACTTAACGGATTTAGATCGGGTTTTTTCGGGTGGCAGCCATCATTAGTGATACACTCTTCGATACAATTTCTGAACACTCACATGACTCGTTTGGCCATTTCAAGGGGGAATAGCGGCGATTTCGTGGCGAATAGCGTCTTTGAGGGCTTCAAGGTTTTGAGGTCGGTGTGTGTAGACCGTCGACTTGAGAAGAAATCGTACGGAGCGAGATCAGGCGAACGTGAAGGCCACCTGACATGGCCACACGGGGAGGTCAACTTCCACGGAAACGTCTCCCCCAAAACTTGCATGGATCTCCACGCAGGCCGTATTGAGCTGTCGCTCCAAGCGTCCACCACATCCATTTCTTCCAGTTCTCTAGCATTTCAATGCCACGTTCTGAAGTGACGGTGACCCTTCCTCAAATAAGTAAGGGCCTACTACGCCAAATTCTGTAACGGCACACCAAACTGTAACACGTGTGCTGACTGTGCGGGGGTCTCTGATGAAGTTCATGAGAGCGGGTTTCAGCCCAATAGTGAAACTTTTGCTCATTTACGCAACCATTCAAATGAAAATGTACCTCGTGGCTGATGTCACATGACGATGAACGGTTTACAGAATGCTGGCGCACAATTCTCTACGGCTCTCCCCGTCTCTCTCAGTGAGCTCCTGTTTGGTATCGATGGAAATGAAGGTCCTCGTGCAAAATCAAAGACGTGTTAGAAATGCTGAAGGCAGAAGATCGCTGAACGTTTAGGAGACTGCATGCTAAAGCACCAACACGGGGTGACGCCTGTCTGGATTTAGTATTCTGTAATAATCAGGATAGTATTAAAGGTGTAGAGGTGATTGGACCACTAGGGTCACGTGACCATAACGTAATACAATTCTCAGTATTTTGTAATCGTTTAGATGCAAAGACTAAAGTTGTTAAGTTGAACTTTGGTAGGGCTAATTTTGAGTAGATGTAGCAAAATCGAAGGAGGATACACTGGGATAAGCTTTTAAATGTGGAGACAGTCGAGGAGCAGTGGAACAGGTTTAAAAATGTTTTACATGTAATGCAGGACAGATACATACCCTACCTACATTTGGAATTAATAGGAAACTAAAAAAAAACTCCACGGTGGATTAATTAAGATTTAAAGCTTTATAAGGCATATAAGACTAATGAGTGCAAAGTGAATCGTAGAGCATATGAGAACATGAGGGCAACCATTAAGAAGGATATCAGGGAGGCTAAAAGACAGCTGGAGAGGAATACAGCAGATGAGGCGAAAGACGACCCTAAGAGATTCTTTCAGTATTTTAGTAGTGAAAGAACAGTCAAGGAGGAGGTCAAGTGCATCAGGAATAGTAAAGGGGAATTAAAAGATACAGCCAGTGAAATAGCAGATGCCCTAAACTTACATTTTTCTGAGGTCTTCACAAGTGAGCAAGTGGATAACCTCAGAGCAGTAACAGGGACTACTAAGGAGGTACTGAGGGATTTGGAAATTGAAGAGTGAGAAGAGCTGCTGAGATTAAATAAACTGAAATCAAACAAATCACCAGGCCCAGATAATATTTATCCTCGTGTTCTTAAGGAGGCCAGTGAGTACAAATATAAACCCTTGACGCATTTTTACGAAGCCACTGCACACTGGAGAGATTCTGAAGGACTGGAAAATGTCAAATATCATCCCATTATATAAAAAGGGTGACAGGGCAAATCCAAGCAACTATAGGCCAGTAAGCTTAACGGGCATCACAGGAAAATTAATGGAAGGAATTATTAAGGATAAGATTGAGCAACACCTGGCAAGGACAGGAGTTATTAGGAACAGTCTGCATGGGGTCAGAAGAGGGAGGTCGTGCTTTACTAACATGTTGGAATTCTATGAGGAGGCAATAAAAGCATACAATCAAAGTGGAGCAGATGAGATTATTTATCTGGACTTTCAGAAAGCATTTGATAAGGTGCCACATGAGAGGTTGGGCATCAAATTAAAAGAAGTGGGAGTTCAGGGTGATGTTTTTAGATGGGTGCAGAATTGGCTCAGACACAGGAAGCAGAGGGTGATGGTGCGAGGAACCTCATCAGAACTGGCCAATGTTAAGAGTGGTGACCAGCAGGGGGCAATGATAGAGCCACTGCTATTTTTAATATATATAAGTGATTTAGATAGGAATATAAGGAACAAGCTGGTTAAGTTTGCAGATGATACCAAGATAGGTGGATTAGCAGAGAATTTGGAATTCGTTATATCATCACAGAAGGACTTGGACAGCAGACAGGCTTGGGCAGATTTGTGGCAGATGAAATTTAATGTCAGTAAATGTAAAGAATTACACATAGGAAGTAAAAATGTGGGGTTTGAATACACAATGGGCGGTGGGAAAATCGAGAGTCCACCTTATGAGAAGGATTTAGGAGTCGTAGTGGACTCTAAGCTATCGACTGCCCGACAGTGTTCAGAAGCCATTAAGGAGGCTAACAGAATGTCAGGTTATATAGCGCCTTGATGTGTGGAGTACAAGTCACAGGAGGTTCTGCTCAACTTTTATAACACACTGGTGAGGCCTCATCTGGAGTCCTGGGTGCAGTTTTGCTCTCCAGACTACATAAAAGACATAGCAGCTCTAGAAAAGGTCCAGAGAAGAGCGACTAGGCTGATTCCAGGGCTACAGGGGTTGAATTATGAGGAAAGATTAAAAGAGCTGAGCCTTTACAGTTTAAACAAAAGAAGATTAAGAGGTGACATGATTGAAGTGTTTAAAATTATGAAGGGAATTAGTCCAGTGGATCGAGACGGTGACTTTAAAATGAGTTCATCAAGAACACGGGGACACAGTTGGAAACTTGTGAAGGGTAAATTTCACACAAACATTAGGAAGTTTTTCTTTACACAAAGAACGATAGACACTTGGAATAAGCGATCAAGTAGTGTGGTATACAGTAAGACTTTAGGGACTTTCAAAACTCAACTTGATTAATTTTTTGGAAGAAATAAGTGGATAGGACTGGCGAGCTTTGTTGGTCTGAATGGCCTGTTCTCGTCCCGATGTTCTAATGAGACTGCCTTTACAGCTTGGATGTTTTCAGGCGTTCATGCAATCCGAGGATAGCCTGGAGATTTTCTGTTCAAAGTTGTACCTGTCTGTCTAAATTTAGAATTGTGTTTTCTGATTTGGGACGTCACTGTTAGGAAGAATGCATTCAGAAGATGTGTTGTGTTGTGATGGTGGATTCGTCATTTTTGAAGATCACTTTGACAGCGAAAGCAATGGTGTGCACCGGACCAAACCACGTGGCACACTGAAAACCACACAGGATCGCTGATCAAAGGACCCCCCCACCTAAACCCACTCAGCTGCCTCCACTTCACGTAATGACCAGGAGAAATGGGGTCACCCTGTATAATAATGATACAAATAATAATAATACTGTGGTGGGCTGGTGCCCTTCCCAGGGTTTGTTTCCTGCCTTGTGCCCTGTGTTGGCTGGGATTGGCTCCAGCAGACCCCCGTGACTCTGTAGTTAAGATATAGCGGGTTGGATAATGGATGGATGGAGGTAGTACTGTATGCGCCATCTGTTGGAATGCAAAAAATAAAGTGCATATCATTAGTGCCTGCGGTGGGCTGGGGCCCTGCCCGGGGTTTATTTCCTGCCTTGTGCCCTGTGTTGGCTGGGATTGGCTCCAGCAGACCCCCGTGACCCTGTAGTTAGGATATAGCGGGTTGGATAATGGATGGATGGAGGTTGTACTGTATGCGCCATCTGTTGGAATGCAAAAAATAAAGTGCATATCATTAGTGTCTGCAGTGGGCTGGCTCCCTGCCCGGGGTTTGTTTCCTGCCTTGCGCCCTGTGTTGGCTGGGATTGGCTTCATCAGACCCCCGTGACCCTGAAGTTAGGATAATAATAATAATGAATGATAATAATAATGAAAATAATACTAATGTCAAAATGTGTCATTTGTGTGGTGTATCTTGAAGCCCGGTTAAATACACAATCCAACGTCAGAGTCGGGACAATAGTAGCCTGAATCTTTGCGGATTTTCCTTGCAGACAGATCAGCTTTTGAACGATACACTGCACATGTGCGATTGACATGCGCGTCACTTTTCGGATTCATCTTTCGATTTCATTGTCCGTTTCAGTTTCACAGATTCACTTCGACATCACTGTCGAGAGTGTGCAACATGTGGGCTGCCGGAAAACATTTCTTACGAGACGCCATTATGAGGCTACGGGAAAACGCGTCTGCACCGTTGCCTGGGTAACACTTACACAAAACACGTCTCTTATCGTTTCCAGAGCAATGCTTGGCACTAACGCTGTTGCCATTTTTACAGCCCGAGTAATCTTCGGGTCTAACGCTTATAGAAGACGCGTCTATACAGTTGCCTGAGTGATGCTCGGGTCTGATGTTAAGGAGATTAAATGTAAAGTTTAGGTTAGCAAAAACTGAAATTTGAGAATATTACAAATGGGCCTTCTTCAGGGAACAGCTAATGGGTTACAAACCTACAGATCTTCTGCAGCAATTCAAGGAAATACAGGTTTGGTGCATTGGCGATCCTAAATTGTCCCCAGTGTGTGCCTGGTGTGTGTGTGTGTGTGCCCTGCAGTGGGCTGGCGCCCTGCCCAGGGATTTGTTCCTGCCTTGTGCCCTGTGTTGACTGGGATTGGCTCCAACAGACCCCTGTGACCCTGTGTTAGGATATAGCGGGTTGAAGACGCATTTCCTGTTCAAATAAAGGGGAGAAACATGAGGTGCGGCAGCGACGAGCCTCACCTCACTTTGGACTGTGTTCTCCTCAGACACTGACGGGGCTGATGCCTGCGATTGGCGCGTGCCTGTTGCTGTCTCTCTGTATATCGCCAATAAAAGTTTTTCAGACATGTTTATCATACACCCTGATTTTACAGAGTCTGGCGTGTGTGACATATGTTGTCTTGCTGATCGGACATAAAACTGCAGTGAAAAAGCACAAGGTGAGGCAGGCAGTACCGCGCCGCCCTGAGGGGGGCGCATGTGAGCCCAACAGGTGCTCGTTGCTGCTGTTCTTTTATGCAGAGGCACCACTAACGCTGTTGGCATTTTTACAGCCCAAGTAATCCTCAGAGTTGTACCTGTTCAAAGTTGTACCTGTCTGTCTAAATTTAGAATTGTGTTTTCCAATTTGGGACGTCACTGTTAGTAGGAATGCATTCAGAAGGTGTGTTGCGTAGTGATGGTGGATTCGTCATTTTTGAAGATCACTTTCACAGCGAAAGCAATGGTGTGCACCGGACCAAACCACGTGGCACACTGAAAACCACACAGGATCGCCGATCAAAGGAAACCCCCACCCAAACCCACTCAGCTGCCTCCACTTCACGTAATGACCAGGAGAAATGGGGTCACCCTGTATAATAATGATACAAATAATAATAAAAAGCACAAGGTGAGGCAGGCAGTACCGCGTCGCCCTGAAGGAGGTGCATGTGAGCCCAACAGGTGCTCGTTGCTGCTGTTCTTCTATGCAGAGGCACCACTAACGCTGTTGGCATTTTTACAGCCCAAGTAATCCTCGGGTCTAACGCTTATACAAGACACGTCTATAAAGTTGCCTGAGTGACGCTCGGGTCTGATGTTAAGGAGGTTAAATGTAAAGTTTAGGTTAACAAAAACTGAAATTTGAGAATATTACAAATGGGCCTTCTTCAGGAAACAGCTAATGTGTTACAAACCCACAGATCTTCTGCAGCAATTCAAGGAAATGAAGCCTTGAAAGTTGAAGTAAACAATTTGTACAGGTGTCCCAACTTGTGTTGATTACTTCAAAACCTTCTGTGTGTCTTAAAGCAGAGCGGGTGCAGACTGTGGTAAGACATCCTCCGAAGTGCTACTTGGACAATATTACAGAGATAATGGCAAGGAAACGGCAGTTAACAAATGAAATGAGACAGAGCAGCATTACCCTTAGAAGTGTAGGACTTTTATTGAGAGAAGTTGCAAAAAAAAAAAAAACAAAAATCAAAGTGTCGGTGAGTCCAGTGATGTCCTCCACAATCCAAAGGCAACTGGAAACTGGAAGAAGCTGTGATAGGAAGAGAGCCAAAGTCACAAGCCAATCAGAAGACAAGTTTCTGAGGGGGTCACCACCTTGCATGATCGCAGGGGCCTCACAGCACAACAGCTTAACAGTGCAGGTCAGTCTGTACTCTGAAGGGGTGCCGGTTTGACAGGCCGAGTGGCAGGAAGAAAGCCGTTCTTTATGTTAAAGGGCCTTGAAAGACCAGCTGTGGACCACAAGTCTTATTGGCTGACGAATCCAAATTTGAAACCTTTGGTTCAACGTGCAGGGTGTTTATAGGCCGTCGAGTTGTGAAAGGATGGCTCCTCAGGGTGTGACACCAACGGTCAAACATGGAGGAGGAAGTGAGAAGCTCTGGGGTCCTTTAGCCGGAGGCAGAGTTGGTGACTGGCATTGTGAATCACAAGGGGTTAGCACAGTTTGGCTGTTAGATCAGCAAAAGGCGCAGGCTACTAAATTCAAAGTCTGTATACTTAATGATTCCTTGACTTGTTCTTTTATTTGCCATTGTTTATTTGTTCTATGACTTCATTTCATGAAACATTAAGGCATTAAGGTTCAAGGTTGCTTTATTTAGTTCTGTTTACACAAGAAAACGTGAAGTTTGCCTTCTCAGTTGCATCTAAAAGACAGAAGGGAATGAAACGAAACAAATTGAGACGAGACGGGTTAAGGTCAGGCAGTTTGACTGATTGTGCATATTTACACAAAAATGGTTACAGGATGGGGCGGCATGGTGGGTAGCGCTGCTGCCTCGCAGTAAGGAGACGTGGGTTCACTTCCCCGGTCCTCCCTGCATGGAGTTTGCACGTTCTCCCCGTGTCTGCGTGGGTTTCCTCCCACAGTCCAAAGACATGCAGGTTAGGTGCATTGGCGATCCTAAATTGTCCCTAGTGTGTGCTTGGTGTGTGGGTGTGTGTGTGTGCCTTGCGGTGGGCTGGCATCCTGCCCATGACCCTGTGTTAGGATATAGCCGGTTGGAGACGCATTCCCTTTTCAAATAATGGGGAGAAACACGAGGTGGGGCAGCAACGAGCCTCACCGCCCCTCGGACTGCACTCTCCTCACACACTGACGGGGTTGATGCCTGCGATTGGCGCGTATAAGGTTTGTAGACATGTTTATTATACACCCTGACTTTCCACAGTCTGGCTAACATCTTTAATGAATGTGTGTGACATATTTTGTTCTTGCCGATCGGACATAAAACCACAGTGAAAAGGCACAAGGTGAGTACTGTGCCGCACTTGGGGGGGGGCGCATGTGAGCCCAACAGGTGCTCGTTGCTGCTGTTCTTCTATGCAGAGGCACCAATAAGTTAGTGATATCAGAAAGTCACGTGCACTGCAGCAGGCCGTTATTTTTATTTTTTGTTCCGACTCACTGACAAAATGGAAGATTAACACTAGAATTACCAAAGCCTACGAAAAAACTCGTAACTCCGCCCCACCCTAAATCCATTCGTACCTCTCCGTCAGCGTCTTTTGTCTTGTAAATGTGTCGATAAGCAGCAAGCAGCCTGCTATGACAACCACCGCACAAAGTTTTCTCAGCTCAAGTCTGTTTACCTCTGTTGTCAGTCGCTTAGAGTTGTATAGACTAGAGGAAATACTATATCGTTATTTGGAACACATGCTTTTCTTGTGTGTTCCATGTCTACAGCAATCTATGTAAACACATCGTTAGAACAGAAATGTTTTTCATGTTTTAGTAACAATTGACAAAATGTAGAGATGAAGCGTATAATGTGTGAAGCCATCCATCTATCCATCCATCCTCTTCCGCTTATCCGAGATCAGGTCGCGGGGGCAGCAGCTTGAGCAGAGATGCCCAGACTTCCCTCTTCCCGGCCACTTCTTCTAGCTCTTCTGGGACAATCCCAAGGCGTTCCCAGGCCAGCCGGGAGACATAGTCCCTCCATCGTGTCCTGGGTCTTCCCCGGAGCCTCCTCCCAGTTAGATGTGCCCGGAACAACTCGCCAGGGAGGCGTCCAGGAGGCATCCTGATCAGATGCCCGAGCCACCTCATCTGACTCCTCTCGATGTGGAGGAGCAGCGGCTCTACTCTGAGCTCCTCCCAGATGACTGAGCTTCTCACCTTATCTTTAAGGGAAAGCCCGGACATCCTGCGGAGGAAACTCATTTCAGCCGCTTGTATTCGCGATCTCGTTCTTTCAGTCACTACCCATAGCTCATGACCATAGGTGAGGGTAGGAACGTAGATTGACTGGTAAATTGAGAGCTTTGACTTACGGCTCGGCTCCTTTTTCACCATGACAGACCGATGCAGAACCCGCATCACTGCGGACACCTCACCGATCCGCCTGTCGATCTCACGCTCCATTCTTCCCTCACTCGTGAACAAGACCCCGAGATACTTGAACTCCTCCACTTGGGGCAGGATCTCGCTACCAACCCTGAGAGGGCACTCCACCCTTTCCCGGTTGAGGACCATGGTCTCGGATTTGGAGGTGCTGATTCCCATCCCAGCCGCTTCACACTTGGCTGCCGACCGATCCAGAGAGAGCTGAAGATCACGGCCTGATGAAGCAAACAGGACAACATCATCTGCAAAAAGCTGTGACCCAATCCTGAGTCCACCAAACTGGACCCCCTTGAAATTCTGTGCATAAAAGTTATGACCAGAATCGGTGACAAAGGGCAGCCCTGACGGAGTCCAACTCTCACTGGAAACAGGTTTGACTTACTGCCGGCAATACGGACCAAGCTCTGACACCGGTTGTACAGGGACCTTATGTGTGAAACCCGAAGTCCAAATATCAGATAAACAATTTCACAAAAGGTACAAGTATAACAAAAAAAGTGCACTTCTATTCCAGAATATAACTGCACTCTGGACCCCGTCCAGTTTGCCTACCGTTGCAACAGGTCCACTGAGGATGCCATCTCCATAACACTTCACACCACCCTGTCTCATCTGGAGAACAAGAACTGTTATGCCAGGCTGCTGTTTGTGGACTACAGCTCTGCATTTAACACCGTCATTCCATCCCAGCTCATCGCTAAACTCCTGGATCTGGGGCTTAGCTCTGCACTGTGTAACTGGGTACTGGACTTCCTCACTGGCAGACCTCAGCAAGTGCGTATTGGTGGAAAAACCTCCTCCATCATCACCATCAACACTGGCACCCCACAGGGCAGCGTGCTGAGCCCCCTGCTTTACTCTCTCTACACCCTGCGTAGCTAAGTACAGCTCTAACACCACCCTCAAGTTTGCTGACGATACCACTGTAATAAGTCTGATCAGCGAGGACAATGAGACGGCCTACCGGGAGGAGGTCAGACTCCTGTCAGAATGGTGTCAGGACAACAACCTCACCCTCAACGTTAGCAAAACTAAGGAGATGATTGTGGATTTCTGCAAACAGGCAACAGAGCACAGCCCCATCTACATCGGAGGTGAGGCTGTGGAGCAGGTCAGCAGCTTTAGATTCCTCGGAGTCACCCTCACTGATGACCTTAGATGGGCAAGTCACACTGCGGCAGTAGTCAAGAAAGCCCAACAACGCCTCTACTTCCTCAGGAGACTGAGTAAAGCCTGGATGTCCCTGTGGAGATTCTACAGGGTGTACTGTGGAATCCATCCTGACAGGAGGCATCACGTCCTGGTACAGCAGCTGCTCAGTTCAGGACTGCAGAGCTCTACAGCGTGTGGTGAACACAGCACAGCAGATCACGGGCACATGACATCCACACTACACGCTGTCTCAGGAAAGTGAACCGTATCAGGCGGGACCCCCAGCCACCCTGCACTGTCACTTTTCACCCTCCTCCCATCTGGGAAGCGACTGAAGTCCATCTGGACGCGCACCTCCAGGTTCAGGAACAGTTTCTACCCAACTGCAATCAGACTCGTGAACAATCGTTAACCTTGTGTTGGCTGGGATTGGCTCCAGCAGACCCCCCCGTGACCCTGTAGTTAGGATATAGCAGGTTGGATAATGGATGGATGGATTTCTTACTGCTGTATCACTAAGGGAGGGGTATCGCCTTTTTATATTATACTAGCTGATTACCCAGTGGCTTCACTCGCTGAGTGCAAGGGATAAAAATAAAATGTAGTATATAAATTATTAAACAGTGAAACATTAACATGTAAGAAGTAAAGATACATTGAGCAGTACTGGAGTGCTTTCAGGTGAAGCACATTTTAAAGGCGCTATAACAACAACAACAACATTTATTTCTATAGCACACTTTCATACAAAAAGTAGCTCAAAGTGCTTTACATACTGAAGAAAAGAAAAATAAAAGACAAAATAAGAAATTAAAATAAGACAACATTAGCACAACAGGTAAGGAGCACTAACAGCAGCTTCAATGTATTTGGATCATCTCTCGGTAGCCGACCCCTTGTGAAAGGCGCTACACAACCGCTGTGGTATAGAAATTACATTTTCTATGCGATCCTGCAAATTTCTGCCTGACAACTTTGCACTACGTGCCTGTGATTTAAGAGAAAAATTATTCTGAGAAATGTGGATGCTGCGCTTCCGTGCTAAACGGGCAGAAGGTCCAAACAATTCCCAAGTCCAAAACTTAACATGAAGAGGTCGGTACATCTTCTTAGATGTAAACCCTCCATCTTCTTAAAAGAATTAATCACAAAAGCAACCTTGAATGTTGCGGGGTTTTAGTGATCTGAACTCACCTTAAGAGACAGTAAGAAGTCGTGCAGCGCAATTTACAAAGAGACTTTTGCTTCGATGGCGCAGATCACACTCATT
>JANRMT010062810.1:6181716-6191896 GCA_026402145.1 Polypterus bichir lapradei
GGATGCACTGTACCTTTTCACATGGACAGCACAAGTGACAGATAACTCGATTACTTAAATATACTGTAAAGCTGTAACGGCCGACCCCTTAGCCAGCCGGCAGCTACACTACCAAGACCTGTGGCCTGGATGAATTACTGAGGCGAACCTACACATACCAAGTCGTACCTCTAACAAATAATATTTTCCCCTCAAGCGATGGTTTAAACACAAGCACACAAAAGCAGATATGTAAAATAGGTGTACAAATATATTAAATGAAACACTAACAAAAAAATGCAAATTCCACACTAGAAAATATATATATATAGATATGTATATCCCTCCACCAAAGCAGCAACGTGAAAACACCATACAGTGGAACCTCGGGTCACGACCGTAATTCGTTCCAAAACTCTGGTCGTAACCAGATTTGCTCGTGACCCAAACTAATTTCCCCCATAGGATTGTATGTAAATACAATTAATCCGTTCTGGAAAGTACGAACTGTATGTAAATATATTTTCTTTAAAGATTTTTAAGGACAAAAATAGTTACTTATACCATGGAATGCACAGCGTAATAGTAAAGTAAATGTAAAAACATTGAATAACACTGAGACAAACACCCAGGCTCCCTGCTCAGCAGCCCGCTCTCTCTCCTTCTCTCTCTCCCCCTCACACCGGCTTTCTCCTCCTGCTTCCTGCCTTCTCCTGCAACCTCCCATTGTTTCCTGTTCTCTTCTTTTTCCCTTTAGCCGAGTCGTGCTTCTATTTATGAAGAGGACGTGGTAGTCGTGGCAATCAGCAGCTCCTGGGAACAATTACGGATGCGGACCGCTTCTCACCTGTGCGCTCAGGTGAGAAACGCCCACATCACGAACTCCTCAGGAACCGCTTTGGCCAAACACCACCACGCCCCTCGCTAAGCCGCGAGTGCGGTGATTATTTATTAAAACTGGCCTTTTTGACGGGAGCTGTGGACCGGCTATACCTCAGGAGGAAGCTGAGTTGAGAGGAGGTTACAGTTTTGAAGGAGAGTCCCTCTGTGTGATGCACTGAGAACAATGTACAGTACACGGAGAGACTGAACACGTGCAGAAATCATCGGCGCGTACAAACCGGAAGGGAAACTGGCTTGTTCGTCACCCGAGTGTGTGGTCGTGAACAGATGCAAAAGTTTGGCGAACTTTTTGGTCATAACCTGATTTGTACGTGGTTCAAGACGCTCGTGAACCGAGGTGCCACTGTATATACAATAACAAACCCTCCCTTGCCCCTGCACTGTATACCAAACATAAAACACAAATAACAATAATGAATGAATACTGAAATGACAATGATCGTGAACTTCAGTCCGGGTATATTACTGTCCTGAATACAGATGACTGAACAACAAAGAATGGATGTGCTTGAATCTCCCAGAAAAATGGAACAATCTCACCGTCTTTCCTCGGAGTATGGTGGATAATGAAGTCCAAGCCTGGGGTTTTTGGCGATGATTGAGCTGAAGTGAATCCAGTGGAATGGGAAACAAACTGGATACAAAGCGCGATGTGAACAATAGCAGGAAGTGATGGTTCGTTGTCGTTAAATGAAATCTCCATATTTCTCCTTCCTCCTCTCTCCTTCCCCTCCTGATTGTTTAAATAGTAAAAAGCCAGATATAACTGAATGTGAACAGGTGTTTTCCATCCTGGGGATGCAGTCTCTCTCCCTCATCCGTCCCCTCTGCACTTACAGGGATAACATTCGCTGACGTACACAAAGAACATTAAACGGGATGATGGAAACAACACGCGCTCAGCACACACATCGAATACATTATTACTATGTAGCCCCACTATACAGTCATATGAAAAAGTTTGGGAACCCCTCTTAATTCTTTGGATTTTTGTTCATCATTGGCCGAGCTTTCAAAGTAGCAACTTCCTTTTAATATACAACATGCCTTATGGAAACAGTAGGATTTCAGCAGTGACATTAAGTTTATTGGATTAACAGAAAATATGCAATATGCATCATAACAAAATTAGACAGGTGGGCACCCTAACAGAGATATGACATCAATACTTAGCTGAGCCTCCTTTTGCTCCTTTGAGCCTCTAGACGCTGTCCTCCTATAGCCTGTGATGAGTGTCTGGATTCTGGATGGAGGTATTTCTGACCATTCTTCATACAGAATCTCTCCAGTTCAGTTCAATTTGATGGACAGCCTGCTTCAAATCATCCCATAGATTTTCGATGATATTCAAGTCAGAGGACTGTGAAGGCCATTCCAGAACATTGTACTTCTCCCTCTGCATGAATGCCTTTGTAGATTTTGAACTGTGTTTTGGCTCGTTGTCTTGTTGGAATATCCAACCCCTGTGTAACTTCAACTTTGTGGCTGATGCTTGAACATTATCCTGAAGAATTTGTTGATATTGGGTTGAATTCCTCTGACCCTCGACTTTAACAAGGGCCCCAGTCCCTGAACTAGCCACACAGCCCCACAGCATGATGGAACCTCCACCAAATCTGACAGGAGGTAGCAGGTGTTTTTCTTGGAATGCGGTGTTCTTCTTCCGCCATGCAAAGCGCTTTTTATTCTGACCAAATAACTCCATTTTTGTCTCATCAGTCCTAAAGCACTTTGTTCCAAAATGAATCTGGCTTGTCTAAATGAGCATTTGCATACAAGCAGCAACTCTGTTTGTGGCGTGAGTGCAGAAAGGGCTTCTTTCTCATCACTCTGCCATACAGATGTTCTTTGTGCAAATTGCGCTGAATTGTAGAACGATGTACAGATACACCATCTGCAGCGAGATGTTCTTGCAGGTCTTTGGAGATGATCTGTGGGTTGTCTGTAATCATTCTCACAATCCTGCCTCTGCATATGTCGCTCCTGTATTTTTCTTGGCCTGCCAGACCTGCTGGGTTTAAAAGCAACTGTGCCTGTGGCCTCCCATTTCCTGATTCCATTCCTTACAGCTGAAGCTGACAGTTTAAACCTCTGAGATGACTTTTTGTAGCCTTCCCCTAAACCAGGAGACTCAACAATCTTTGTTTCAGATCTTTTGAGAGTTGCTTTGAGGATCCCATGCTGTCTGTCACTCTTCAGAGGAGAGTCAAAGGAAAGGAAGCACAACTTGTGATTGACTTTGATTGACCTTAAATACCTTTTACCACTCATGATTGGACACTCCTGTCTATGAAGTTCAAGGCTTGACGAGCTCATCCAACCAAGTAATCAGCATTGAGCAGTGACAGGCATTCAAATCAGCACAATGACAAGGGGACCCACATTTTTGAAGAGCCAGTTTTTCACATTTGATTTCATTTCATACAACTAAATACTGCGTCACTAAAAATCTTTGTTTGGAAAACACCGCAGTGCTCAGATTATCATAGGAAATGAAAGACACACCACTGTTATCTTTTTTGTTGAAAGGAGAGTCAATTATTATGCAGACTGAGAGGGGTTTGTTTCATATGACTGTATTATGTATCAAATTAGAAATTGTTGTAATACATTCAATTTTGCTAATATTACATTTTATCTAAAGACATGAAGCCATTCATTGTCACAGATATAGGAATAGAGGATACCAGGAAAGGGGCAAATAGTTTTTTTACAGCCAGTAGCTGCTTGATTCAAATTTAGATTAAATTATTCTTTCTTTTGCTAAGATGTATATTTTTCTCCTTTACGACAATTAACAGTTGTTACCTACAAGAAAGACTCATGAGGGTAGGTGCAGGGAATATCAAAGATTTAAACGACTCTAAGTCTCACTACTAAATCCTCAAAACCACCGACCTCTACTCTAGTCTAAGAATAAGGGCGATAAAATTGATCTGTCATCTTGGACACTCTGCTGATCACTACCAAGAGTTATGAAGCCAAGCATCAGTGATGTGTGCAAGTGGCCAAGCTTTTGTGACTGCGTGTGAACAAAGAGATAAATAATGTGGGCAGGAAGGAAATGTTGCCTACGAAGTAAACCTCCACATCTCCCGCATGATCCCTTCTTGAGCTTACAGCTGGCATCCATACTGCTAACCAGGGCACAGTCATGATAGATAGAACGAACAACCTCCTTCGTCATTGGCACCTACATCTTAGTGATTATGGGCAGTTGACAAACAGCCCTTTTGTTCCCCTTTGGCGTTGTGACCCTCAAGGTTTCGTGCTTGACTTACTATTGCCGAACACCTCAGTTCCCAGCATGACCCCATATTCAACATGCATAGAGATAATATCCACCTCTGTATGATGCCACAATCATCGACCACCTAACCGCTGTACTGGACACCGAGGTAGCGCAGGTGCTCTGGTCAATTTTGAAGGAAAGGTACCAGAAGATGAGGGGGATTAAAGGGTGCAGGCAAAAAAAAACAAAAAAAAAAAACGTTCAAACAAACAGGCAGGAGTCAAATTGCCACGTGATAAACCAGACTATACCAATGTCAAAGCATAAACCCGAGTCGTAATCCTACAAAGAATCCAAGTTCCTAAAATTAATTTGTTTTTCTTCCCATACCTAACCTAACTGAGTAATGTTCAGGGAACAGAAAGCTGTGCTCTGCCATTTGAAATCCATTTGAAGTCTAAGCAACAATAAACATAGTGTACGCATGCACAATGTCATTGCCATATTTGCCACAGTAAAAGTACACATGCAAAAAATCCACAACATGAAACTAATCAAACCAGGATTGTCAATAAACTTGCAATTGTCTCAAGCATATCAGCATAAGGAAGTTGAACCTAACAAGTCTGACAGACTGAATGATCTTCCCCTCTTTTGTCCAACTTCGCACGTCCCAGAATTTTCTACAAAAAGGATCCATTTTGACTTCTACTCTTAACTGAAATCCAAATCCTGCCGACTACGCCAGTTCTATCACCGCTTGGCTTTGTATCAATGACGAATCAATATCAGAATGTTGCAGTACCATTTCTAAATAAAAAAAAGAATCTTCTGCTACCTTGTAGTGGGTTCTTGGAAGCTTCATATACAGTATTAGGAAATATATATACCGAGCTGTGTCATGTAAATAACTTGATTGCAAGTTAGTATAATTTTTATCTTTTTTTACACCAGATCATCATTTTGTAATCTCGACATTTTGTGCCTCCCAGAAGGGTCTATGTGCCACATCACTGATACTTGGCTTCATAACCCTTGCGTAGTGATCAGAAGAGTGTCCAAGATGACAGATCAATTTTATCCCCCTTATTCTTAAAAATCGGCACTAGTCCACTTCTTCTCCACTCCTCAGGCGTCCTCTCACTTTCCAAGATTCCATTAAACAATCTGGTTAGAAATTCTCCTGCCATCTCTCCCAGACATCTCCATGCTTGACCAGGTATGTCATCTGGACCACCGGCCTTTCCATTCTTCATCGCTCCTTAATTCCTCCTTGCTAATCCATTGCACTTCCTGATTCACTATCTCCCCATCATCTACCTATTGGCCAAAAAAGGAGGCACAGAATGCTGTGCAACGTCTCCAATAAAATGCCCCTGGGACTTTTTCTTTAAACCAGTTTTTTGATTTTCCATTAAGTGGGCTACCGGTTGGCCCTCAAACCATTACTTTCTCCCTCTTGACGTTTCATTGCACAACGGTTTATGACTGTGTGGTTTCTACTGCTGAAGGCCCCTCGTAGATGTAAAAATCGACTTTTATTGCTCCAACATCACAGAAGTTTGTTAAAGCTATTATATTGGACTTTCAAAACTCAACTTGGTGTTTATTTAGAGCAGGGGTGCCCAATGTGTCGATCGTGATCGACCGGTAGATCGTGCTGCATTCAGAATTTTTTTTTTTTTTTAAACGTTAGTCTATCATATATCCTCCCTATGGCATTTGCCACTTTATTGACATACAGGGCCAGCCAGTCTGAGATCTCTTCTCTTCTAATACACTGGTCATCCCGCACGCACGATCAAACGCATGAGCTACTGCAAAACTCCGGCTGTGATCTAGTTAGCCTTCCAATTTATATCGACTAAAGAAGGGATTTCAAAAAAAATGTTTGGGGAGGGCATGGGCTGGATGTGGGATTGGAAGAGGATTTTTTTCTCATAATGTCACAATCGAAGTGCGTTTGTCTGATCTGTCAATCGATCATTGCTATTCCAAAGAAGGAAAATGTGGAAAGGCACTTTGGAACTGTTCATAAAAACTAAAAAACTGACTTCCTTCCGAAAAGCGATCTGAGAAAGAGACAGGAGAGGGAACTAAAATCGCAGTTAATCGGACAGCCGTCATTTTTCACTCGGCTGAATTCAAAAACTCCTTGACTGTATGTCAATGTAGGTAGATCATTTCGACCTGGTCATTTTAAAAGTAGCTCGCAAGCCGAAAAAGTGTGGGCACCCCTGGTTTAGAAGAATTAAGTGGATAGGACTGGCGAGCTTTGTGGGGCTGAATGGCCCGTTCTCGTCAAAAGATTTCTAATGTTCTTATATTTACTTCCATACTAAAGCTGAATCAATGTTGTTTATCCAGTAAGGCCATTTCCTTCCCCACTTCATTTCCATTGCCATCCCGTGTTCCAAATCATTTCACCGATTTGCCCCATGTGTCAGTATGTGCTCAATCAGTGGTACTACAGAAAACGTCGACTGGCTGACCGATCAAATCCACAGGGCCCACCCTGACCAAGCACTAAACTTTTAAAAAGAATGGAGAGGTAGGGGGTGGGGAAAAAAAAAAAAAAAAAAAAAAAAAAAAAAAAGAGTAATTTGTTAATTTTTTTTTATTGTTGTCATTATTACTCTAGCACCAGAAGCTTTACAGGGGTGTTGTCAAATCAAAATGAGAATATACACGACAGATTCAACGTAGACACACTCAGATTTTCAGAGACCGCTGCAATACCGTCAACCAGCCACTTAACCCTGATAGGCTGGCAGGCAGCGGGCTTCCTCTGCTGAATCCTTGGCAGGCCTCGCTTGCACATTAGTCTGTTTGGTGGCAGTGGAGCTCCACCAGCCGCGGCACGTAAAACCACTTCCACATGGTAGTAGCATTTGTCAGTTAAATAGGAACGCCGGGAATTAAATACTCCTCTTTACATATACACAAGGTATGCTGTGAAAGCATATTTGTATACAAACATATAAAAATACTTAACTAGTCCGATAAGAAAATAACGTATAAAAGTATATAGCAAAAACACTTAAATCATTAATGGAAACTTCAATCCCGTCTTGCTTAGGGTAACATGAAGAAGGTACAAGAAGAGTTGGACTGGTTTGTATCCCCTTCTTTTTGGAAAATCCTGCCGTCGAAGGAAGACGAGGCGACTCCCAAAGGCCTTGGAGTGACGGGCAGCCTTTGAGCCTATTGAGGAGAAGGGAGGAGGAGTTTAGGGGCGGAACTACCCAGGTTGACATTCTTTGGGACTCCTTGACCTCAGAAGTCGGCTTTGGCGTGCCATGCGCTTTTCATTCGAACATTAGCCGCTCACTCCATTCGGCTCCTGCTCAAGTAGAAATCCCGAACTCTTCATATGTAAAAATCGACTTTTATTGCTCCAACATCACAGAAGTTTAAAGCAATACTTAAGCTTGTCCATGAATCAAAACGGCTTGATTTGGTGGAGAGTGGCACATAGGTTCTTCAATTTACTATTTTTTTTTATTATTTTATATATTTATATTTATATATATTTATATAGAGATTTTTTCTTAACTGGAATTCTTTATGTACAGTAGCTGATTAGCAGATATAAAAAAAGACGAACAGACACGCAACGATGGCACAACTTACAAGATGCAGAAGCGTGATTAAAACACCTCACGTAATAAGGCATGATTACCAATAGCTAAAAACAAGTTTCATTTAAAATCAGTTCTCAAAAACAAAAACGTCCACGGAGGACAGAAGTCTGTTAGGATAATCAAAACAGGACTCGTGTGGCAATGAAAAAGCTGCTTTAGTAGTGTTCTGCTCCTTTCGTGTGTCACGGGTTTAGTGAGACGCCTTCACTTTTCATGCCAGACTCACCGGTGACTGAAACTAAGGCTGTCACCGTTGTGACCTTCCTTACAGGTCATGCACAAATACAAGATGGCCGAAGTCAAATGCAGGAACAGGGGACCATTGACGGTGGCAGCTGGTGGTGAGGGTTGTGGTAGAGGTGGAGGTGGCAGCAGCAGAGTGTTTAATGGGATGTAACTCCCTCAGAAGATCACACAATGACACCCACTCTTGTCCTTTTCCTTGCGTGTTGGCTCTGGAGACGGTGGGCACTCCTGCTCTTGAAACTTTCTGAAAAAGATAGAAGAGAGATGAAGACTACTCAGTGTGGGAGATGGAGAAGTACTGCATGTAAAGGTTAAAAACTGTGGGCTGTTGGTGACTGCCCCATTGAGGGGGCAGTGATCACCTCCATCCTACTTTCTCTAGAACAGATGTTGGTATCCTTGTGCCAACTCTTTTAGAATCGGAAGGGTTAAAGCAGTCGTGCAGCACCTTCACCGCTGGGTGGCAGGAAGTGTGGCTTAATGGCTGACTGGAAAGCAAGATGATGATGCCAGGTCAGCTCCAACCACCAACTCCCTACAAGTGTCTCAAAGGAATACGCCACAAAAAAAAAAAAAAGGATATTTTTTAAAATATGTTACTTGCTTCCAGCTTTGTACGAGAAAAATGGTTCATTTTGATTATTCAAGGAGAATAGAGTGTGAAAATAGAATAGACAAAAGCAACGGAAAAGGGTTGGGTTTTCTTGAAGCTCCCCTTTTAATAGCAACAAAACTAATAAACAATGAAAAACAAAAATAAACCAAATTAACAAGCGCTCGGCTCTTTCTCTGGGTCGGAGTGGCTCCTACAGAGACGGGCAGATCCCCAAACTGGACAGCGACTTCCAGCTGGATCTGTTCTTTTATATGATCAGGTCAGAAGAGGCGGGTCTCCTGATATACACAGGAAGTGGTGTGGGAATCTTCCTTTTCTTTGGGGTGGAAGAAGGATGAGAGGTTAGGGACCGTCTCTTGAACAAACCTGTCCTCCATTTTAAATCTTGTGCAGAGCCTCCAGCGCACTCCTGAAACGATCAACGGGGACCCAAACTGAATAACAGCAAATAACATTGAAATGTCCATGGGGAAACAAAAAAAATCTAATGCTACTCGTGCTGAATAATTGGGTATATAATAATTGGGAATCCATTTGTTGGGTACGCAGTCATGCTTTTGTTCAAAATATTGTTAAATAAACCACTTTCAAAAAATATGCTTGTTCACAATGGGACCGCATTAAAACAGAGCTGAGCTCTTGAACTGAAGACCTGCCTCTCCTCTAGTTCGTTGATCGGTAAGCCACAATTTCAGAACTTTCAGGATTTCATCGGCTGTTTGTGAAACAGTGTTGGTGAAATGAGCACACAAATGACCAACAACATCGGTGTTGACACCAAAGTCTGAAACTGATTCAAGCTTGAACTACCTGGATGAAGGCCCAAAGCTGGAAATCCAGGCCAGGAGAGCTCAAACAACAGCAGCACTCAAGTGACTTATGCAAATCTGGAATGACAGCATCTTAACTATCTGCTCCAAAGTAAGACTGATGTCCTCCCCGGTCACATGAATTTTCTTGAAGAGCTGGCGCAAAGATTTCAATCCATGCAAAAGAGCTGCTATTGGAAGACCTTGAACATCTCATAGGCCACATCTGCAGCACATAAGGAAATCCACCAGAACATCACATAAGCCTTCAGAGTTAGTGATGAGATAGTGATCATCTGTTCATTATAGTCAAAAAAAAAAAAGCAGAAACTGAAATAGTACTGCCATGTCACCAGATCATCGGGCCATCTTGAAGGATAAGGGTTAAGGGAAATGTGATGTGATGAAATTCAGTTTTGGAACTGTCTGAGATGGAAAGAGAAATCAACTAGATGCGTGAATCTGACATCGTGGAGTTTTGTTGTTGTACTCCTGATCCATCATGTGGCTTTGAGGGATTTCATTTCACCTGACAGGGGCTGCACTAGAGAAATATGAAGATAGCTAAACTGCAAATGCAAAGTGCTTATGATGACACTCACTGTAGGGAGGCACTATACAGTATAAGTGGGACAGAGAAGAGGTTTTCCCATTTTATTGTTGAATAGCATGGAGTCACAGTGGATTTTATTTAGCATTTTTGACACCAAGCAAAAGAAAGACTCTTTAATGTCAAAGTGAAAACAGATTT
>JANRMT010062810.1:6193263-6204120 GCA_026402145.1 Polypterus bichir lapradei
GCCCAAAAAACTCCAGTTTTGTTTCATCACTCAAAACAACAGAATCCCAAATCTTATGTGGCTTATTTGAGCATGTTGGAGCGGACTTTTCTTGTGCCTTCTGGTCAGTAGTGGTGTACGCCTTGGGGTTTGGGCATGGAGACACCTTCAGTGTTTAGTATGCACTTTACTGTGGAAACTGAAACCTCAGTGCCATGCTGCCACTAAGTCCTTTTGCAGTCACTTGAGGGTTTTTAGCCACCTGCCACCACAGAAATCTGGTGCCAGCTGTTGATCGCTTCCTCTTTTCTGTCATGTCCAGGCAGTATAGCCAGTGGTCCTTTAACTGTGAACTTGCGAACTATGCTTCCAAAGGTATCTCTAGGAGCATTCGTTGCCTTTGGTGTCTTTTTGTATCTGACTCCTTGTTTGTGTGAGGCACTAATCTCTTCTCATAACTTTTTGGACAATTCTGTTGACTACCCATTTTTCTAAAATGTAATTAAACTTCACTGTGTCCACGCGCATAACCACTCCAGGCATTTGAGGCGTTTGATGTGATAGCCAATAGAAATTAGTCAGGCTAATACAGTGGAGCACTTTAAAAAACTACTAAAAACACATTATTTTAACATGGCTTTCTCAGAGCTTCATTTTAGTTTAATCCTGATAATTTGTATATGCGTTTAATTATCATTATCATTCATGGTGGCTCAGAAATCCGTACTAACTCCTAATTTCTCTGCTGTTCTTTTACTGGTTTTCTTTGGTGGCGATCTGCGCCACCACCACTTGATCAAAGCACCGTGATGTCCCTGTACTGATGGATTAAAGGCCAGAACTCCACCTGACCTCCATCATCAAGTTCTTCCATGTGACCCCTGAATACCATGAGGAATGATTGAGGTCATTTATGTTAAGTATAATGCCTAGAGGGGGTTGGTCAGTCTTGTGGTCCCGGTACCCCTGCAGATTTTATTTTATTCCAGCCATCTGGATTTTTCTTTTTTTTGGTTTCTCTTGGGCTTCTTAACGCCAACAGCAATAAGCCTCCATAGCTCCTCACTGGGACTGCCAAAACCAGATGTGTTTTCTCTCTCTCTAATATATATATATTGTTCTTTTAAATAGCTTCTGTAAAAAGCCATATTTCGCCCTTGGTTGTCACTGAAAACCAAGATAAATTGAGCTTTTGCCTGTCCGCTCCAGAGCAGGTGTCTGTCCTTCCTGAGCTCACCTTAGAAAGCCAGCCACCCCAGTCAAACTGGAATGTCCTGCATCACTGTACATTGTCACCTAAACACCAAGATGAAAAAAACACAAAAAGTCAGTTGTGATCTGACCCATGGCTAACAGAAACAAAAATGCCACCCCAAGAGGGCTTAAATTAGGCCATCAATGAATGTGCCGTGGAGAAGAGAAAGAAGGAACGGCTGCTCATTAAGCCTGCTCCCCAGCTCCATCTCTGATGGTTGTCTGCGACCTCTAGCTATCCACGGCTCATCAAAGCTCTATGGCACTAGGGTACGCTCTCCACCACCCGATCAAAGCACCGTGCTGTCCCTACATTGATGGATTGAAAGCCAGAGGTCCACATGATCATCACCATCAAGTTCTTTCATGTGACCCCTGAATACCATGAGGACTGATTGAGGTCATTTATGTTAGGTAGAATGCCTAGAGGGGGGTAGGTGGTCTTGTGGCCTCAATTTTATTTATTTTTTTCTGCAGCCGTCTGGCGTTTTTTTTTTTTTTGTTGTTTTTTTCTGTCCTCCTGGTCGTCAGACTTTAGTTTTATTCTATGTTAATTAGTTTTGCCTAATTTTTTATATTTTGTCTTTTTTCTCTTTCTTCATCCTGAAAAGCACTTTGAGCTCCATCATTTGTATGAAAATGTGCTATAGAAATACACATTGCTGTTTTTATTGTCGATCTCAAGCACAACTGAGAGGCCCTTTATTAGTCGTATCAGGTGTGCTTGAGAAAACATCTGATGTTGCAAATGTGGGCTCCTATGGCGGATTCTGTTTAGGGGGTTGAATAATATTGAGACCGCAGTAGCCATTAAAAGTGGCATTTTGTGTTGAATGCGGGGAAACCACTTAGTAATATTAGTTGTGTTGAGCTATTTAAATTGTTCTTGTTTGATTTGTTTACTGTAAAGCACTTTGAGCTACATCTATTGTATGAAAATGTGCTAAATAAATAAATGCTGCTGTTGCAAACAGCTGAAAGTTTGTAAATTTTGCCAATAAAACTAATTTGCCATGAGGGTTGAATAATTTTAAGTGCAACAGTAGACGAGAACAGGCCAGGCTTGCCAGTCTTATCCACTTAAATCCTCCAAAATAACATCATGTCGAGGTTTGAAGGTCCTTGAAGTCCTACTGTCTACCACACTATGCTGTAGCTTATTCCATGGGTCTGTGGTTCTCTCAGTGAAGAAAAACTTCTTAATGCTTGTGTGAAATTTACCCTTAATCTTCCAACTGCTTCCCCTGTGTTCTCGTTAAACTCATTTTAAAATAGTAGTCTCGATCCACTGGACTAATCCATCCATCCATTATCTAATCCGCTCTATCCTAACTACAGGGTCACGGGGATCTGCTGGAGCCAATCCCAGCCAACACAGGGCACAAGGCAGGAAACAAACCCCGGGCAGGGCGTCAGCCCACCGCAGCCACTGGACTAATTCCATTCAAAATTTTAAACACTTCAGTCATGTCACCTCTTAATCTTCTTTTGCTTAAACTGTAAATCAATCAACATTTATTTATATAGCACATTTTCATACAAAAAAATGTAGCTCAAAGTGCTTTACAAAATGAATAGAAAAATAAAAGACACAATAAAAAATAAACATAAGTCAACATTAATTAACATAGGATAAGTAAGGTCCGTTGGCCAGAGTGGACAGAAAAAACAAAAAAAAAAAAAACTCCAAAAGCTGGAGAAAAAAAAATAAAATAAAATCTGTAGGGGCTCAGCTCTTTTAATATATCCTCATAACTAATCCCCTGTAGCCCTGGATTCTGCCTTGTCACTCTTCTCTGGACTTAAATTAAGAAATAAAAAGATATCTAACACCTGTACTGCCCATGTGAAAAAGTAAATGCCCCCCTTAGTCACTCCCTAAAACAGCTTGCTAAATTTCATTGATAATTTGACTCAGATGAGTGAACATCGCAGGGCCTGCGGAACCTAAACTTCACCATCCGCTGACCTCACCGTACGAGTGAAGTCATCACCACAAGGTTTCTAGAAGAATGCAAGGCCTCGATCAAAGGAAACTCAGAAGAGATGAGGAAACAAGCTTTAAAAACTTACCACTCAGGAAAGGGTGACAAAGCGATTTCTAAAACTCCAGGACTCCAGCACACCACAGTAAGTGCCAATATCTCCAAATGCAGAACATTTGTAACAGGGGTGGGGATTTTCCTGCCTCTGAAAATTACCCCATTGGCACAGCAAGGACTCATTCAAGAAGTCATAGAGCAGTGTTTCTCAACCACTGAATGAGTTGCAGGCAGCCATTATTGGGTGGCTGTGGATTGCCTAAAGCTAATGTCACATTGCGCTAGTTTTTATCGTGGGGCTGTCAGATTCACCAATCGCAGTCGCTGATCTCACTTCTGTACCGTGTCAAATTACATGACTGACCATCACAGACCATGTCACATTTACCGACCAGAACAGTCGTGTTAGCCCCTTTTTCTAACAGCCAATGGTGTATTGCCTGACAGAGCTGTGATTTCTGAAGTGTTACCAGCTGCAGCGAGTTTAGCAGCAATTTGTACCCTTTAATTTTCTCCATTCTGTTATGATATGTAAAACACAAGTCATCAGATAGACAAGTTTCTCTTCTGCTTGTGTGGTTGAAGAGACGTGCGTTCTTTTTTTCCTTGTTGCCACATTCTATGCATTGTACTTCTGGATGAGCATTCATTGGTTTGTCGAGTTATCAGCACTTCTGCATAAACACCCGCCCCTCCGACTAATGTGAAAAGTAGAACCTGTCTGATGGCCAAAAAGGCTTCAATGTCCAGGCCAGGCCTAGCCTTCTTTGCATCTCTGGAAAGGATCTCATCCTAAAGGGCTTAATCAGAATTCACAGTCCCAAAAAGGATTTAAACTGTAAAATGCTGTAAACCTATAATAGAAGCCTACAAGAGGAGGGATGACTGTAAACCCTTAGAACTTTGTCTGGAAAGGGCCTCACCCTAATAGGCTTACTTAGACTTCACATTCCCAAAAGAGATTTAAACCTCAAAAATAAACATATCATAAAATCCTCAGAAGAGGAAGGATGACTACAAACCCTCAA
The DNA here is from genome assembly GCA_026402145.1 of Polypterus bichir lapradei. NCBI lineage: Eukaryota > Metazoa > Chordata > Cladistia > Polypteriformes > Polypteridae > Polypterus > Polypterus bichir. The sequence continues at coordinate 6,197,567 of JANRMT010062810.1, forward strand.
CTCATATAAAAAGGGCAAAGAAATCTTCCCTTTCAAAAGATTCCTGAACGTGCTTAGTAACACATAATAAAATGATTGGCCTAGAAAGGCAACCCACAACCAGTAAACCCCAATACAGAGTCCAGAAGAGTAATCCAAGAACAGAGCAGAAAAAGGATTGAGAATCCATTTTGGATTGGCCAGGGCTGTGGAGTTGGTAGATGAATCCTTCGACTCCGACTCTGACTCCTTAGTTTCCAGTACGTCTGACTGCGACTTCCTGACTCCGACTCCTCTGTATTTAATATGCTAATGTATTTTCCATGTTGAAAAGGCAACGTGCACGTCATTTAACCACAGAACTACTGGCTAGGAAGCTGACTCTCTACCGTATTAGCCAGTTTAAACAAAAGACAAGAACCCGTGAACACACATCAGGCCATAGCACACACCTCCACCTACATCATTATACTTGTTTACACTCAACTGAACTTGTTAAACACATTATATCTGAAATAAAATGAAAACACTTTTTGTAATGTACCATAATCCAGATTACAATATGTGAATGTCAGGTTGTATAACAGTTCAGCTAAACTTCACACCAGTAGTAACACAACTATGCACTGGGCTTTTATTCTTGCATCAGAGAAGTACATAATTATGACTGTTTGTGAAATGAGACATTTGAACTTAATGTATTTTTGCCGACTCCAACCCTGATTCCAGGTACACAAAATTGACTCAGACTCTTCTACTCAGACTCCACAGCCCTGGGATTGACGTTCATGATCTGAAGTCACACAAACTCGGACTTGAGACTGCCCCGAAGTTTCAGAGAAGGAAATTTCACTTACTGGGGGGGGGGGGGGGGGGTTCCAGTTGAAAATTCAGACTAGGAACTTAAAAATTCCAACTTCCCACTGCAAATGGAACGCAGGATAAGCAGTGGCGACATCAGAGTGGCCCTGCCCCCTGGGGTTCCACCCACAAATCACACAGAGCATAAAACACATTTAAAAAGGACAGCGCAAAATTACAGAATTACAAATTCTAATCGAATCGACATTAAGGCATCAAAATTATAGCTTAAAAATTATCAAAAACAGCAAAACACAGAACACACAAATTAAAACTGAGACATAACATTTTGCACTCTAAAGTTAATACTGCTTTGGTTCAATAAACCAATCCATACCTAACTGCGACCTTCACCATCTAACCCAATACTAGCTAGGCCAGGGGTGGTGAACTCCAGGCCTGGAGAGCCACAGTGGCTGCAGGTTTTCATTCTCACCCTTTTCCTAATCAGTGACCAGTTTTCACATCTAATTAACTTTTTCCCCATCACTGCAATAGCCCAGTCATAAGAGTTCAGCCCTCTGAATTGATTCCTTTCTTCATTAAATGACAGCCAAGCAGAAATGAGACGTAACACCAGCTAAACTGGGGCTTTAAACTCCAACCAATTTCACTCCAATCACTTTCTTAATGAGAAGCCAATTCTTGCTGTTAATAAAACCCGTTATTTAATTCCATGGCTTGTTGCTGCTCTCATTCTGCCACAGAACACATTTCCCAAACTGTTGTTTTTCTGTTCTTTCTAAGAGCACTGTCAAAATGTTTTGGTGACCTGAGAGATCAACCTTACCAAGACCATCACCTCAATTTAATTTCAGATATTGTGTAATGGGCACAGGGGACCTGGTCATGTGGTGGCTTGTTTTGGGTCTCATTATTGTTTGGCTGCTAATTAAAGAAAAAGAAACAACTATGGGGCCCGAGTCAAGTAAATTAAAAAGTAATCAGCAGCAAAAACTGGTCACTAATTAAGAAGAAGGCAAGAATGAAAACCTGTAGCCACTGCGGCACTCCAGGCCTGGAGTTTGCCACCCCGAGCACATTTTCTCTGCGTTTCTCCTGGCACAGAACTTTTTTTTTTTTTTTCTCAAAAGACTAACACAGCATAATAGTGAAACAAAAAGCAAAAATGTGTAATAAAAAATAACAAGCAATGTAACATAATAAGTAGAAATAGTGCATGAAACAATGATATTTCATAAGTAGGTTATACTCAAAGAGTTTATGGAATATACAGACCAAAGTGACACATTTAATATTGGCTGAACTTCAAGGCTGCCTACTCATGCCAGCCATGTGCACAATCCTTGGTCGTCAACATTCACTTTAATCGGCATGCCTCACAGGGGCCGCCTGTCACATCACTGATGCACAACTTCAAGGAAGGAAGCCTCCTAGTGAGACGGCACTGAGTTAGTCATGGAGTACAAAGCAGTCTTTGATTTAAGAAGCACCATGAGTAAATGTGAAAACAGATGCACATCTGCAACACCCAGGACCCATTAAAGAGCTTGCAAACCCGCTAATAAAAACTTAGAATAAAAAAAATGAAAGAAGCAAACTAGGGTGACGGTGGAGAAGAAGAAGCAGCAGCAGTACGTGCTGCAAGTGCCAATGGGGACCAAAAGATGCAGCTAAACACAACATACCAACATTATGGTAGAGAGGGTTTGGGATTCCATAGTTTATTTTCTAAGGAGTGTCACAAATAAAGGACACTTGTGCTTTCAAATGACACCAAAATTAAGGTTTGATTATTTATATTAAAAAAAAAAAAAAAAGTTGAAGCAAGTTACAGTAGTGTGATGGTTTGAGAGGGCTGCAGCAGCGTGAAAACTTGCAACTGTGACCTGGATGAGCTGTGCAATGTGGACACTTACAAGTCAACAGTGAAGTGCAAAGTACCTTTGTGCTTTTATTCTTATTTTGGCTTCGCTTTAGCCAACCCAACCACGCCCAACCACCCTCTGGCCTGCACTAAGCGCCAGGTACTTCACATCTACGCTGCTCGCGTATGTTGATTTCACATTCACCAAAAAGAAAATCCATTAATTCTCAAGGATATGCCTCTTCATTGGGAACAAACACTACTTTTCCGTGATGGCAACACGAATAGACGATCTACATGTCTCCGACTTTAAGTTTAAATACAAACAATATTTTTGGTCTCTTTTTGCTGTTCTGTTATTACACAGAGTAATATTACATTACCGTTTGTCTGCGCTAAAGCGATCTTTACTATCATTTTTTTGAGACTTTTGAATTTTAGTACTTGCATAATCTCTAACTTGCTCTGCATGTGTATCGCGCCAACTTTTTTGAATTCTTTACAATGTTATACTTTGTCATCTACTCTTTGTCTTTTATTTCCGGCCCCGGGCGTGGTTATATCTCTTGGCACAAAGTCACATCTCATCCCTGGATGGATGGATGGATGGATGGATAGATATCTCCAACATCTATCTATCTGTTTGTATGCATGTCTGTCTGCTGTTTTCATCAAATTCTTCTATGTGAACCCTGCATACCATGAGGACTGATTGAGATCATTTATGTTAGGTAGAATGCCTAGAGGGGGCTGGGTGGTCTCGTGGCCTTGGAACCCCTGCAGATTTTTTTTTTCCTCCAGCCGTCTGGAGTTTTTTTTGTTTTTTCTGTCCTCCTTGACCATTGGACCTTACTTTTATTGTATGTTAATTAGTGTTCCCTAATTTTAATTATTTTGTCTTTTTTCCCTTTCTTCATCATGTAAAGCACTTTGAGCAACATCATTTGTAAGAAAATGTGCTATAGAAATATGTTTTTATGTGAAAACTACTTAATGGATGTAGATCAAATTTCTTTTTCTATAGTTTGTTTGAACATTCTGGTTGATTTTGCGACTTCTCGCATCGCGCTAAGTATCAGAGCTCTCTTGCGGTACCGATTTATTTGCACTAATTCTGAGAGGCTGCAGGCCGAGGGTAAGACGGGCAGGGCCCTTCTCAGTCACGCATCAGCCTCTATTCGAGTCGGTCTACCTCTCACCACGTGTTGGAGCATAACTTGTCTCCGCTTAGCTAGTGATACCTGTTTGTTCAGCAGACATTACCATCTACAGATTGTTAAGGAGTAACGTTTCATGTTTTTAAGAGAGAGATCAGAGCTACGTGTGTTTTAGAGGGTAGCTGATTATTAGAAGAGATATCAAGGGCACATGCTCTTCTCCCCACGCGGGAGACGCTCTCCTGTCTGAGCTGAACACGATCAGATACAGTGCCAATGTTGGACGATGGAACCTACCTACCTTTCCACTTGGCCAAAATTACATTTTATTTTTTTTGATTCTTAAAGATCGTCCTGTTTCACTTCTACATGGGCAGAGCCGCGGGGACAGCTAGTAAACAATAAATAGTGTTCAAAACAAAAGTGCAACACAGAACTTAATAAATAAAGTCAATAAATAATCTATACTAATAAAAGGCAAAGCCCTCACTGACTGACTGACTCACTCACTCATCACTAATTCTCCAACTTCCCGTGTAGGTAGAAGGCTGAAATTTGGCAGGCTCATTCCTTACAGCTCACTTACAAAGGTTAAGCAGGTTTCATTTCGAAATTCTACGCGTAATGGTCATAACTGGAAGCTGTTTTTCTCCATTTACTGTAATGGAGATGAGCTTGAAAGCCGTGGGGGCGGAGTTTCGTGTGACATCATCACGCCTCCCACGTAATCACGCAGTACGTAGAAAACCAGGAAGACCTCCAAAAAGCACTGAAGAAAACATGCATTATATAATTGAGAAGGCAGCGAAACAATAAGAAGCGAGCGAGTGACATATACAACCATATTCATGAGTTCTGCTACTTCAGAAACAAAGCACGATGTAAACCTAAACTTTAAATTAAGTTCATAGACAGGCTGCCGCTGGCGTTTGTAATTTAGTGCCTGCCCATATAAGGCCGTCCGTCAGCGCCAATCCAATAGAAACACTGCCACTAAATATTCACGGGTGAAGGACTGTGCTTATGCAGAGGAAGATGAGATGGTCAGGGTGGTGTTTGGCACAAACTCAGCGAAACTGCGAGAGAAAGTTTTAAGTGCCGGGACTTCGGTAACATTAGATACAGCCATGGACATAGCACGACATGGCACCAGCACAGCTGGGAAACTTCGATGCATGTACACCGAGCGGCTCACGTGAACTGACGCAGTGCACAGACAAAAAAGCAATAGTTCCAAAGAGCGCTGAACAAAAACCGAATTACACAATTGAAAAGGCAGCAAAAAAATATGAAGCGTCTGATACATACAAGATAAGTATGTAATAAGTACAGCTACTGCAGAAACAAAGCACACGGTGGAAAAAGTGAATGTCCCGCTAAAGGAAGACAGTGTTAAAAAAAAAACCCGTGCATGCAGTGTGTCAGGTCTCAGATAAAGAAGAAGACGAGCTGTTTATTGATGCAGTAAGAAACGAATCTTTTTCATAGCTTCTTTAACACACTGCGTCTCCGCTGCGATACGCGGGTATATATATGTATATATACCCCAATCTACATACTCAAATAATGGATACTTTATTCGCCATCAATGATTGTTTTGGTAAAACCATACTCAGTGTATTCATTAGATGAACGGTAAAAAAGTAAGAGCGAGGGGAGGGTGACTTATTGAGGCATGCAGGCAAAACCACAATAGCACGTGGGTTCGATGTACGAAAAAATATGGACTAAATAGAACTTTAAAAGATATATGTGTCAAATTTAAGGGCCGCGGGCCACATCTGGCCTGGCGTGTAATTATATCCGGCCCACGAGATCATTTTATATACTGTATTATTGTTATTAATGGCCCGGGTATATGAAGCACTAGTAACACAATAAACTACAGATCCCATAATGCAGCGCTTCAGCTGCCTTGCCGAACACTTACCGCGTTAATCAAGTCTAGCTTATGATGGTGCAAGTTATTGCGAAGCTAGCCCACACGATGCCGAAGAGAAAAGGTGATTCTGAAAATAGAGCCTTTAAAAACCGATGGGAGGCTGAGTATATGTTTACTGACATTGCCGGTAAACCAGTGTGTCTCATTTGTGGAGCTAATGTGGCTGTAATTACAGAATTTAATCTAAGACGGCACAATGAGACAAAACATCAGGATAACCTGAAAGACCTGAATGCAATGCACAAGATACAGAAAGCAGAAGAATTAAATAAGAATCTGACACTTCAGCAGACGTTTTTACCCGTGCAAAATCACAAAGTCATTTCAAGTGAAGCTGCTTTTATGGGAGACACAAATGCACCAGTGCAACTTGCCCCACTTTCCCTGTTGCCAAGTAATGTTGAACCAATTCGGCACAACGGTGTTCCCAAATACGCACTTTGTTCATAAACTGAGCGCACTGCGCACTGAGTTCGCACGGCGCTTTGGTGACTTTGAAGAACAAAAAAAGAATTTTGACTTGTTTCGCAACCCATTTGCCGTCGATGTGGAAACTGCACTTGTGCAGATTCAGATGGAGGTGATTGAGCTGCAGTGTAATGGCACACTGAAGGCAAAGTACGATACTGCAGGGCCTGCACAGTTTATTCACTCCATTACCGCAGAAATGCTCCAGCTCCATCTACATGTGGCTCGAACCTTGTGCATGTTTGGTAGCACATATCTGTGTGAGAAGCTCTTCTCAGTGATGAAGACTAACAAAACAGCACACAGGAGTCGCCTCACT
>JANRMT010062810.1:6284365-6301088 GCA_026402145.1 Polypterus bichir lapradei
AGATAGATAGATAGATAGATAGATAGATAGATAGATAGATAGATAGAGTGAAAGGCACTATATAATAGATAGATAGATAGTCAGTGTGGCACAAGTGGCTAAAGTTTTGGACTTTGGACTGCAAACCCTGAGGCTGTGTGCTCAGATCACGCCACTGACCCAGTGTGACCCTGATCAAGTCGCTTCACGCTCCTGAGCCCCAGTAGGAAAATCTAAAGAAATAGAAAGCAATTGTATCTCAAAGGTTGCAAGCTGCCTCAAGGTATCAGCCAAACAGTAATAATAGTTAGAAAAGGCACTATATAGCAGATAGACAGACAGGCACCATGTGATAGATATAAAGATAGGCAGGGCGACATAGTGGTAAAGGTTTTGGACTGCAGACCCCGAGGTTGTGGGTTCAGAGCCCACTATTGGCACTGGGTGACCCTGAGGAAATCCCTTTGCCAACAGTGCTGCAACTGGAAAACCCAAAAGAGTTGGAAGCCGCTGCATCTCACATCCTGCTAAAGGCAACAGTAAAATAATGAGAAATAATATCATGAGGTCACTGGAGCTGCTTTCTCTTGAATATGATGTACACAATCCTCCATGAGGAAAACATTCCTTCCGTAGATGAATTTCTGGTTTTCCTCGTGACCTGGCTTTTATTGACAGTCATTACAAAAGACACGTTTACTCTAAAAGTGTATTCTTTGACTTCAAAGCCTCACCCTTCTCCCTGCAGCAGTGATCTTTATCTCCACACAGTTTCATTTTTGTTTCATCTGACCACAGAACACTCCCCCTCTTCCTCCTCCTCCTCCTTCTGTTCCTCCAGAAGGCCAGGATTTTTGTCCCAGCGATCACCTGCAAGCTCCAGTCTGCTGTTTGGACTCCGCTTGGTCAGGGCATTTCCTTTCGAATTCCACTTTCCTGAAGTAAACACTTGAAGAAGTTAGAAAATATACCGTACACACTTAAATCAATCAATCAATCAACATTTATTTATATAGCACATTTTCATACAAAAAAATGTGTTAAATGATAACTGATCACAACACTACAAAGACAATCAGATGGCGGCCATTTTGTGGCACAGAATACAGGCTAACAGGGGTTTGGAAGTCAGTGAATGTATGAAAAAGTCCACAAATGTGGAGGACAGATTTGTCTGCCTATGGAAGAAAATGTGTAGCAAGAGGAACGATGATCCTGGTGGGCAAAAACCTGCTTGCATTTTAAATTTTTTCTCTCCTAGCTGGCACCCCATGTGAAGCACAGAGAAGGCGGATCATTGGCTTCTCCTGTGTGCTACAAACACTGCCAACTAGTGTTCAGACATGTGCCTGCAGAAGAATTAACCAGCCTTAAAGGTAGGGGGCCCTTAAATACTGAGGGCGGTGCTCTCCTAATTAATTCCGTTAAGACAACTGGCCAATCAGGGGCTCCTAAAAGACATGACATCAATGTCTAGAATATACCAGGCTGTTTAAACTGACATTCAGCTTAGTGTGTGGAAACTTTTGTCCCACTGAACCCCCCCCACCCCACCCCACATCCATTAATCCATCCATTTTCTGTCACTTTTCTGGTTCTGGTTCTGGGGGCAGCAGTCTAAGCAAAGATGCCCAGACATCCTCCAAGTCCTGGGGGTGGGGGGTCTTACCAAGGCATTACCAGCCAGCTGGGAGATACTGTACAATCTCAGTTCACTCTACTGATTCAATCCCTTAGAGTTGCCCACTAAAGTGAAGTGATCGTTCGGCTCATTTGATTCATTTAGAGTCTGTTATATATGGAAAGTATTGTATCACACATGGGACAGCATGGTGGCACAGTGGGTAGCACTGCTGCCTAGCAGTAAGGAGACCCAGGTTTGCTTCCTGGGTCCTCCGTGCATGGAGTTTGCGTGGGTTTCTTCCTACTGTCCAAAGACATGCAGTTTAGGTGCATTGGCGATCCTAAATTGTGCCAGGTGTGTGTGTGTTTGTGCCCTGTGGTGTGCTGGCGCCCTGCCCAGGGTTTGTTTCCTGCCTTGCGCCCTGTGTTGGCTGGGATTGGCTACAGCAGACCCCTGTGACCCTGTAGTTAGGATATAGCGGGTTGGATGATGGATGGATGGATGGATGGAATAATTACCCAACTGAAGTGTTCAATTCAAAGGGTTTAACAGAAAGTTCGTATGAGCCATATAGGAATGACAGCCATTTTTTTATGTGGTCCCCTCATTTTCAGGGGCTCAGAAGTATTTGGACATTTCACTGACCAGCGGTTCCATAGCCAGCTGTCAGCAGGTCCCTTATTATTTCATTAACTATTAAGCAGGTAGAAGGTCCACATTTGATTCCAAGAGTGAAGACCCCCACAAGTGCAAACAGCCCATCATTAGGCAGAGAAAACAAAAAAAAATCAGAATAACAGTAGAAACACCAGGAGTGGTCAAATCAACCAGATTAAAGAGAAGGAGCACACTGGTGAGGTCTGGACAACCACACAAGACAACTATGTTGGATGATCCTTGGTGACTAAGACCTGTCATTGCCAAAGTCAAGAGAAGACTTCACAAAACTAAAGACAGAGGGTTTACCACAAGGGACAATCCACCGGTGAACCTCAAGCATAGGAACAGCAGATAATACTTTGCCAGAAAACATTTTTAAAAGCCTGACCAGCCTCTGGAAGAGTTTTCTTTAGACAAAGGAAACTGAGATCAATACGTACCAGAATGGTGAAAAGAGAAGAGTATGGGGAGGAGATCTGTAGCATACTACATCGTCTGTGAAACATGGTGGACGTCATGTTATGGCCTGATCAGACATGGCTGCCAATGGAAGTCGGTCACTGGTGTTTATTGATGATGTGACTGCTGGCAGAAGTAGCTCGATGAGTTCTGAAGTGTGCAGGGTGCTATACTGTCTGCTCAGATTCAGACAAATGTGCAAAACTGATAGGACGACACTTCACAGTACAGATGGACAATGAGCCAAAACACACTGTGACAGCAAACCAAGAGCTTTTCAAGGCAAAGAAGTGGAATGTTCTTCAATGGCCAAGTCAATCAACTGACCTGAACCCATCCTGGACATGCAGAAGACAAAACTGATGGCAGAAAGTCCAACGAACAAGCAGCACCCGAGGACGACGGCAGTAAAGGCCTGGCAAAGCATCACTGGGGTGGAAATGCAGCACCTGGAGATGGCCAGGGGTCCAGACTTCAGGCAGGCATTGACTGGACAGGGCTTTTACCCAAATATTGACAATGATCGTTATATTTATGATTAGGCTGGTTGTCCAAAATTCTTTTGAGGCCCTCAGAATGGGGGAACCACATATACAAATGTCATTCCTAAATGGCTCACTTGTTGAACCTCTTGAATTAAAGAATAATATCTTTATTGCTTCATTTCAAATCTATTGAGTCAAAAGTATGCAACTTGTATACTTATGGTCCTGACTGTATAAACCCCCTTTCCAGAAAAGTTGGGATATTTCCCAAAATGCAATAAAAACAAAAATCTGTGATATTTTCTACTCATTGGATGTTTTCCCTTTTTCAGACCATTCTCTGTAGACCCGTCAAGATGGTTGTGTGTGAAAATCCCAGTAGATGAGCAGTTTCTGAAATACTCAGAGCAGCCCATCTGGCACCATTCACCATGCCACGTTCAAAGTCAGTTAAATCAGCTTTCTTCTCCATTGTGATGCTCGGTGTGAACTTCAGCAGGTGGTCTTGACGAGGTCTACAGGCTGAAATGCACTGAGTTGCTGCCGTGTGATCGGCTGATTAGATATTGGTGTTAACAAGGAGTTGCACAGGTGTGCCTAATAAAGTGGCCACTGAGTGTATCTACGCATGCAAACCCCCTTTCCAGAAAAGTTGGGATATTTCCCAAAATACAATAAAACCAAAAATCTGCGATATGTTAATTCACGTCTACCCTAACCTAACTGGCATAAATACAAAGAAAAATTTTCAATCGTTTTTTACTAACCAACTTAATTGTATTTAGTAAATATACAGAAATGTAGAATTTGATGGCTGAATCAAGGGTGGTGTAGTAGGTAGTGCTGCCGACTCGCAATTAGGAGACCCGGGTTCGCTTCCCAGGTCCTCCCTGCGTGGAGTTTGTATGTTTTCTCCGTGTCTGTTTGGGTTTCCTCCCACAGTCCAAAGACATGCAGGTTAGGAGCATTGGTGATTCTAAATTGTCCCTGGTGTGTGTGTGTGCCCTGCCTGAGGTTTGTTTCCTGCCTAGCGCCCTGTGTTGGCTGGGATTGGCTCCAGCAGACCCCCATGAACCCTGTAGTTAGGATATTGTAGTTTGGATAATGGATGGCTGAATCACACCTCTCACCACACGTTGGCACAGAGGCCTGTTTACCATTTTGTTCCATCATCTTTCCTTTCTAAAACACTTTTTAATCGCTTTGGAACTGAGGATACTAATTGTAGTTTTGCAACTGGAAATGTTGTCCATTCTTGCTTGACTTCAGCCAGTCAACAGTCTGTGGTCGGCGTTGTCCGATTCTCCTCTTGATGGAGCGCCATACATTTTCAAAAGGAGACACGGTAGATCTGGACTGGCAGCAGGCCAGTCAAGCGCACCCACTCAGTGACTAGGAAGCCACACTGTTGTAGCCCGTGCAGAATGTGATCTGGCATCGTCCTGCTGAAATAAGCATGGACTTCCCAGGAAGAGACATTGTCTTGTTGGCAACATAGGTCTCTCTAAAATCCTAATAAACGCCTCCATGGAACCTTCACATACATGCAGCTCACCCATGCCAAGGGCACTGATGCACACCCCCCATACTATCACGGATGTTGGGTTCTGCCCCTTTTGCTGGTAACAATCTGGATGGTCATTTTCATATTTGGCATGGATAACTTGATATCTGTTTTTTCCCGAATACAAGCTGAAATGTGGACTCATCTGACCACAACACACGGTTCCACAGTCTTCTGGTCCATGTGAGATGAGCTTGGCTCCAGAGAAGTTGATGTATGGCTCCTTCCTTGCATATTACAATATCAAGTTGCATTTCTGGATGCAGTGACGGACTGTGTTCAAGTGACAATGTTTTTCCTGAAGTGCCACCTCAGGGCTCTAAGATCACGCGTATTCAGCTGTGTTTTCCAACCCTGCCCTTTACATAAATGAGATGTCTCTGAATTCTAGGAATCTTTTCACAGTATTATGTCCTGTGGATGTTGAAAGACGTAAATCCTCGGAGATCTTGCGTTGAAGAATGTTCCTTTTGAACTGACTAACAGTTCTCTGACGAAGTTTGGTACAAAGGGTTGAGCCGTGACCCATCCTTGCTTGCAAAGACTCAGCCTTTGATGGGTGCCACTTTTACACCCAATCATGACACCTCGCCTGCTACCAATTAGGCGGCTAAATGTGGAGTCTTCCAAACCGGCGTTACTTGAACATTCTGGGCACTTTCCAATTTTATTTTAACTCTGTCCTAACATCCAATTGTACATTTCGGTATATTTACAAAATACAATTAAGTTGGTCGGTAAAACTATTGAAAAATCTCGTCTTTGTACTTTTGTCAGTTAAATAAAGTTTGACGTGAATTAACATATCTCAGATTTTTGTTTTTATTGCATTTTGGGAAATATCTCAACTTTTCTGGAAGGTTTTAGATGTGTACATACACTCAGTGGCCAATTTATTAGGTACAGTTATTAGGTGCAGTTTATTGTTAACGCCAATATCTGATCAGCCAATCCCACGGCAGCACCTCAATGCATTTAGGCCTGTAGACATTGTCAAGATGGCCTGCTGAAGTTCACACCAAGCATCAGAATGGCGAAGAAAGCTGATTGAGCTGACTTTGAATGTGGCATGGTGGTCGGTGCCAGACGGGCTGCTCTGAGTTGTCACACACATGCGAATAGGAAGAAGCTGTATGGACCAAGTGAAGGTAATTCCACGGGTGGCAGGGTGCGCTAAACCTTCTTCTGTTTTTTCTGGAGACAAAAAACAGGAAAACCTGTCTGATTCAACCCCGAAGTCGTCACTTCCGGTTACAGCACCAAAAGCACCGTCCACTACGTCACTTCTGGTTACTGCGCCTAGAAGCGTGTCACTTCCAGTTACAGGGCCAAAAGCAAATCACTTCCGGAGCCATTTACGTCACTTCTGGTTCTTGTGCCCAGATGTACCTCACTTCCAGCTCCATTGCCCAGAACTATGCCACTTCGGGCTCTGACACCAAAAGCGCATCACTTCTGGGTCCACTACGTCACTTCTGGTTCTGGTGCCCAGAAGCATAGAGATAGAATTACTAGACACCGCATGACCAGCAGCATCGTATGTCAACGTCGCCGCCATATTGCGAGTGGCACTGCTGTGGAGTGAAGTAATGGATAAAGATGCCTCACGCATGTGCTGCTTGGGATTGTGCAAACCGCTGTGCGCTCCAAACCAGATTACATTTCATAGGTAAGGATGAACAATTGTTTTGGTTACATTTGACCATTAGAAAATCCAGTTTTATAATCTTAACTTCATCTACGCCAGGCTAAGCTAGCAAAGCTATGCATTTATGTGCTCAAGTGACCCTCCAAACAACATTTTGGCTAAACGTATTTAGTCACTAACTATGTAGATTGTTGTTAGCTGTTAACATTTCTCAAACTTTGAAGATTTCCCAAAGAAGTCCACCTCAGGAAGCAGTGGGCGGTCAGGTAGCCCTTAGACGGGATTTTGAGAAAGCCATCCTGTGATGTGTTTGGTAACAGATGCTGTACCGGCATCATATGATCAAAGCTACCACTCGCTCACATTAAAAAACAAAGGAGGTTTAATGATTCCTTCTGAGGGTCCAGTCAAGGTGGTCAAAGTAGCTGAGCGTGTTATCTGACAGTCGACATTAGGGCAAGCTGTCAGTGTATCTTTGATCAGTCAGTTTGTTCGGGCTGAGATTGGTTCAGATGACATGTTTTTTCTCAAGGTGCACATCGAGGAAACACAGTTTTGAAATTGACAACCATCACTTTATACTCATGTCTTTAGTTGTGTCTGTCTTCACAAACTAAGGCTGCACCATATTGCCAGACTGAATCCTCTCAAATTACAGGATTTGAGTGAGCGAGAGAAGTGTCAGTCTGGAGGAGATCAGTGAGGTAGGGGGGAGCTTTAAATGTTCAGAGCGGGATTGTGTATCGTATTCAGTAGTGAACAGGGAGCCAGTGAAGCTGAGAGAGAATCAGTGTGACGTGTCCAGTGGATTTAGAACAGCAGGTTATTATCCTGGCAGCAGAATTTTAAAGAAGTTGTAAGCGATGGATACGTTTTTGTGGGATGTAAGATAGAATAACATTACAGTAATCTACACGTGAGGTGACTCGGGCATTAACCGATACTTCAGTACTGTGTTGGGTAAGAGCAGGACGAAGTCTAGAAATGTTTCAGAGGTGGAAGAAGGCAGTCCGCGAAATGTTACTTATATGGGAAGAATTACAGTGGGATGCAAAAGTTTGGGCAACCTTGTTAATAGTCATTATTTTCCTGTATAAATCGTTGGTTGTTACGATAAAAAATGTCAGTTAAATATATCATATAGGAGACACACACAGTGATATTTGAGAAGTGAAATAAAGTTTATTGGATTTACAGAAAGTGTGCAATAATTGTTCAAACAAAATCAGGCAGGTGCATAAATTTGGGCACCACAAAAAAGAAATGAAATCAATATTTAGTAGATCCGCCTTTTGCAGAAATTACAGCCTCTAAACGCTTCCTGTAGGTTCCAATGAGAGTCTGGATTGTGGTTGAAGGTATTTTGGACCATTCCTCTTTACAAAACATCTCAGGTTTGATGGCTTCCGAGCATGGACAGCTCTCTTTAACTCACACCACAGATTTTCAATTATATTCAGGTCTGGGGACTGAGATGGCCATTCCAGAACGTTGTACTTGTTCCTCTGCATGAATGCCTTAGTGGATTTTGAGCAGTGTTTCGGGTCGTTGTCTTGTTGAAAGATCCAGCCCCGGCAGGTTCAGCTCCAGCTTTGTCACTGATTCCTGGACATTGGTCTCCAGAATCTGCTGATACTGAGTGGAATCCATGCGTCCCTCAACTTTGACAAGATTCCCAGTCCCTGCACTGGCCACACAGCCCCACAGCATGATGGGACCACCACCATATTTTACTGTAGGTAGCAGGTGTTTTTCTTGGAATGCTGTGTTCTTTTTCCTCCATGCATAACGCCCCTTGTTATGCCCAAATAACTCCATTTTAGTTTCATCAGTCCACAGCACCTTATTCCAAAATGAAGTTGGCTTGTCCAAATGTGCTTGAGCAGACCTCAAGCGGCTCTGTTTGTGCTGTGGGCAGAGAAAAGGCTTCCTCTGCATCACTCTCGCATACAGCATCTCCTTGTGTAAAGTGCGCCGAATGGTTGAACTATGCACAGTGACTCCATCTGCTGCAAGATGATGTTGTAGGTCTTTGGTGCTGGTCTGTGGGTTGACTCTGACTGTTCTCACCATTCGTCGCTTCTGTCTGTCTGAAATCTTTCTTGGTCTGCCACTTCGAGCCTTAACTTGAACTGAGCCTGTGGTCTTCCATTTCCTCAATATGTTCCTAACTGTGGAAACAGACAGCTTAAATCTCTGGGACAGCTTTCTGTATCCTTCCCCTAAACCCTGATGGTGAACAATCTTTGTCTTCAGGTCATTTGAGAGTTGTTTTGTGACCCCCATGTTGCTACTCTTCAGAGAAAATGAAAGGAGGAGGGAAACTTACAATTGACCCCCTTAAATACTCGGATTCACCTGTGTATGTAGGTCAGGGGTCACTGAGCTCACCAAGCCAATTTGAGTTCCAATAATTAGTTAATCAATAAAATGACAACGGTGCCCAAATTTATGCACCTGCCTGATTTTGTTTAAACAATTATTGCACACTTTCTGTAAATCCAATAAACTTCATTTCACTTCTCAAATATCACTGTGTGTGTCTCCTATATGATATATTTAACTGACATTTTTTATCGTAACAACCAACGATTTATACAGGAAAATAATGACTATTAACAAGGTTGCCCAAACTTTTGCATCCCACTGTATTTAATAATAATAATAATAATAATTATTATTATTTAATAATTTCCATTATTAGTGTTGTGGACTATGCCCGGCAGTTTATCCCGGCCAAGACCCCCAAGCCACCAGATGGAGCCCTCCCTGCAATGTGGAGATGCCCCGAATTCCAGCAGGGCATCATGGACTTTGGAGTTGTAATACACAGCCCTGCTGGATAACGTCGGGGCCGCCAGGGGACGCTGCAGGGAGGCACAGAGACATTTGGTTTTCCTACAGCCCGGAAGTACTTGCAGGTCACGAGGACTACGGAAGGAATATAGTGCTTCCGGGCTGACAAAGAAAGAAGAGTTTTTGATTTGGCCCGGAAGTGCTAGGAAGTCACATGGACTGCAGGTTAAGGAGCACTTCTGAGTCGTGAACTATAAAAGGACTGTGGGAGCTCCCAGACGGCGAGCTGAGCTGGGTGGTAGGAGGGCAACGCGTCTGGGAGTCGGAGGATTGGTTATTGATTATTGAGAATTGTTTATTGAGAATAGTGGAGTGGTGGTGCTTGGTGCACTTTATTATTATAATAATTATTGAATTTTTACCTGGTGTTTGGCGTGGTACCTGAGGGTTCAAGGGAGCGATAGTGCCCCCTACTGCTACAGTGTATAAATGGATATAAATAATTGCATTTAAACGATTCGCCAAAATCTGTTGTATGTAAGCGCTACTGTTTTAAAGGTTATTGTTTTTTCATCAGAAAACCCGGTTTCCACGTCTACCTGTATTAGTTTAAATGGCACTTTTGCCTCTCGCAATGTGGCGGATGCGCTGATGTATCGTGTCGACTGGGCAACACAGTGAATGCGACGTCTACCTATATATGTCTATGCCCAGACGCACGTCACTTCTGGGTTCACTACATCACTTCCGGTTTTGGCATTTAAAGCCGCCATTTTTCCAACAATCTTCAGTGTTGTTTTTTGGACACATCTGTCTTTCTTTTCAAACCCATTGCAGCCATTCTACGGGTGGCTGCCCACAAACCTTTTTAAGTGTGTCGAGTCTGATCATTTCACAGAGTATTTGAGAAACTGCTGATCTACTGGGATTTTCATGCCCAACCATCTCTAGGGTTTACAGAGACTGGTGTGACAAAGGGAGCATATCCAGTGAGTGGCAGGTCTCTGGGTGAAAATGCCTTGTTGATGCCAGGGGTCAGAGGAACTGGTAGAAAGGCAACAGGAACTCAAATGAGCACTCGTTACCACCGAGGTGTGCAGAAGAGCATCTCTGAACACATAACACGTCAAACCTTGAAGCAGGTGGGCTACAGTGGCAGAAGACCACAGCGGGTGCCATTTCTGTCAGCTTAGAATAAGGCAACTGATGGCTCACCAAAATTGGTCAATAGAAGATTGGAAAAATGTCACCTGGTCTGATGAGTCTCGATTTCTGCTGCAACATTCGGATGGTCAGGTCAGAATTTGACAACATGAAAGAAGGGATCCTTCCTGCTTTGTATGGTCCAGTCTGGTGCTGGTGGTGTGATGGTGTCTGTGGTATTTTCTTGGCACACTTCAGGCCCCTTACTACCAATGGAGCATCGTTTAAATGCCACAGCCTACCTGAGTGTTGTTGCTGGCCGTGTCCATCCCTTTATGACCGCTATCTTCTGATGGCTCCTTCCAGCAGGATAACGCGTCATGTCACAAAGCTCAGATCATCTCAAACTGGTGTCTTGAAGGTGACAATGAGGTCACTGGGACTCCAATGGCCTCCACAGTCAGCAGATCTCACATCCAGTTTGGGATGTGGTAGGACGGGAGATTCTCATCATGAATGTGCAGCCAAAAAATCTTTAGCAGCTGTGTGATGTCATCATGTCAATATGGAGTAAAATCCCTGAGGAATATTTCCTGGACCTCGTTGAATCAACGCCATGAAGAATTACGGCAGTTCTGAAGGCAAAAGGGGGTCCAACCGGGTACTGGCAAGGCGAGTGTATATACCGTGTTTCCCCGAAAATAAGACCTACTCCAAAAATAAGCCCTGAAATGTAAGGCGCCTAAGGCCAGGTTTATACTTCACGAGATGCGACGAGTGTGCCTGAAACATCCGCTAAATTCCGAGGACACCTTGCCACAATATCGCTGAAAAGGATGTTTAATGATTACACCCATCAATTCGTGGATGCAACACGGAAACAAAATCCCTGGACGAGGCATCAGCTCATCGCAAGGTGAACACAAGCACACTCCTACACTTGGCGTCATTGTAGCTTCACCAAATCCCCAAACCTTCATGTCTTTGGATGGAAAACTGAGCAAACTCCAGGCAGGGAACACAAGGGACGTGACTCCCTGCGAGACAGCAGCGCTACCGCTCTGCAACCGTGCCATCCCATATGTGTAACTATTAGCAGTATTCATTATTTAAACAAAGTTAATTTATCTGTAAAATGTACCATACATATTTTAATGCATTTCATCATGAAAGTGACATCAAGTATAAATCTAAGAATTCTAAATGTGCAGAGAGCTGGAATATCAGAAATGTAATGTGCTCTGTGGGGCGATGCTGCTGTCAGTTCAGGAGGAATCCGCAGAAGCGCATAGCAATTTAACAACTGGGTCGGTTTTAAGATGATGTTTACGACGGTCTGCTTTAATGTAAGGTGACCAGAATTTTTTGGGCCAATCCGGGGACATGGGGGGCTAGAGGAGCGTAGACTACTCCCCTCTTGTTCAGTGATTGAAGTTCTCCCTCCACTACCGATGGAAAACTTTGAGTCGCACACGCTGCAGTTCACAACAGAAGCATCCGGGGTCGGACGCAAATACGAAAATTCACGCTGAAGCCCATCATTGAACTGACACTTCCTTTTAGCACTCATGTTGAATCACAGGGATCACCGCGCCAAAATGCAAAAACAACAGGTAGAAGAAAAGAGCCGCCACGCTGCTCTCGCATCCAGAAGCAAGCCACGCGTAGACACAGCCACAGGCAGAGGCAGAGCACGGCGTGCCTCCCTTAGAATCTACAGATCACGAGTAGGGACGCTAAACACTACAGAGTGTGGTTACCGGCCGGGGCAATTTGCAAAAACCTCAAGTAAACTTTTTTCACGTTGTCATTATGGGGTGTTGTGTGTAGAATTCTGAGGAAAAAAATGAATTTAATCCATTTTGGAATAAGGCTGTAACATAACAAAATGTGGAAAAAGTGATGCGCTGTGAATACTTTCCGGATGCACTGTATGGAGAGAGGAGTTAGTGCTCATTATCAACCCCGTTGTCTCGCGGAGTTCCACTCACCTTAGGACTTCTTGGCTGTCTCGTAAGCACGCGTGTGTGACAGTGAGTATATACGGTAACTATATATTTTGTCAAAAAAAGAAAGAATTGAACTGGCTCTTCTCAGTGGACGTGAAGGATGGTCATATCGAAACATAGCAGCTGATTTTAATGCACGCCATCCCAGAAGGACCCCAAGTGGCTTTTCCACCGTGGTGAGGGTGGTTAGAAACTTTGAAGAAACTGGCAGAGTTAATGCATCGGGTTCATGTGAATCTCGCAAAGCGCATCGGACATTTGCATCACAAATGGTGGAAATCACATTGAAGATGTTATTAATTAATATTTCAATTAAATAAAATGTTCACATTTTTTAATTGAAAATATGCATTTTGCCCAGACTTTAGGGACACCCTGTTGTGATGTATGGCCAGCAGTTCATCCTTGGCAATACTCCCACGCTGCCAGGTGGAGCCCTCCCTGCAGTATGGAGGTGCCCCGAAGACCAGCAGGGCATTATGGACATTGGAGTCTTTATTCACAGCCCTGCTGGATACCATGTGGGCCTCCAGGAGTCGCTGCAGGGAGGCCCAGAGACTATTTACCTTACGCCCAGGAAGTACGTCATAGTCACATGGACAAAGAGAACGATGTGCTTCCTGGGTGAAGAAAAAAGGAGTTTTTATCTGACCCGGAAGTGTTCCAGGTCACATGGAGAGAGAAGGCGAAACACTTCCGGGTTAAGCAGTATAAAGGACTGTGGGAAATCCCAGACGGACGAACTGAGTTGGGAGGCAGGAGGAGGGTGGCTAAGCGTCTGGGAGTTTGGAGATTTGGATTATTGTATTGTTTGAGTATTGTGGAGAGGAACGTGCTTTGTGCACATTATTATAATAAATAATAATTATTTGGACTTTTACCTGGTGTCTGACGTGTAGTCTGAGGGTACAAGGGTGCGAGCAAACTCTTAATCTGTCACACTGTTTATTTCACATGATAATTCACATGCCATTATCCTGTTTACGTACACAAGTCATGATAGCACATTTCAGGTAAGTCAGTCAGTCGTTTTCAAACTGATTTAGGCCCGAACAGGGTCCTTGGGGTCTGCCGTAGCCTCTCCCAGCTAGCATAGGGCGCAAGGCAACACATTTAAAATGCATAATTGAAATAAGTCATTTTGTTGCAGAATCACAAGTGTATTATAACTGGGCAACTCTTAACGATGCGTTCACAAATCAAATGGACAATAATCGTTAGACTCATTTTCGCTCATGAATCAAATGAGTTGAGACCGAGGATTCAGGCCGTCCTTGCTGCTGCCTCACGGTAAGGAGATCATGGGTTCGTGTCTCGGGTCCTCTCTGTATGGAGAAAAGCGCCAT
Source organism: Polypterus bichir lapradei (assembly GCA_026402145.1). NCBI lineage: Eukaryota > Metazoa > Chordata > Cladistia > Polypteriformes > Polypteridae > Polypterus > Polypterus bichir. The sequence goes on from JANRMT010062810.1 coordinate 6,298,079, forward strand.
CCTGGAAGTGGAAAGATGGGCAAAGGCAGCATTTTCAGGACACTGCCGCTCCCAAAACGCTAGATGGCAGCTCCCCTGGAGTGTAGCTGTGCCACCGGATTCCCACAGAGCATCCTGGGACTTGGAGTCCGGTTTCTCAAACCAGGGGGAGTTATTAAAGGACCTGGGGAGTCATACTTCCCTTACAGCCCGGAAGTGCTTGGAAGTCACAAGGACGGAAGCCCCACAGTACTTCCGGGCTGAGTTGAGAGCTGGGATTCTCCATCTGACCCGGAAGTGCTGGCAAGTCACAGGGATAGAAGAACGGAAGCACTTCTGGGTCAAGGACTAGATAAAGGACTGGTGGAGACCCAGCAAGAGAGCCGGAGTTGGGAGGTAGGTGGCAGAGCTTGCTGGGAGGTGTGGAGGAGAAAATTGCATTCATTGTTATTGGTTTATTTGTGTATGGTGGCTGTGGTGCTTAAAATGCACTTTGAAGAAAGAAGAATAATTCAAAGATCTCCTTATTGCTTTTACCCTGTGTCTGCGTATCTGTCTGGTGGGTTCACGGGGCAACAGCGTCCTTTAGCATTCTTACAATATCTGTCTGTCTGCTTTTCAAAAGAGAACTACTTCACGGATTTAGATCGTTTTTTTTTTCCAATAATTTGCTTGAACATTCCGGTTGATTTTGCGACTTCTCTCAGAGTTCGCTTGCGGCAACGATTTATTTGCGCGAATCCGAGAGACACGCAGCGAGCCGAGGGGAGGAGGGCGGGGCCCTCTGCCCTCACACACCAGCCTCAGGGTGTGTACCTTACCTCTCCTTGGCTAGCGAACACGAGAACTACTTCACGGATTTAGATTCGATTTTTTTCTAGAATTTGCTTGAACATTCCGGTTGATTTTGCGACTCCTCTCAGAGTTTGCTTGCAGCAATGATTTACTTGCGCGAATCCGAGAGACACGCAACGAGCCAAGGGGAGGATGTCGGGGCCCTCCACTCTCACGTGCACCTTACCTCTCCTTGGCTAGCGAACACGAGAACTACTTAACGGATTTAGATTCGATTTTTTTCTAGAATTTGCTTGAACATTCCGGTTGATTTTGCGACTTCTGTCATCGCACTAAGTGTCAGAGTTCAGTTATAGGAGCCACGTGCCACGTGGGACGACTAGCAGTAAATAAAGGTTGAAATCAAGCTGTCTCTTAGCTACTCTTCTGACATTACCACTTGTGGAAATAAAGTCGATAGCCTAATTGACTTAATGCAGGGAATGAATGATAAAATGACCCGTGTGGAGTTGGGAAACATGGAACTTGAAACTCTTTAGCCAAGGTGGACGGAACATTTTTGACCTCAGCTGTGGATGTGCACACTCGTGGAACCATATTTTCTTAAAATTGAGATAACATTTTCAAAGTCACCCAATATAACTTAAGATCACGGTAGGCCTGAACCAAACTCAATGGGACACCAAATCTATTACAGTATCTGCACTTCTGTTCACTCATCCCGGACCAATCAACCCAAACTGTGCATATTTGGGACGTCCGAAAACTCCAATGGAAAAAGATCCGAACCCAAGTGGCGACTCCAGTTATTTTAAAACTCTTCTTTCGGCTGCTCCTATTGAGGGGACGCCAAATCGGTTCATCCGTCTTCATCTGCTTCCTCTCTCTGGTCCCTCTCATTTCTGCTATAATCCACTTTTCTCTCTCAGACTCTGTTCCTTCATCTTTTAAAACGGCTGCAATAACCCCAATACTGAAAAAACCTGCTGCCGATCCTACTAACTTCAATAATTTTCGCCCTATTTCTAATTTGCCCTTTATCTCCAAAATTCTTGAAAGAATAGTAGCTATCCAGCTTCACTCCCACTTATCTCATAATAATCTATATGAAAAGTTCCAGTCTGGTTTTTGCCCCCTTCACAGTATAGAAATGGCACTTGTTAAAATTACCAATGATCTTCTTATGGCTGCTGACTCCGGTTTAATTACTATTCTCATCCTCCTTGATCTGAGTGCTGCGTTTGATACTATTTCTCGTACCACTCTCCTTAATAGATTATCTTTGATTGGAATTACCCACACTCCACTTGATTGGTTCAGATCCTACCTCTCAGGCCGCACTCAGTTCATTCGGCTTAAAACTTTCACATCCCAACCCACCGCTGTTACTTCAGGTGGGGCCTCTTCTTTTTATTATTTACCTTCTTCCCCTTGGTAATATCTTTCGTAAATATAACATTAATTTTCACTGTTATGCTGATGACACCCAGCTCTAACTTGCTAGTAAACCCACCTCTTCTTTTCCACTATCTTCGCTTATTGATTGCATTGCTGAAATTAAATCCTGGTTTTCTTCAAATTTCCTTAAATTAAACAATGACAAAACTGAGGTTCTCCTCTTTGGCTCTAAATCATCATTATTCAAAGCCGATAATCTTTCACTTGCTATTGATAACTCCTTTGTTTCCCCGCCACCTCAGATGAAGAGTCTGGGTGTCCTCCTTGACAGTACTCTTTCTTTCCTATCTCACATTAATAACATCACCCGGTCTGTTTACTTCCACCTATGTAATATTAATCACATCCGTCCCTCCCTCACTCCCCATACCACTGCCATCCTTGTTCATAGTCTTGTTACTTCTCGTCACTGGACTATTGCAGTTTACTTCTTTTTGGTCTCCCTAATAAATCACTCCATAAGCTTCAGCTAGTCCAGAATTCTGCTGCTTGCATCATTACTTGAACCCCTTCTATTCACCATATTACTCCGGTCTTGCAGCAGCTTCATTGGCTCCCGATTAAGTTTCGAATTGATTTTAAAATTCTGCTGTTAATATTTAAAAGGCCATTCATAACCTCACCCCTCCATATCTGTCCAACCTTCTTCATGTTGCCATTCCCTCTCGTAACCTTAGATCCTCTTCCTCCATCCATCTGACCATCCACCATGGGGAGCAGAGTATTCAGCCGTTCTGCTCCCAAGCTCTGGAATTCATTAGATAGATAGATAGATAGA
>JANRMT010062810.1:6364717-6400798 GCA_026402145.1 Polypterus bichir lapradei
AAAACGTTACTTACCCACTGCGATTTCAAGGGACAGGAGAAGTGAGTTGCTGTGATGGAGGTTCACTCAGAGAAGTGAGTTGCCGTGATGGATGTTCACTCAGAGATTTGAGTGGTTAATGATGGAGGTTCACTCAGAGAAGTGAGTTGCTGTGATGGCGGCTCATCAGAGACTCAAGTGGCTGATAATGGAGGTTCACTAAGAGACTTGAGTGGCTGATAATGGAGGTTGTCTCTACAGGCAGGCAGTGCACAGAACTCTGTTGGCGTTTCACTGTTTTGCTGTCAAAAGCAAAAATTTACAAAAATATCCAAGTAAAGAAAATGAAAACAATACAGTAATCTGTAACTGAATTTCCAAAGTATCTCAGTTTTAAGACAGCCGAGACTGAAAACTCCAACAGAAGTTTTTGAAATTTCAGAACTTTGCTTAGCACATTGTATTTATGAAATCTCAATGAAAATTGAACTTTCACAATGGAGTACCTCGAAGAGTAAGTACGCCAAATTTCAATAAAATTAGTTCACGGGGAGCCAAGTTGTTATCTGCGGAGAGACAGACAGACAGACTGTAGACAACAATAGGTGCTCGTTGCACTCTATGTGAACATGACTAAAAGATAACAGTCAGGACGATCAGAGAGTGCATTGTGATACATGTGGGGACTCTCATCTTCTGTGCCAGCCATAAGTGACCAGGAGGATGTGTGGTAAAAACATTTGAGGTCCATGGCAGCGTGCGGTTTTCAAAGATAAACAGTGTGCTCAGGCTCCGGGCGGGCATGAATTAGTTCATGTTCATGGTTCATATTGTGCACGAGTGGCCCAGGGTTGATGATGATGATTTCCTCTTCTGCACTCTGGGATGCACAATTAGGCATCTGTGCCCATGTAAGAATAAAAGGAGCCTGAGATGAAGAAAGAACGATTGAGGTTAAAGGAAAGGAATGAGAGGAAACGTTGAAAGGTCAGGATCGAGGCAGAGCGGGTACAACAGGGAGGAGGCAAGCAGTGAGGAATGATGCCCCAGGAGGAGCGAGTGGATGGTGTTTACGGAGGCAGAGACATTCCTACAGTACCCTCCAGAAGCAGGAGCGACCAACCACTCCAAGTAGACTCCCTCCGAGTTGATGAGGGATGGCGGTGGTAGAAAGGTGGAGGCCTCGTGGGTTCCTCACCAACGGCTGAGGGATGGCAGTGAGGGACATGAGCCAGCTACAAAGACTGATTTACACTCAGCGGCCACTTTATTAGGTACACCTTGCTAGTAGCGGGTTGGACCCCCTTTTGCCTTCAAAACTGCCATACTTCTTCATGGCATTGATTCAACAAGGTCCTGGAAACATTCCTCTGGGATTTTGCTCCATATTGACGTGATGGCATCACACAGCTGCTACAGATTTTTTGGCTGCACATCCATGATGCGAATCTTCCATCCTACCACATCCCAAAGGTGCTCTACTGGATTGAGATCTGCTGGACTGTGGAGGCCATTGGAGTCCCAGTGAACTCCTCGTCATGTTCAAGAAACCAGTGCGATTAGGAAACAGCTGAAGGGCCTAAATGATAGTAATTCTACGCCAGACCAGGGGGCGGCCGAGTGTGCCGACTGTCTCTCTCAGTCTCCTGCAGAACATCCACAGGAAAACCCACATGTTTCCAGTGCCACTGAGGATGTCACTTCTGCTTCTGGGAGCCAATGATGACATCACTTCTGGTCACGATGACGTCACTTCCGGGTCCAGTGCCGATGATGTCATTTCCTACACTGCCCTTTAAAAGATAGATGTGAAAGGCACTATATGATAGATAGATAATTTATTAATCCCAAGATGAAATTCACCTACTCCAGCAGCAGCATACTGATAATAACAATATTAAATTAAAGAGTGATAACAATGCAGGTATAACAGACAATAACTTTGTATAATGTTAACGTTTCCCCCCCCGGGTAGAATTGAAGAGTCACATAGTGTGGGGTCTCCTCAGTCTGTCAGTGGAGCAGGACGGTAACAGCAGTCTGTCACTGAAGCTGCTCCTCTGTCTGGAGATGATCCTGTGCAGTGGATGCAGTGGATTCTCCATGATTGACAGGAGCCTGCTCAGCGCCCGTCGCTCTGCCACGGATGTCAAACTGTCCAGCTCCGTGCCTACAATAGAGCCTGCCTTCCTCACCAGTTTGCCCAGGCGTGAGGCGTCCCTCTTCTTTATGCTGCCTCCCCAGCACACCACCGCGTAGAAGAGGACGCTCGCCACAACAATCTGGTAGAACATCTGCAGCATCTTGCTGCAGATGTTGAAGGACGCCAGCCTTCTAATGAAGTATAGTCGGCTCTGTCCTCTCTTCCACAGAGCATCCGTATTGGCAGTCCAGTCCAGTTTATCATCCAGCTGCACTCCCAGGTATTTATAGGTCTGCACCCTCTGCACAGTCACCTCTGATGATCATTGGGTCCATGAGGGGCCTGGTCCTCCTAAAATCCACCATCATCTCCTTGGTTTTGCTGGTGTTCAGTTGTAGGTGGTTTGAGTCGCACCATTTAACAAAGTCCTTGATTAGGTTCCTATACTCCTCCTCCTGCCCACTCCTGATGCCGCCCACGATAGCAGTGTCGTCAGCGAACCATTGCACATGGCAGGACTCCGAGTTGTATTGGAAGTCCGATATGTCCCGACCGGAGAAAGTCCAGTCCCCTGTGGCGCTCCTGTGTTGCTGACCACAATGTCAGACCTGCAGTTTACATGTCCAGAGTTGCACCATCTTGTGTTCACCTAGAGAGCGAGTCCTCCTCCTTTCCGCTTCCCGCAGGTATTTGTGTCTCTGTCCGCTCCAACTGTAATAAACTCAGGTAGCTCCACGTTAGCATCTGAGATGTTAGTTGTTAGCCACGTTTCACAAAAACACAACAAACTGCATTCTCTGAAGGTCCTGACATTTTTCACCAGCGCGGCCAGTTGGTCGATCTTATTTGGTAGCGAGTTCACATTTCCCAGGATCACAGAAGGCACCGAAGGCTTGTATCGCCACTTTCTCGCTAGCCTCTTAGCTTAGCGCCGGCTCTGCTGCCACGATACGACCTTCTTACCTCGTCAGGTAAACAGGGAACCACACCGGCACGGGCATTTGTTCTCAGCACTTGAAGTTGACTACTTGAATAGACGAGTCTCGGCGTGTAAAAATCCATGTCCAAGAAGTAAAAAAAGTGTCCAGGGAACAAGTCCACATAAAAGAAAGTGATAGGAGTGATCAGTAAAATAGAGAAAAAGGTAGAAAAATAAAGTCGTACACGGAGCAGCTGGAAAGGCTGCCACTCGCGGCGGCGCCTGAGTCATACTTGACTGCATTTGGATAAATGTATATTGTTGTAAATGAATAAATATAAGATAACCCCTGAAAATAAGCCCTAGTGCGCCTTTTGGAGCAAAAATTAATATAAGACCCGGTCTTATTTTCAAGGAAACACAGTAGGTGATATGTCAGAAGTATGTCGATATTTTTAAGTCGGAGACTTGTAGATCGTCTAATTCGTGTTGCCATCAGGGAAAAAGTAGAGTTTCTTCTCAATGAAGAGGCGTATGCGCGAGAATTAAAAGATTTGCTGTTTGGTGAAAGTGAAATCCCGCGAGAGAAAATTTTAAGCTCCACGAGACAAGACTTTATGCAAAGAGATTTGGAAAAGTCCCGCTCACGTAACCACGCACACGGTCCAATCATTTCTCATTTGTGTGAATGCTATTGTCAGACACATTTCTTGTAGAGAGAAAGAAACGATATTCACTCACGGCCAGTTATACGTTGCGTTGTCACGATGAAACTCCAAACACGGAATCAGAATTCAATGCGATAGACGAAAAGAGAAAAGAGATATCGAATATAAGGACAGAGGCGATAAGACAGAAGTATGGAGATATTGTTCAGCTTTAAAGTTTAAGTCGGAGACTTGTAGATCGTCTAATTTGTGTTGCCATCATGGAAAAGTCTTCTCAAAGAAGAGGCGTATCCACGAGAATTACTATCGTTAATTACTCGCTGTAATGTAAAATAGTTCTATTATGTAACAGTTCCCATGAAAATAACAATCTGTTTCAGTTGTACATCCGTTTCCCCACACGTGACTAGCGCGTAGGGCCCGCCTGGGGGTTGGCGAGCGAAGCTAGCAGGGGGCAGAGCCCCCTCGTCTATTTTAAAGACAAAGTAGAAAATTGTAAAGAATTCAAAAACGTTGGCGCGGTACACATGCAGAGCAGGTTAGAGATTATGAAAGTACTAAAATTCGAAAGTCTCAGAAAACTGATAGTGAAGATCACATGAGCGCTAACAAAGGGAAATTATTACTCGGTGAAATAACAGAAGAGCGAAAAGAGATCGAATATGTGATATGACAGAAGTATGGAGATATTGTAAGGCTTTAAAGTTTAAGTCGGAGACTTGCATATAGTCTAATTCAGGGGTGTCCAACTTCGGGCCTGGTGGGCCACAGTGGCTGCTGGTTTTCATTCTCACCCTTTTCCTAATCAGTGACAGCTTTTCACTGCTAATTAACTTCTTTTCCCTTCATTTTAATAGCCCTGTTTTTAAGGATTCAATACAATACAATACAGTTTATTTTTGTATAGCCCAAAATCACACAGGAAGTGCCGCAATGGGCTTTAACAGGCCCTGCCTCTTGACAGCCCCCCAGCCTTGACTCTCTGAGAAGACAAGGAAAAACTCACAAAAAAACCTTGTAGGGAAAAATGGAAGAAACCTTGAGAAAGGCAGTTCAAAGAGAGACCCCTTTCCAGGTAGGTTGGGCGTGCAGTGGGTGTCAAAAGAAGGGGGTCACTACAATACAATACACAGAACAGAACAAATCCTTAATACAGCATAATAATAAAAATTTTAGAAGTACAGAGCAGAATTTAACAGTAGATGATATCACATAATAAGATTTGGATATTTTTATCCTCATCCGTCAAGCTACCTCCCCATTTGGCCATTCCACGGCTGAAACGTTGCTTGGCCAGCCAATCCGATGAAAGGACCCCTCTTTCCCATGATTCCTATGATCCTCCATCAGGGATGACTTTACCATAGGCACGCAAACAACTTGGCAGGTGGGCCGTGGCACCAATTGCCACATTTGAGTACCGAGAACAGAAACAGAACATGTGAGGGATTCTGTGCTCTAAATTGATTCCTTTCTTCATTAAATGACAGCCAAAGAGAAATGAGACATGAAACGAGCCAACAGATGAGCAGATAAACTGGGGCTGCAAACTCCAACCAATTTCACTCCAATCACTTTGTTAACGAGAAGCCGATTCTTGCTGTTAATTAAACTCGTTATTTAATTCCGTGGCTCGCTGCTGATCTTATTCTGCCACAGCACCGTCAAAATATTTTGGTGACCTGAGAGTTCAGCCTAACTAAGAACTTCACTTTTCTTCATTTTCAGATATTGTGTGATGGGCATAGGGGAGCTGGTCATGTGGCAGCTTGTTTTGCGTCTCATTATTATTTGGCTGCTAATTAAGGAAAAAAGAAACAACAAAAGGGGACAAGTTAATTAAAATGAGAGCAAAAGTGAATTAGCAGCAAAAACTGGTCACTAATGAAGAAGATGGTTCGAATGAAAACCTGCAGCCAGTGCGGCCCTCCAGGACTGGAGTTCGACACCCCTGGTCTAATTCGTGTTACCATCAGGCCCCCCAATGAAGAGGCCTTTCCACGAGAATTAAACGATTTGCTGTTTGGTGAAATTGAAATCCACAAACACTACTGGCAAAATATCCGAGTGTACAATAAACTTGTTGCGATTGTGTCATTCAATGCTCAGAACGTAGATTTACACAATAATGGACCATAAACTATGAGAATCTGTGGTCCCGCAACAATTGAAGCTACGACGAGTTTAATCTCGAAGAAACCACCATTCGGTCAGGTTTATATTTTATGATCGCGGAGAATCGAAAGAGTAGGTAACAATTCCCATGAAAATGGCAATCTCTTTAAATTGTATATCCGGATAACCAAACCCGTGGGGTGGTTGGGCGAAGCGAGCAGTGGGCGAAGCCCCCTAGTTTTTTAATATTATTCCCTAATCTTAATTGCTTTTATTTCACAGTTTCTCCCCGATTTCTTGTAATTATTTGCAGAAATAAATGTGGTCATCATTGTTTCTGTCATGGCTGGGGTCAAGAAGCAAGCATTCACTTTTTGGGGAGAGTGAGGTATTACGTTAAGTTTATAGTCTGCACTGTTTACGTCACTCCGACTGGGCCTGGAGATTTGATTACTGATCGGCATTTTGTAAGCAGAACTCAATCAAAAACACTTCAAAAGACTTTGTTGGACTGTCAGGTTATCGAGAGATCTCGATCATACATTGCTGTCCTCTCATGCTAAATGAGTCTTAGGCCGTGTGTCTCGCTCCTGAGATTAGGAGACAGTCAGCGTAACTACAAGAAATGGGGATCTGGGTCACGGTATTAATGCTTTTTCTCTCCCTTTCACCTACAGAAAGACACCTGAATAAAAAGTCCACACCTCAACGAGTGTACCGATCTCCACCGCATTTCCACACCCTGGCAGAAAACGCTCCGTTGCAGCCCAGGGAATCGCCTCACTTCCGGTTCCATTCTGATGACGTCAGTTTCGTCCCTCCGCTCCTCACGTCTTCTGAAGCTCCATCCCTCTTCGTCACTTCCGTTAATTTGATTTGTCCCTCCTGACCCCTGAGTTTTTGTCAAATGTGTCGAACTTTTTTGTTGTAATCTTAAACTTGTTGCTGATTACTGGAACCAACAACCAGTACAGAGGGAGGTTCCCCAACCCTTAATCTGTCTCATTTGCTTAATTTATCACAGCCGCGTCCACACAAAAGCATTTCAATTTAAAAACGCGTACATTTGACGACAACTTTGCCTTTGGTCTGCACTACCCCATCATTTTTGAGCCCTGAAAACAAAGACTTTTAAAAATGGAACCCAGTCCAGGATACGACTGACAATGTTGGTGCAGAGTCTTGGCATGGATGGGCATAAACAGAGTGTTCCAAAAACGACACACTGATCGGTTCAAGATTACAGTCAAATGAAAAAGTCTGGGAACCCCTCTCAGCCTGCATACTAATCGACTCTCATTTCAACAATAAAGATACCAGTGGTATGTCTTTCATTTCCTAGGAACATCTGAGCACTGCTGTGTTTTCCAGACAAAGATTTTTAGTGACGCAGTATTTAGTTGTATGAAATTAAATCAAACGTGAAAAACTGGCTGTGCACAAATGTGGGTCCCCTTGTCATTGTGCTGATTTGAATGCCTGTCACTGCTCAATGCTGATTACTTGGTTGGATTAGCTTGTCAAGCCTTGAACTTCATAGACAGGTGTGTCCAATCACAAGTGGTAAAAGGTATTTAAGGTGGTCAATTGCAAGTTGTGCTTCCTTTCCTTTGACTCTCCTCTGAAGAGTGACAGACAGCATGGGATCCTCAAAGCAACTCTCAAAAGATCTGAAAACAAAAATTGTTGAGTCTCCTGGTTTAGGGGAAGGCTACAAAAAGCCATCTCAGAGGTTTAAACTGTCAGCTTCAAGTGTAAGGAATGGAATCAGGAAATGGAAGGCCACAGGCACAGTTACCGTAACACAGCAGGTCTGGCAGGTCAAGAAAAATACAGGAGCGGCATATGAGCAGGATTGTGAGAATGGTTACAGACAACACACAGATCACCTCCAAAGACCTGCAAGAACATCTCGCTGCAGATGGTGTATCTGGACATCGTTCTACAATTCAGCACAATGTGTATGGCAGGGTGATGAGAAAGAAGCCCTTTCTGCACTCACGCCACAAACAGAGTCGCTTGTTGTATCAAATGCTCATTTAGACAAGCCAGATTCATTTTGGAGCAAAGTGCTTTGGACTGATGAGACAAACATGGAGTTATTTGGTCAAAACAAAAAGTGCTTTGCATGGCGGAAGAAGAACACCGCAGTCCAAGAAAAACTCCTGCTACTTACTGTCAGATTTGGTGGAGGTTCCATCATGCTGTGGGGCTGTGTGGCTAGTTCAGGGACTGGGGCCCTTGTTAAAGTCGAGGGTCGGAGGACTTCAACCCAATATCAACCAGTTCTTCAGGATAATGTTCAAACATCAGTCACAATGTTGAAGTTACTTAAGCAGGGGTTGGATATTCCAACAAGACAATGACCCAAAACACAGCTGGAAATCTACAAAGGCGTTCATGCAGAGGGAGAAGTCCAATGTTCTGGAATGGCTGTCACAGTCCTCTGACTTGAATATCATTGAAAATCTACGGGATGATTTGAAGCAGGCTGTCCATCAAATTGAACTGAACTGGAGAGATTCTGTATGAAGAATAGTCAGAAATACCTCCATCCAGAATCCAGACACTCATCACAGGCTATAGGAGGACAGCATTGAGAGATAGATAGATACTTTATTAATCCCAAGGGGAAATTCACATACTCCAGCAGCAGCATACTGATAATAACAATATTAAATTAAAGAGTGATAACAATGCAGGTATAACAGACAATAACTTTGTATAATGTTAACGTTTACCCCCCTGGGTGGAATTGAAGAGTCGCATAGTGTGGGGTCTCCTCAGTCTGTCAGTGGAGCAGGACGGTGACAGCAGTCTGTCACTGAAGCTGCTCCTCTGTCTGGAGATGATCCTGTGCAGTGGATGCAGTGGATTCTCCATGATTGACAGCAGTCTGCTCAGCGCCCATCGCTCTGCCACGGATGTCAAACTGTCCAGTTCCGTGCCTACAATAGAGCCTGCCTTCCTCACCAGTTTGTCCAGGCGTGAGGCGTCCTTCTTCTTTATGCTGCCTCCCCAGCACACCACCACGTAGAAGAGGGCACTCGCCACAACCGTCTGGTAGAACATCTGCAGCATCTTATTGCAGATGTTGAAGGACGCCAGCCTTCTAATGAAGTATAGTCGGCTCTGTCCTCTCTTGTACTGAGCATCAGTATTGGCAGTCCAGTCCAATTTATCATCCAGCTGCACTCCCAGGTATTTATAGGTCTGCACCCTCTGCACAGTCACTTCTGATGATCATGGGGTCCATGAGGGGTCTGGTCCTCCTAAAATCCACCACCAGTTCCTTGGTCTTGCTGGTGTTCAGTTGTAGGTGGTTTGAGTCGCACTATTTAAAAAAGTCCTTGATTAGGTTCCTATACTCCTCCTCCTGCCCACTCCTGATGCAGCCCACGATAGCAGTGTCGTCAGCGAACTTTTGCACGTGGCAGGACTCTGAGTTGTATTGGAAGTCTGATGTATGTTGGCTGAACAGGACCGGAGAAAGTCCAGTCCCCTGCGGCGCTCCTGTGCTGCTGACCACAATGTCAGACCTGCAGTCCCCAAGACGCACATACTGAGGTCTGTCTGTAAGATAGTCCACGATCCATGCCACCAGGTGTGAATCTACTCCCATCTCAGTCAGCTTGTCCCTGAGGAGCAGAGGCTGGATGGTGTTGAAGGCGCTAGAGAAGTCCAGAAACATAATTCTTACAGCACCACTGCCTCTGTCCAAGTGGGAGAGGGATCGGTATAGCATGTAGATGATGACATCCTCCGCTCCCACCTTCTCCTGGTATGCGAACTGCAGAGGGTCGAGGGCGTGGCGGACCTGTGGCCTCAGGTGGTGAAGCAGCAGCCGCTCCATGGTCTTCATGACATGTGACGTTAGAGCGACAGGCCAGAAGTCGTTCAGCTCACTAGGACGTGATACCTTTGGGGCTGGGGTGATGCAAGATGTTTTCCAAAGCCTCGGGACTCCCCAGCTCCAGCACAGGCCTTCAGCAGTCATGGTGATACTCCATCTGGACCCGCTGCTTTGCTGGCACGAAGTCTCCTCAGCTATCTGCGCTGCTGTAATTGTGGATGGGGATGTCTCACCTATGCTGGTGTCAGCAGAAGGATGGTTGGAGGATGCAGTACTCCGAGGTGAGAGTGGGTTAAGGTGGTCAGACCTGTTAAAGAAGTTGTTCATTTGATTTGCTCTCTCCACGTCTCTCTCGATGGTGGCACCCCGCTTCGAGCTGCAGCCAGTGATGATCTTCATCCCATCCCACACTTCCTTCATGCTGTTTGTTATTCTGCAACTTCTGCTCCAGCTTTCTCCTCTACTGCTCCTTTGCTGCCCTGAGCTGGACTCGGAGTTCCTTCTGCACGCACTTGAGCTCATGCTGATCACCACCTTTAAAAGCCCTTTTCTTCTGGTTCAAAAGGCCTTGATGTCACTTGTAATCCATGGCTTGTTGTTAGCATAGTAGCGTACTGTTCTTACTGAACTACAATGTCCATACAGAAGTTGATGTAGTCAGTAGTGCAGTCAACAACCTCCTCAATGTTCTCACTATGTGACCCCTGCAGGATATCCCAGTCTGTAGCTCCAGTCTCTCACAGCCTGCTCAGCCTCAGGGGACCACTTTCTGAATGAGCTGTTAGATTAACAAGAGGAGGCTCAGCTAAGTATTGATGTCATATCTCTGTTGCGGTGCCCACATTTATACATCTGTCTAATTTTGTTACGATGCATATTGCATATTTTCTGTTAATCCAATAAACTTAATGTCACTGCTGCAATCCTACTGTTTCCATAAGGCATGTCGTGTATTAAAAGGAAGTTGCTACTTTGAAAGCTCAGCCAATGAGAAACAAAAATCCAAAGAATTAAGAGAGGTTCCCAAACTTTTTCATGTGACTGTATTTAGTGGCTCTTAACTCGGTGGATCCTCCTGCTCATTCCATGAAAAATAAATAAAAAAATAAAAACATTTTCCAACAAACTGGGCATAAAAGAGTCGCTTTCCATGGTGCTTGTCGTGCTGCTAACCTGTATGCCTCTACGTTTCGTTTTGTGGTCACTGGAAAACCTGAGTGGGCGAGAAGGATCAGCGGACCTCACCGGTGTCTCCATAAACTCGGGTGCTGACCCACTGACTGCTCTGTAGGCAAACATCGGGGATTTGAACTTAGTGTGTGTTCTGCTACAGGGAGCCTGAACAACAACATCATCATCATCATTTATTTGTAGAGCACATTTTCATACAAATTCTTCTTCTTTTTCTTTCGGTTGCTCCCGTTAGCAGTTGCCACAGCGGATCATCTTCTTTCATATCTTCCTGTCCTCGTCATCTTGTTCCGTCACACCCATCACCTACATGTTCTCTCTCACCACATCCATAAACCTTCTCTTAGGCCTTCCTCTTCCCTGACAGCTCTATCCTTAGCATCCTTCTCCCAATATACCCTTCATCTCTCCTTTGCACATGTCCAAAGCAACATAATCTCACCTCTCTGACTTTGTCTCCCAACCGTCCAACTTGAGCTGAACCTCTAATGTCCTCATTCCTAATCCTGTCCATCCTCGTCACACCCACTACAAATCGTAGCATCTTTAACTCTGCCACCTCTGTCACCGTCTCCAACCCATATAACATAGCTGGTCTCACTACCATCTTGTAGACCTTCCCTGTCACTCTTGCTGATACCCATCTGTCACAAATCACTCCTGACACTCTTCTCCACCCTGCCTGCACTCTCTTCTTCACTTCTCTTCCACAATCCCCATTACTCAGTACTGTTGATTCCAAGTATTTAAACTTATTCACCTTCGCCAACTCTACTCCCTCATCCTCACCACTCCACTCCACTGACCTCCCTCTCATTCACACACATGTATTCTGTCTTGGTGGTCCTACTGAACTTCATTCCTCTCCTCTCATATCTTCACCTCTCCAGGGTCTCCTCAACCTGCAGCTCACAATGTCATCAGCAAACATCACAGTCCACGGGGACTCCTGTCTAACCTCGTCTGTCAACCTGTCCATCACCATTGCAAATACGAAAGGGCTCAGAGCCGATCCCTGACGTAATCCCACCTCCACCTTGAATCATTTTCATACAATTGGTGGAGCTCAAAGTGCTTTACAAGATGAAGAAAGAAAATGTATAAAAATACAATTAGGCAATAAGTAATCAAGTAAGGTCCAATGGCCAGGGAGGACAGAAAAAAAAAAAACTTCAGAGGGTTGGAGAAGAAGAAAAAAAAAAAAAAATCTGCAGGGGTTCCAAGGCCACGAGACCACCCAGCCCTCCTAACATTAATGATCTCAATCAATCCTCATGGTTTTCAGGCTTCACGTGGAAGAATTAGATGATGATGGTCATGTGGACCTCTGGCCTTCAATCCATCAATGTAAGGACATCACAGTGCTTTGATCAGGTGGTGGGGGCACAGAGCGTCCACCACAGAAAACCGGAAAAAGAATAGCAGAGAAAGTAGGGGTTAGTATGGAGTGCAGAGATATGATGAAAACAATAATTCAATGAATATACAGAATATCAGGGTGACACTAAGATGAGAAAGCCATGATACAGTAATGGGTTTTTAGCAGTTTTTTTTAAAGTGCTCCACCATATTAGCCTGGCAGATTCCTATTGCCAGGCTATTCCAGGTTTTTTAGGTGCATAACAGTAGAAGGCCGCCCGCCTCACCACTTCTTTTAAGTTTAGCTCTTGGAATTCTAAGCAGACCCTCATTTGAAGATCTAAGGTTACGATTTGGAGAGTAAGGTGACGAGAACAGGCCATTCAGCCCAACAAAGCTCGCCAGTCCTATCCACTTATTTCTTCCAGAAAAACATCGAGTTTTGAAAGTCCCTAACGTCTTACTGTCTACCACACTACTTGATCGCTTATTCCAAGTGTCTGTCGTTCTTTGTGTAAAGAAAAACTTCCTAATGTTTGTGCGAAATTTACCCTTCACAAGTTTCCAACTGTGTCCTCGTGTTCTTGATGAACTCATTTTAAAGTCACCGTCTCGATCCACTGGACTAATTCCCTGCATAATTTTAAACTCTTCAATCAGGTCTCCTATGAATCTTCTTTTGCTTACACTCATTTGAAGATCTAAGGTTACGATTTGGAGTGTAAGGTGACAGGCATTCCACAATATACGATGGAGCCGATTATTGAAGGCTTTGTAAACCATCAGCAGGATTTTAAAGTCAATTCTAAATGGCACAGGTAACCAGTGTAGTGACGCTAAGACTGGGGTGATGTCCATTTCTTCTTTCCGCTGCATTCTGCACTTGTTGCAGCCGGTTGATGTCTTTCTTGCCACCCAAGACAAGCCCCTCGTTTGCCAAAATGGTAGAACTGGCAACATCTACAGCCACTGCACCCCTCCGGGACATCCTTGCTCTGTCGTGTCTCTCAGGCACTGCGTCACAACCCAAAAAGTGGTCTTCCACCAGTGTGTTAGAAGTTGCTATTGTGCTCGATCCAAACCCCCCCCCCCCAACCTCACCAAGGGGGGGTCCCAATAGATCATGAAGACTCAAACAAAAGAAAAAGTGGGTCACGACAACAAAACTTCAACGCTGCTGAGGAGATCCCATTGGCACTGTGGGATAAGTTTTGATATTTTTCCAAGTCAGTTATTTCTTCACCATCACGGTATACTGTACACGTTCTAAAGTGAAGCTTATTTTTTTGTACTGTATATAATTTTTTTTTAAATGCCCTCCCTGTCTGCTCTGGCAGCTAACAATGTGGCAAAAGGGTACCAGGGGTCCAAACATGAATAAGAGCCATAAACTTACCAAATACGTCCATTTTTGAAAGCAAGAATGTTCTCCGATATTGATCCGCATCTTGAGATGGCACAGATTTTGTAAAAACAGTGCATCCTTGTCGCTTTGGCGTTAAGTTAACCCCTCGACAATCAACTCAAAATGTTACAAACGGGCGACAGAGACATTTAGAGACCAAAACGTCAGTCCGCTCTCGGGAAGGGAGGCACGTCGAGTGTCCCCTGCTGCACCGATGCAGATTTCGTACACGCCCTTCGTGTGTCACGTCTTTCGAAACTGTCACCAACGGCCACTGGCCCTGCTCCAGCAGACATCGAGGGGTTTTATTTGCATGATTTCTTCTGCTTTTTGGGCACAAGATGGTAGACGTCCTTCCTGTCCTCCAGTTGACCACAATCACTTTGCCTTTTCGCAACACGCGCTGCTTCTTGATGCGTTCACACATACCAGGCGTATCACGGCGGTTCGGCCATTCGGTGTCGTAATCGGCAGTTCTTTGAAGTAAAATCTCAAGCGGGTCAGCTGAGGCACAGAACCCATCCATCGTTATAATCAAAGGGGCCACCGGTGACAGCACAGGTGATGCAGTGACCCCGCCGTGACTGTACCTGCCATCCCACTCGGTTCCTCTACTGGTGCAAAGCATCGAGTTCCAGATGTCCCCAGAGTTTGTGCGTCACACAGCATGTAGAACTTGATACTGAACTGTACGCCCAGTTGGATGTGATGTGCTGCCCTTCCCTTGTAACCCTTCAGCCTTTCGTCGATCGAGAACATCCACCTTCTGCACATTTCTAATGATCGCCTGATACACATCCCACAGTTTCGGAGCGTGATGATTGGCTTCATCATTGTCATCGATATTTGCAAAATGGAGGAACTTGAGAACGAGTAGACGACGACACACACTCATGATTTCACCGAAAATGGGCGTCTGCAACGAGCAATTTGTGGACCAGCACCGTCACTGCGCTGGTGTACCCACAATGCCCTGCAGTTTCAGGAAATTGAGAAACACCTACATTGTCATCCGGCAGCAACTCTGACAAGTCAACGGTTTGCTGCTGCGAATTTCCCTATACAGTTCAGAGTAACGGATCTTGGCAACAAATAACACTGAGGGGTACTTGCATTTTTTTTTCCCTTTTTGACCCAAAACTGAATATTTTTGCCGAAAAATATTTATTTATGATAAATGTCACTGTGTTTTATGTTCCATGAGCCTCTGTAGTATGTAAATTACATACATACGTATTCCAGAACATAGTCCTGTATGGTAACACTTGAGGCAGCCAAAAACGGGTCACATTTCTACCCAGGCCACCGTTGTCATCTGCTCATCAGCTACACGAACATCTTCATCACTATGATCAGCCGGAACCTGATCAGCTCATGCACTTTTCACGTTTTCGATTTCAACCTCACTTTGTATCAAAAGCAGAGTCTAATAAGTCAGAGTCTGATTCAGCAATAATATGTAAAACGTCAACAGCAGAATATTTTGCTAACTGTATTTGCTTTGCTCTCTCGCCACGTGACGATCCCATTTTAGATGTCGTTTACTCTACGCAACTCACTCGAAGACGAATCAACAAAGCTAACCACCCTCAAGCAAAAAAAGGTCGATCTATAATGTAGCATCAGATTTCATTGACGCAGACAAATGATTGGTGCCCTGTACCGGTAAGTCAACATCCGCCTTCACCTGTGGATTTCGACAAAAGTCGACTCCCGTAACAAACCCTATACAGTCCTGATAATTGTGATCAACAACGGACATCTTTAGATTGGGGTTACCTGTAAATGGGCAATGACGAGGTGCAGAATTGTCAGCAGTAGTATGAAGTCGACTCTAAATACGAACATCACTGCAGCTTGGAATCTACCGAACAGATCTCCGTTTTACCATCCGCATCAACGTCGGAAAACCGGTTATCACGATCGCTCAAATTCAAGCAATGGTTCAGTTTCAGTTTGTTCCAAATCAGTCTTTACGTCTTTACATCTGCCATTTCGGTTTTGGTTGAAGGCTCCAGCCCATTCATGAATATTGATGAGTTACCATAAAGTGTCAGTACACGTAGAAATAGTCTTTTTTTTGCAGCATTCTGCGGTTTCATCCACTAGAGGGCATCAGAATACTGTCCTGAAACTTAGTCAGGCTGTAAAGCGGATCATTACACGTTATCTCGAGTCAGACTCAGGCTTCACCGTATTTACATAGAATTCCGAGACTGAGTCAGACTTAGGGCTAACAATCAGAAAGTTAAAAAATTAGGTATTAGTGAGATTCAGACATTTTAGGAGAAAATCGGGTCTGCACATCTTGGCAAATTTCTCTCGTTCTGCAATGACCTTACACGCCCAGCAGCATGAGGTCTTTTGGCTCATTTTATAAATGCCAGACACACCTTTTTTTTTTTTTTTTTGAGAACCTACAAATTTTAAATTCTGTATATACTCGCATTTAAATTCTCATGCAGATAAGTCTGGGCTTAATTTTAACCATATAATTTCTCGTCTTATACAATGTCAGTCGTATAAGTCGAATGTGGAAAACTCGAGCTATTGGTCCAAGAGATTACGATACACTAACGCCCACCTGAGAGAGGAACCACGGAGCACACTGCCTTTTTTATTCTATGTATTGTGCCTACGTGACCACACGGTAATACCCAAACTATTCCGAAGCGACGTTTGTACTGTTTTGTGTTTTTCGGATCAAACACACCTTTATCGTAAGAGCATCCCTTATCTACGATGAAGCGTTCAATCAGAAGAAAATATGAAGCTGGTTTTAAATTAAAAGTCTTTGAAGTGGCGAAAGAAATTGGTAACCGCACTGCTGCAACAAAATTCAATGTGTCTGAGAAACTGGGGCGAGATTGGAGGAGGCAAGAAGATGTAAAAAAATAAACAAAAATAACTGCCGTATTTTTGAACGGGCGCATAAGTCGTTGTCTGATTTTACGAGGCGGAATGGTGGTTCTGAGGCTAGGGTTCTGCACTGGCAATTGGAAGGTTGCCCGTTCGAATCCCGTAAATGCCAATAGGGACTCTGTTCTGTTGGGCCCTTAAGCTGCAATTGCTCAGCGTTTTGAGTAGTGAAAAAAGCGCTATATACGAGAATGCAAAGAATTATTATTTATTATTACGATCGATTTTTTGGTTTTAAGACCTGACTTATACGCGAGTATATACGGTATTTATTTCAAGAGTTTCTATAAAGTTAAAATTTCCCTCAGGGGACAAGTTTTATCTATCTAATCTGCGAAAATTGACAATATATTTTAAGAATTTATAAATAAAACGTCACTTTAGAACAATATAACGTGATAAATTCATATACAGTGTGATTGTGAAGAAATAACTTCAACTTGGAAAATAAACTTAACCTCTAACTGCAACAATGCACATGCGGAGATTTAATCGATAAGATGAAAATTAGACAAACTGTCTTCTGAGTTTTCATTCCCAAGTCTTATTCCAGGACGAGGAACAGCTGATGCCATCTTTGCACTGAGCAGCTCATAAAGAATCATTGAGAAGAACAGGTCTGCATGTGGCGTGCATGGATTTTAGGAGTATGATAGAGGTCTTGAAGTGCAAGAGAGAGAAAGGAGGACCAGAGAAGTAGGAGAGGATTATCCAGGATATGAATGAAGGCGTGAGGACCGGAGGTTGGGGTAACAGACAACACCGTCCAGTTAGAAGAGGTATGTACCTCTTTGGTCTGGTTGTACGTGTTGACTTGTGGGATTAAAGGCCAATGTCCTTGCTGCAAGCTTTGTGAGGAACGACATTCTGTTGTGTAGCACCAGAAAAGAGAAAGGGGAAAGGAAGCTGGAATAATGGAAAAGGGCTTTGGAAGATTGAGGATTGAAGATAAAAAGGGAAAAGACTACAAAAAATATGAGGTGTAATGATGACCAAGATTCAGAAGTTAACCAGCAGGGGGAAGCTATCGAAAAGAGTGGATACATTCAAAGATTTAGGATCAGTGTTAGCCAGACATGGAGAATTAGATGCAGAGAGTGCAGTGTGTTTTGTGATTTAAGAATTAAGGTGAAGATTAAAGGTGAGGTTTTCAAGACGGTTGTATGATCAGCAAAGATGTATGGAGCTGAGACCATGGCTTCGTAAAGGGAGCGCAGGAGACAAAGTTGGATGAGTCAGAAATGAGAATGTTGAGATGGATGTGTGGAGTTACCAAAAAAAAGGGCAGAATAAGAAACGAGACAATCAGAGGTACAACAAAAGTGGGAGAGATCACTAAAAAAAGTCAGGAAAGCTGACTGAAGTGGAATGTGCATGTGATGAGGAGAGAATGTGGGGGCAAAAGAGTGATGGGAATGGAAGTCAGGGGAAGAGAAGACGAGAAAGGCCAAAGAAGAGATGGATGGATAAAGTAAAAGATGTGAAGGAAAAGAAGGTGCAGGACCAAGCTAAATGGTGAAAGTTGGGGTCAGGCACATTGACCACACACACAAGTGGGAAAAGATGAAGAGGAAGAAGACTGCAACACATATCACACACACACATGGAATAATAAGTAGACAGTGGGATTTTAGGGATTTGCAAAACTCAACTTGATGTTATTTTAGAAGAATCAAGTGAATAAGACTGGTGGGCTTCGTTGGGCTGAATGGCCTGTTCTCGTCCAGGGTGTTCTAATGTTATGAGATCTGGCAAACACCTGCTTTAGGTTTGTGAGGCATACTGAAGGTGATGACTTGAATGAGGGGTGGCACTGAATCGCAAGCTTCAAATTCTGGCCCAGTCACAGATTGTGTGATGTCTTCTAGGCCTTCTTTCCACAAAATGTTTCACATTGTACAATTTGGGCTTTATGATAGCAGCAGTTAATTACAGCACAGACATTAATGGAGGGGTAGTGTAGATGGAAGATGGGACAGCCAACAATGACAAAAAGGTCAACATTTAAAAAAAAAAAAAAAAAAAAAAAAAAAAAAAACACGTATTTTCTCACATTAAACCAATTATAAAAATATACCCAGGCAATGGAGGCTTCTTCGGATAATACAAAATATAAATGTATTTTTTTTTTGTTGAGGTCTTAAAAAGCATCAATTTTATTTTTAAACATTGCGCAGCAACCCTAATTATACTGTTAGGTTTCTCACAAACTTATTCCGATGAACTGCACATCAAGGAGTGCAAGCAAGTAGAATTTCTGTACACTCGTGTAGACGTGACGACAATGACTCTCTAAACCCATAAAAAAACATTGTAGAAACTAAATGGGGGGGGTTGGTTAAAAAAAAAAAAAAAAAAAAAAAAAGAGAGACAGGGTGTTCTTGCAAAGAAAGTTTTTATCTCCTTCAAGTATTCAAAACTGTTAAATAAGTACAAGGTGTTCACATGATTTACAAGGTGGGCAACACTGGCATTGCCTGTACTTTTTTTTTTTTTTTTTTTTATTCTGTATACGGCTACCCTTTCACACATAATGCTCTAAAAATGTCAGCAAACTATTCACAAATATATATATATTTATATATATATTTTTTAAATAATTCAATTGGAATCCCAACCAATAGCTGGCTACTAACAAAGACCACAAACAGTACATTTGAGACAGCATACAGTGTCAAGTGGACAGACTCAAGGGGCAAAACATTTAGCCAAGTAGCTGAAAGCGGAGCTGCAGTCTGTTGCTGGTGATATGAGCGTGTGTTTAAAAAAAAAAAAAAAAAAAAAAATTAAATAAAACAAAAGAATAAGTAAACTGCACTTGCCGCTGTAACAAGAAACTGAGGTCTTACGGTCAGTTCTCATGTTCTGGGGTCACAACATCCTTGGGTCTCCACTGTTTTAACTAGAAATGGATTACTGGATATTTCTGTTTTAGCCTTTATTCTACAACAGAGCCAGGGCTCCCGAAAGAATTGAGAATTGCACATAATAAGGCTATTAAAAAGTACAATAAAAATCTGCACAGATCAGACATAGGAAGAGTTAATATACTGTACACTTTCTACAATATTTATGTTGATAATGAATAAACAAGTGCCATCACTAAAATTTACAGGAAAGTCTTTTTGTTGATTTTCTTTTCAATTTATATCAACAAACAGCTGATTGGAGAATTCTCTTTTATGTACACAAATTATAAAGAGCGTTAGGTCTTAAGCATTTAGTCTCAAAGACTGATCTTCTCTCCGTCGAGAGGAAATGTCAATATCTATAGAATCTTTCCCAACAATGAGTCTCAGACGTTTTGCTGGAGGAAGGGGAATGAAGTCATCGTCAAATTCCTCATCTTCGTCCTCGTCCTCTGCTGAGGAAAAATTGTCCCCTGCATTTTCCTCTCCATGGCCTGCACGGTCAAACTTTTCCCCTCGCTTGTCCAAGGACACGCCGATTTCGGCAACCTCCTCGGCATGGAGCTGAGAGCCTCGTCTCTCGTCCTCCTCTCGTTTTAAATGGATTTTAAATTTGGTCGGGTTGCTGCTGGCTCCAGTGTTAAAACCATTGTTAATTTTTGCTACATATGAACTGCTTTTGTCTTTTTCATGATCCTTACTAAATTTGATGCTAATTTTTGAAGATTTGACCACGTCGGCTTCTGGGTCGTTGGTTTTGCTGCTGCTACTATCGCGGCGCCTTCGTAAAGTCAGCTTAGGAATACCAGAGCTGTTTTCAAGAATTAACTGTGCATCGTAGCGTGTGATTCTTCGTTTCTTCTTCCCTTTGCCAATTGTCCGGTATCCCTCCTTATTTTTGTCAACAGTGATTATTGTTCCACCATTGGGGGCCCCATTGCAATCCTGATGCCTACTGGGTAGATTCAACAGCATTTTCCCACAGCTGTTGATGTCACTTGCACATGGCGGGCTAATTAAGTCAGGCACTGTCTCCTGAATACACTTCTCGGGACAAGTACCCTTATCCTGTTGAACAGATCTTTCAGTTTTTATCCGTTGCAGTCTCCTCCTCCGTAAACAGACTCCATTTCCCTGGCAGTTCTCCAGCTGAGGCAAAGAGTTATGCAGGTTCATTTCTTGCACCCTGCACATGTGCTCTTCAAAGTTCAAAGGTTCCTCGTTCTTGACTATCAAATCATGGTCATTAAGACGGTCCAAGTTATTTGGCTCAAGCTTTGTGTGGGAGGTCCTGGGAGTAACTCTAGTTCTTGAAGACCTCCTAGTACTGTAAGTGCAAGATAAAGTTCCATCATACACAGTAGCACCTTTCACAGAGTTGGGTTTATTTTCTTTTGCAGCATGCCTCGTCAAGCACCCGCTTGAACTTTCCATCCTGCCTGGTCCCGATCCCTCTCTGTCTTTTTTGACTTTGAAAAGAACAACTTTAGGCTCCTTAAGAACCAAACTCTCCACATCAAGTTTTCTGGAAGAAGTTTTCGGCTCTGGTCTGCGACTTTGACTTCTTAACCGAAGTTTTGACAGCAAAGGCTTTGTAGGCTTGGATTTTAATCTCTTTGGTACCCTGGAATTGTTTATATGACTTTGTTTAGAAGATGAGGTAGAACTGGAGGTCCTTGATATAGACTGCCTCGTTCTGCTTTTGCTGAACTTCTTCATGCTTGCTAAAGACTTCTTTTTTGCAGCTGGAAAAATAAGGAAAAAAAAAAAAAAACTTTTACTTATTTATACTAATTGTAACATTAATCTCAGAACAGCAATACATATGGACTGGTTACAGAGTAGCTTTATGACCTGTGAATACAAAATCTCAGTGTATTTGGTTGTGCAAACCCTAATTTACACTATTAAGGTAAAAGGCAGAGTTATTTATTTATTTTTTTGCTATACTGTTGGTTCTTCTAAGGCAGTGTATGTTAATAATATGAAGGCGCTGTTTGTCAATGATATTCTATGCTGGCTTTACTGCCTTCTGCAGTGTCCTGCAACTCTAGGCTGAGCATGAGCTGCACCAGGATGTTATGGAGTCAGTAGATGGTGTTCATCAGTAAAAGCTGATGAGTATAGGTGGAGATATCCAGACTTTCCCCCAATGAGGGACAAAGTAAAACTTCCAATGAGACTTCTTGATGATATCCAAGATGTCGTATGCCGACTTAATACCAACTCTTGGATGCTTTGAGAATTCAGAATAGAGTACTTTGGATTCAAGACCATAACCAGCTAGCATCTAACAAATACATGAAACTAATGCCGATTACCACTACCAAGCACACACTCTCAGGAAACAAACAAATTTGGTCATTTATAGTACTTGAGACTGCCACAGGCTAAATGACTAGTGCCTTGTAAACAGTCCTTGGTTTGGTTGTGGCTGGTTGGCAATTTAGCCTCTGACTGCCCAGAAATATTTGCAATATGCCCTCAGACTGACAAAAATTGTAATCAGCCTACATACAGAGATGCGACACAACCTTTTGACCAAGAACTAGGACAGACAACCAAAAGATACAGATTTTAGGGGGAAGCCAATAGCACCTGGAGGAATAACATACACATTTAGAACGTCCCAATTCTCTAAGATCAAGACTTCAATCAATACATAAAAGCTAACAGATCTTTAATGAATTTCACTTAAGTTGAATCACAAACTTTAATGGCACCACTATAATCAAGCTCCTCGGGTTAAACAGCAGGCTGACTGATGGATACTAAATGTCAAATTGCAATCTACAAGTAGGCAATGGCAGCTGGCAAATGTAAAAAAAGTGGTATTGGCAGTGTGTAGCAACAGAGTTCTCTGGAAATTAGCAAACAGGAATGGCACACTAACTTAGTTTTTCTTTTTATAACATATAAACTTTATTGATACTAACAATATCACTGCTTTTCTATAAGTCGTCAAAAATGGTTGTGCGACAAAGATATCACTGTTGTAACTGGGTTTGTGCTGTTCAGCTCAGGTAAGTACATGCACTTTACTCATCCTGTGTGTGCATTAAGGCTGTAAAGCTCACTTTGAGAAAGGCACAGACAGAAGCAGAGTCCAGCCACTTCCAACTGTCCCAACTGTACAAGACAGCCAGATGCCATTTATTTGAAGCTTTGCTTTTCTCCTACAAAGTCACTCAACCAACAGTGTTACTTGGTCATTTTGCATAGTGGTTTGTGTTGCTTCTGTTTTTAATTAGCATTTGCTCTCATACAATTTTATCAAGTTTAGTTTGCTCTGTAGAATCTAGATTATTGAAGATATCTGCTTGCATCTTTCCATATGGGAAACAAATAAAACCATCATTAAGATTCAGTCACTTTATATATTTTTTTTTAATACATTTCAGTGTATTTTCTGAACCTTTGTTCGGAGGTTAAGGAAATTATCTTCCCAATGCTTCAATTGTAGTGTACTTCCGCAATGCCATTTTGATTGGCCATCATCACGATGCGAGGTTGGATTGCTAATGAGTGTCCAAGGAAAGTCGCATCATTTTATGCCATGTATGTAAACCCGTGCTGCGCTCTATTTAAATATAGCCAGAAACTCTGGATACTTAAAAAACCAGTGCTTGCATTTATTATGTTTTCTTTGACATTGTGAATTTGCCACTCCCTCTGACTTTTAATTTTTGTTATTTCCCCAAATTGGCATTTGATGGTGTTGATTTTCTGGTTCCAGGCCTTTGGCTTATTACTTACAATTAATTTCTCAGTCCTACTCTTCTTTTTTTGTCTTTACCTCTTGAGTTGTGTCAGAAAAACTATAGGAAATTTCTCTGTACTCCACACACAAATTAATTATAAGGCCTTTAAAGTACTGTTGCATCACACACAGTTCCCATTTCATTTATACAATTGTAAGACATATCAGAAATTTCTGCATTTCACCTACCTACAAATGTATTAGTCACAGGGAAGCAGAGATAGGTATACATGTTTTGTTAAGTTAAGCCACACTAAAAAAATAAACATCTTCACACAAAGGAATGCGCAAAACGGGGGAAAATGGGGATAACTTAATGGGTTTCTTTTTTTTTTTACACTTTTATTAAACAATGAGTCTGACCGATACCATAGATTCTGCAGCATCATTCCAGGAGAGAGGTGTTTGTTCTTTGTAAGATGTTACGATTATATTACCCTTTTAAACCTTAAACTGCCACCTACTTGGGGGTTAATGCACCCCTGGACGCCAAATATTTTTTTGCTGCACTTTTTAAGTAACGTCACATTTCACAAAGAAAATGTGACATTTTAATGTGTAAAGAGCATCACAATTACTGCATCACTGATCATTTTACACACTTCCAATAAAAACTATTAAAAAAAAAAAACTACTGCGACAATCTATTATTATATGTACAAGGTGCAACTGACGCCATTTATGAAATTCAGTAAATCACTGAGCCAACTGCGCTTGAACTGGCCGCACGCAAGCACACAGAGGTAAGTGCTGATGCTTGCAGGCCAGTCTAGTTACAGCAGATGAATCCCGGGGACAGTGATGCTGCAGTTCTGCCGGGGCCAGCAGCGGTCATGAGCTGGCGGCTCAACGAATATACGGCACTGACTGATCAGCTCCGGTGTGCTGGTAAATTGTTCTGGGAAGCGACTATAGCCGGTTGTGGAGTTCAATAAATGTACGTTGCTGAATATACTCGGCCCCTGCGTGCTGGCAAATTGCACTAAGACATTACTATAGCCGGTTGCGGCATTCAATGAATTTACGTCGCCGAATATACTCGGCTCCAGCGTGCTTCCGAATTGCACTGGAAACCGACTTTAGCCGGTTCCGGTGGTTTAAAGGTTAAAACTGTTGTAACTAGAAATACACTACTGGCATAAAGCAACTACTTTTTACTTACTGTTTTAAAAGAACATTGTCAGGTACATGAAACTAATTTGGTAAAGATGACACAAAAAACTGTAATCCAAAGACTGGATATAACATTTACATTCATCAAATTGGCACAGGACTCTTAAGGGCTAGATGTTAAGTTCATGACTCTCGCATCTTGTGGTCAAGTATTGTTACGAAATTTGGCAGCACTGCTGCCGATTGAACTAAATGAATGGTGTACAAAATGGAAAAAGGGTGAACAGATAATTACATAGGCAGGGTGGGAAGGTAACAGCAAATGATTTTAGAAGCAGAGCAAATTACTGTCTTCAGCTGCCTCTCTTCAGAGATGTTAACGGAGATGTCCTCCTCATCATCATATTGTGAAGGAGGAGGTCAAAATACTTTCAACAGTGAATCTGTAAAAACTGGCTGTCCCCTATGACACTCTGAACTCCATCTCTCTTGTGAGCTCACTTGACCATAACAGATGTGTAAACCTCCCATGTTGGACGAGAGTGTCAGTAATGGTGTCACCCAGGAAGTTAAAACTTTTTCTATGTCTAAATCTGGTCTACAAACATATAAATAATAATTCATTTTAACATATAAAGGTAAGAATGATCCTTTGCTCTCACTATAATTGAACAACCAATTCTTTTACTTTCTTCATATTTAATAACAGATTATTTCAGCTCTGCCATCTGGACAGTTCTACTTCTTCATTCCTGTACTCGCCCTTATCACCATTATCAGCCAATTTGACTATTCTTACAGAACCTTTTATGTAAAAGCAGTCATTTGAATACAAAGAGCAAAAGAAAAAGACACTATACAGAGGGAGAGAGAGATTCAGAGGTGGTGTACTTCAGCTTCACTGCCTATTTAATCTCAGAAATAAGACCTGAGAGCACAAGAACAGTTCGATATCCATGACTATCATCTTGAGAAAAAGCTGGAGAGGAACGACTGTTATAGGCCAACAAATGTGCCACTCACTGATCTATTTATCCATTAGCAAACGGAATGCTACTTCGACAAGAAGTCAGCTACGATTCTAACTTTACGATAGAAAGCTATGCAGGAGACCAGTCTGTAAGCAGAATAAAGTGGATGACTTTGCACTGTATGACAAGGTTTTATGAAACACCATATATCCATATTTCCTGTTTTCTGGGAAGTAAAAAGATTTATGCTACTAATACATATTCATTTCTCTTTTCTGTATTAAAAAATAATACATTATACTTATGAATCACGTTTCCAATGCTCAAGGCGCTTCTTAAAGTTTCTTCTTTCTAGCAGGGCCATAATTCGCGATACATAATTCAAATATATGATAAATCATAGGGGCAAAACACCCCTAAATAAATCAATAAAAATATGAAGAAATTAATTGAATGCACCAACAGTAGACTGACAGAATTAGTTTCCAGAAAGCACTGTAGATTCAGCTCGAGTATGTTAGTTACAGAAGAGAAAATCTGCTAATTAACTTGGATGTCATGCCAAATAAGTTGACTGATACGTTTGTGCCACTTCTATTTCTTTGTGGACAAGCCCTGGCACACCTATTTAAATACTTACATGAATGTGCATTGGATTTTTCCTGAGTGTTATCTGCATCAGTGTGGGATGTGACCGACTGGTTGTCCGAGTTCTTACTGCTTTCTCCCAGCTTCTTAAGTCTGTTCAAGCGTTTGTCTGTTTCTCTCAGACCGTATTTGCTATTTATTAAGGGAGCAGGTACTGGGAGTCCAGCTTTAGATTTAAAAGCACCTGTGCCACGTCTGGTGGGTTTGGGAAAGAAAACAAAAAGTTGAAATGAATATGACAGAAAAGTAAGCACGTTACACAATGCATGTTTAATATCAATATTCAAAAACATTCCATAAATCTAAGTGCAACTTTTCTGGAGCCAATGAAGAAAAAAAAAAAAACTTTTTGTTTTTGCACTGAACACTTGTTACACACATTTCTTTCCTATTATTAAGCAAAACAAACTGACAAATGTTTTTAAGAAATGTACTATAAATTACACATGCCCTGTATGATGTACAAAGTCTACCAAAAAACAAACAACAACCACACACATCCTCTTGCAAAGGCAGTAACAGGCTGGTTGATGCCCCAGAAATGTGTCATTTTTGACATTCATTGTACACTGATGCAGTTAATTTACCGATTACCGATTGAGTGTGTTTTTTTTTTTTTTGTTGTGAAAAATCAGCCAATTTAGATCAGCAGCTGATCCATCAGAGAATCCCTAGTGTGGGGTTACCTTACTGCAATGAACTACTTTTAATTACAGCACATCCACAAAATATTCAGACTCCTTCACTTTTTACACATTTTGTTATTTTGCAGCATTGCGCTAAAATTGTTTATTCATTTTTTCCTCTCAGCAAGCAACACTTAAAACCCTAGAATGTCAAAGTAAAATCAAGATTTTAGAAATTTATGCAAAGCTATTAAAAAAAAAAAAAAAGACATACGACATTGACACAAACATTTAGACCCTTTGTTCAGCCTCAGGTGCATCCCATTCTATTTATCTTCATTGATTTATCTGGGGTCAACCTGTGGTCAATTCAATTGATTGGCCACGATTAGGATAGGCACACACCTATCAATAGAAGGTCTGCAGGTGAACAAAATGTGTATGCTAGTCGAGGATTGTTTAAACTAGGGAATGGGGGGCGCAGGCAGTTTAGGACAGGCCAGGTTTAGATCTATACATGGAACAAACAATGGTGTAGAAATAAAAATGCATAGTAATGTAAATTCTAAGCAAACACGTAAATGTAGAAGGAGTAACATTAAAAATAGCTTGCCTTAATGCTAGAAATATCAAAAATAAGGTATGTGAGTTGGAGTTGTATGTAGCAGAGCATAATTATGATATTATAGCAATAACGGAAACCTGGCTAAATAACAAAGATGGGGATGAGTGTAACATAGAGGGATACACATTTTTTAGGAATGATAGACAGAACAGAAAAGGAGGTGGGGTTGCTGTTTATGACAAACAGGGTTTTAATTGTAAGACCTCTTCAGTTGAAAGATGAGCCCCATCTTAGTGAGGACATGTGGCTTCGCCTGGAAAATATTAGGGAAACAGGTCTTATTTTAGGAGTGTGTTATAGACCACCCAATTCAGACAGTAATTTCAACACACATCTTTTTAGTAATATCAAAAAGGCAAGTTTACAGGGAGATATTATAGTCATTGGGGACTTTAATTATCCAAATATTAACTGGAATAACCTTGCAGATGGAGGAGCACAAGAGCAGGAGTTTTTAGAAGTAATCAATGACTGTTTTTTAACACAGCATGTTAAAGCACCAACACGGGATGAAGCCTGTCTGGATTTAGTATTCTGTAATAATCAGGATAGAATTGAAGGTGTAGAGGTGATTGAACCACTACGGTCAAGTGACCAAAACGTAATACAATTCTCAGTATTTTGTAAGAGTGCAGATGCAAAGACTAAAATTGTGAAGTTGAACTTTGGTAGGGCTAATTTTGAGTAGATGCGACAAAGTCTAAGGAGGTTACACTGGGATATGCTTTTAAATGTGGAGACAGTCAAGGAGCAGTGGAACAGGTTTAAAAATGTTTTACATGTAATGCAGGACAGATACATACCTACTTTTGGAATTAATAGGAAACTAAAAAAAACTCCACGGTGGATTAATAAAGATTTAAAAAAGAAGTTGCAAAGGAAAAAACTGCTTTATAAGGCATATAAGACTAATGACTGCAAAGTGAATCGTAGAGCGTATGAGAATATGAGAGTAACCATTAAGAAGGATATCAGGGAGGCTAAAAGACAGTTGGAGAGGAATATAGCAGTTAAGGCGAAAGAAGACCCTAAGAGATTCTTTCAGTATTTTAGTAGTAAAAGAACAGTCAAGGAGGAGGTCAAGTTCATCAGAAATAGTCAAAGGGAATTAAAAGATACAGAAAGTGAAATAGCAGATGCCCTAAACTTACATTCTTCTGAGGTGTTTACAAGTGAGCAAGTGGATAACCTCCCAGAGGTAAATACGACTACTAAGGAGGTACTGAGGGATTTGGAAATTGTAGAGGGAGAAGTGCTGCTCAGATTAAATAAGATGAAATCAAACAAATCACCAGGACCATTATATCGTGTTCTTAAGGAGGCTAGTGAGTACATATATAAACCCTTGACTCATATTTTTAGGAAGTCACTGTGCACTGGGGAGATTCCGAAGAACTGGAAAATGGCAAATATCATCCCATTATATAAAAAAGGTGACAGGGCAGATCCAAGCAACTATAGGCCAGTACATTAGAACATTAGAACATTCTAGACGAGAACAGGCCATTCAGCCCAACAAAGCTCGCCAGTCCTCTTAGTTACTTTGTAACTAAGTAAGCTTAGCATAGTAGTAAGCTTAACATGCATTACAGGAAAATTAATGGAAGGAATTATTAAGTATAAGATTGAGCAACACATGGCAAGGACAGGAGGTATTCTGAACAGTCAGCATGGGTTCAGAAGAGGGAGGTCGTGTTTTACTAACATGCTGGAATTCTACGAGAAGGCAACAAAAGAATATGATCAAAGTGGGGCACATGATATTATTGACCTGGACCTTCAGAAAGCATTTGATGAGGTGCCGCATGAAAGGGTGGGCATCAAATTAAAAGAAGTGGAAGTTCAGGGTCATGTTTTTAGATGGGTGCAGAATTGGCTCAGACACAGGAAGCAGAGGGTGATGGTGCGAGGAACCTCATCAGAACTGGCCGATGTTAAGAGTGGTGACCAGCAGGGGTCAGTGCTAGGGCTGCTGCTATTTTTAATATATATATGACTTAGATAGGAATATAATTAACAAGCTGGTTAAGTTTGCAGATGATACCAAGATAAGTGGATTAGCAGATAATTTGGAATCCGTTATATCATTACAGAAGGACTTGGATAGCACACAGGCTTGGGCAGATTTGTGGCAGATGAAATTTAATGTCAGTAAATGTAAAGTATTACACATAGGAAGTAAAAATTTTGTTAGGTTTGAATACACAATGGGCGGTCGGAAAATCGAGAGTACACCTTATGAGAAGGATTTAGGAGTAATAGTGAACTCTAAGCTATCGACTTCCCGACAGTGTTCAGAAGCCATTAAGAAGGCTAACAGAATGTTACGATATATAGCACGATGTGTGGATTACAAGTCCGAGGAGGTTCTGCTCAACTTTTATAACACACTGGTGAGGCCTCATCTGGAGTCCGGTGTGGAGTTTTGGTCTCCAGGCTACAAAAAAGACAAAGCAGCACAAGAAAAGGTCCAGAGAAGAGCAACCAGGCTGATTCAGGGCTACAGGGGTGAGTTATGAGGAAAGATTGAAAGCTGAGGTTAACACTTGCATTAAGTTTAGGTCTTATTAAGTCTGAATATACAATGTGAGGTCTGAAAATCGAAAATAGGCCTTATGAGAAGGATTTAGGAGTTGTAGTGGACTCTAAGCTATCGACTGCCAGACAGTGTTCAGAAACCATTAAGAAGGCTAACAGAATGTCAGGTTATATAGCGCCTTGATGTGTGGAGTACAAGTCACAGGAGGTTCTGCTCAATGCACTGGTGAGGCCTCATCTGGAGTACTGGGAGCAGTTTTGGTCTCCAGGGTACAAAAAGGACATAGCAGTGCTAGAAAAGGTCCAGAGAAGAGCGACTAGGCTGGTTCCAGGGCTACAGGGATTGAATTATGAGGAAATATTAAAAGAGCTGAGCCTTCACAGTTTAAGCAAAAGAAGATTAAGAGTTAACATAATTGAAGTGTTGAAAATTATGAAGAGGATTAGTACAGTGGATCGAGAGTTGTATTTTAAAATGTGTTCATCAAGAACACGGGGACACAGTTGGAAACTTGTTAAGGGTAAATTTCGCACAAATATTAGGAAGTTTTTCTTTACACAAAGAACGATAGACACTTGGAATAAGCTACCAAGTAGTGTGGTAGACAGTAAGACATTAAGGACTTTCAAAACTCGACTTGATGGTTTCTTGGAGGAAATAAGTGGATAGGACTGGCGAGCTTTGTTGGGCTGAATGGCCTGTTCTCATCTAGAGTGTTCTAATGTTCTAAAAAACCAAGCCATGAGGTTGAAAAGCAGAGCTTACAGAGAGGGTTGTGTCAAGGCACAGATCTTAGGAAAGCAAAAAAATAAACTTATGTAGCACTGAAGGTTCCCAAGAGCACAGAGGCTTCCACAATTCTTAAATGGAAGAGGTCTGAAACAACCATGACTCTTCCTTCAATATGGTTTTGAATTATGTATACACCTCATTTCCAAATAACCCTGCCTATAAATACAGTAAACCCTCGTTTATCGTGGTTAATCCGTTCCAGACTCTGCCACGATAAATGAATTTCCGTGAAGTACGATTCTTTATTTATAAATCGAATATTTTCGCAGTTAGAGCATAGAAAACCTGTTTACGACCTTCTAAATACATTTTCTAACATTTTTAGAGCCCTCTAGACATGAAATAACACCCTTTAGTCAAAAGTTTAAACTGTGCTCCATGACAAGACAGAGATGACAGTTCCATCTCACAATTAAAAGAATGCAAACATATCTTCCTCTTCAAAGGAGTGCGCGTCAGGAGCAGAGAATGTCAGAGAGAGAGAGAGAGAGGCAAACAATCAAATATCAATAGGGCTGTTTGGGCTTTTAAGTATGCAAGGCACCGCCGGACAAAGAAGCTGTAAGGTAAGCAGCAATGTAAAGGTAGTCTTTCAGCATTATTTAGAGGAGCGTCCGTATCCTCTAGGCCAGTGTGCGAACAGCCCCTCTGCTCACACCCCCTCCGTCAGAAGCAGAGAATATCGGGGAGACAGAAAGAGAGAGACAGAGACAAGCAAACAATCAAAAAATCAATATGTGCTGTTTGGGCTTTCAAGTATGCGAAGCACCACACAGGAAGCATATCATACATCATTGAGGAGTTTTATTTAATATGTAATACATGCTCTGATTGAGTAGCTTCTCAGCCATCTGCCAATAGCGTCCCTTGTATGAAATCAACTGGGCAAAGCAACTGAGGAAGCATAATTCAAGACCCATTGTCCGCAGAAATCGGCGAACCAGCGAAAAATCCATGATATATATCGAGATATGCTTACTGTTAAAATCCGCGACAGAGTGAAGCCGTGAAAGTCGAAGCGCGATATAGCGAGGGATCACTGTATATTACAACTTAATCCTGGTCATTTTCCTTGTTCTAACTACAGTTGTTGTAGTCATGTACTTAGAGGGCACCTAATTCATACACCACATAGCATTATCACCATTAACTCTTTTAGGGCAGATGTCGACTTTTGTTGACAGGAGGGGTTGAGGGTGCATGTCAACAAAAGTCGAAATCCAGAGGTAGAGGGCGACAATCAGCTGTTAACAGCGACAAAACTCACTGTTACGTCACAGGCATTCCCACTCTGCTTGGAGGAACGTTAGACTCATTGACTCGGCATCTAATCCTTACATGTGCGTGAGTTACAAAATGTAAACAAATGTAAACAAAGGCAAGATGGCATCGACATCTCACAAGGCAGCGAAGCGGGTGCAGAAAAGAAAATACTCAGCAGACAATGTTTTGCGCATTATCGGCGAGTCGGACTTTGATTTTTCAGAATCGGATTTTGTTGACAGTGATCAGGAGATCGAGCAAGAGAGTGAGGATCTGGCATCAGCTAAACGGACACCAACTGATGCCGCCCCATCTGATCAGCTGCCAGCCGAGCGGATTCTTGCAGCTGATGCACCTATAGCAAGGTTCGTGTGGGAGGAATACCCAAACTGGCTACCGGACTTCACAAAACAGCATGGCTTGCTGTTGGACACAACAGATTACCAGCCGCTGGACTACTTCAGGCTATTCTTTCCTGATGCTGCTTTTCATCTACTGTCAGAGGAGACAAAGGTATGCAGAGCAATGTTTTGAATTGCGGGCTGCACTTGCACCGCATTCTTGTTTTTCCCAACAACAAAAACCCACAACAAAAGACGAGATGAAGGGCTTTGTGGCATTACAAATAGAGATGGGACTTGACTGGTGATATAACTTCAGGGAGCATTGGTCCAAACGTGCTTTGTTCCTTGGTGGCTTTGGACAGGTTATGCCACGTGATAGGTACGTGCTGCTGCAAAGTTTTATTCACTTCTGTGATAACCAGAAGCAAATCCCAAGGGGTGAGCCAGGCTATAACCCCATGTATTAAGTTCAGTCCCTGCTTGACATTGTGGAACCAACATATAAACAATTTTTTCAGCCTGGCTGTGATTTGTCTGTGCATGAATCTATGGTAAAACAAAAGGGACGCCTTTTTTTCTGCCAATATATGCCAGACAAGCCCACAAAGGATGGCATAAAGGATTTTGTACTGGCAGAAGCAAACACTGGTTTCTGCCTGAAAGTAATCACAAATACAGGAAAGTATTTCTTTCAAAGAGAGAAATGTCCCTTGACAAGTCAGGTTGTGCTGGTGCTGCTTCAGGGCTATGAACATTTAGGTCACGTTGTGTACATGGACAATTTTTATACATGCCCAGAATTGTTCATGGAGTTACAGAGCAGGGGAATTGGAGCCTGTGGCACAGTGAGGGTGAACAGGAGACACAGGCCTTCACAGGCTGAAGATGAAAAGAGGCGACAATCCAGTTTTCATGCAGGAGGATAACTTGGTGGCAGTGGCATGGCACGATGTCAAACGGGTGACTTGTCTCTCTACAGTACACACTAACATTATGTGTGAGAAAGTGCAGCAACAGACAATTGAAAAGGAAACACCAGTGCAACACGTATTGTAAGCAGTGCAATGTGGCAATGCATGCAATTGGCTGCTTTGAGTGATATCATACTTTGCAGGACTTTGCTGTGTAACATGTATGTGAAATCATATAGCATGCAGGCTCATACAACATGGAAGACCGTAACATTTGTCAAAAGTAAATATTTTTTTCCGATTTGATATGTTAAACAATTGCTTTGTGTTCTTTTTTTTTTTTTTTTTTTAAAAATTTAATTTTTGCAAACCTGGTAAAAACGGAGAGAAACAAAAAAAAAAAAAAAAAAATAGCCCTAAAAGAGTTAAACCTAAATCTAATTGCAGCACCCAAGGGTGTTTGTTTTCATAAAAACAAAACAAAAAATAAAGTATATCCATGTTTACTAATACACAAAGGTAGAACTTATTGCAGTATCAGACATTGATTGCTGAACACAAAAATACCATCAGGACACATCAAGCCAGTGCCTGAACCAAATCGAATATCTCTAAGGAGACCTGAAAATTGTTGTTCACTATTGTTTTCCATTCAACCTGACCGAGCTTGAGAGGATCAGCAAGGAAAAATGGCAGAAGACCCTCAGATTCAGGTGTGCAAATCTTGTTGCATCAGCCCCAAGAAGACACCAGGCTGGAAACACTGCCAAGTACTAAGTAAGATGCCAGAATACCTGCATTAATGTGATATTTCAGTTTTTTATTCTTAATAAATTTGCAGAAAATTTTTTAAAATCCTGTTTGTCTGCTGCATCGAGCATTGCTTGATTGGTGAAATTTTCTCACAAGGCTGCAACATGAATGGTTCTGCATACTTTCTAAATGCACTGTAACATTTGATGATGCATTATTTACTTGAAGAATACAATACTTTGACTCCTGAATTAACCTCTTTTCTCTCATTTATAATGCAATTCAGAGTTTAAAAAAAACATCTGCAAGCCCTTTCAACCGTGGTTTGTGAAAAGGTGAGTTGGGTGACGGAGGGCCAGGGCCCATGCCCAGCCGGGAAGCCCCTTCTGTGTATGTGCCAGGGGAGCAAGCATGGGCTGCACAGTACCTGCCCCGGGCCAGTTGGTGGCAGCCCCCCTGGGTGACACTGGTGCCTCAGTTACCCACAGGGCTCCAAGGGAGATGGAGTTCTCCACAGCCCTGTTGCGATCCGGGGTGGCCACCAGGAGGCGCTGCAGGGGTTTCTGGGCCCATTTGGGCTGTAGTTCAGCCCCACCCGGAGGTGCAATCGGAGGCAGGTGGTCAAGCACCTGAAGCACTTCCGGGTGAACTATAAAAGGGGCCAGCAGCCTGAGTCGGGAGGAGGAGGACAACGCTTGCCGGGAGGAGTGGTGGTGCGAAGAGTAGTGTGCGTTTTGATTTTGGTTGGTGCTTTTGGGACTATGCACTGCCTGTGGGACACGGAGAAGATGTGCCACACAGGTGAAGAAAAAATATAAGCTTACATACTTTTATACGTGCCTCCGGTGTCAGCCTGTGTCGGGTCGGCACCTATATAGCGCCTTTGTTACACTTGTTTAACCTAGACAGTAACCATGCCAGAGAAGATTAAAACAAGTGCACCAAACAGCACTTCACAATTTATTCATTTAGATATTGTTTTTTATCCAAAGCAACTTCAAATCACAAAGTTAGACTGATTAACTGACAAGTTAAGTGAATTGCTCTGGGTTGCTGTAGCCACTGGTGAGAAATGGACAAGATTATTGCACATTATGACTGAATGCTTTAGCCACCAGGCCATACTCCTTGAATTTCTATTACAGGGATATCAGTTAAACAAAGCGTCAAACATGTCTTACCTTTCACAAGTGTAGCACTCACAGAATTCATTGTTCTCCCCAAAGAAGCCATCCCCATAGTAACATGAAATTTCTTCCCCAGGTTCAATATCCCTTAGAACCTTCACACAGGCAGTGTCTCGACCAGTGGAAACAAACTAATAAAAAAAGAAAAGAAAAAGCAGGCTGCAGTCTATTAAGCAACGTATAGCATACTGACAAAAGATAAGAAATATAAATTTACCTTACAGTTTGGCCTGCAGTCTGAAAAGAGAAAAAAAAAAAAAGTCTTAGCTAAAAACCGTTTGTAGAAATATTTACACTACATAAATAAGAACACAATTCAGATTATTTTTTGTAGGTCAAGTCATTTGCATGATTACATACACCACATTTGCACACAACTGGTTTTCAACACCTGGAGAGAAACGGAAATGCTGGGCCAGCATGAAGAAGTGAATGACATCATGTTGACATCAATAGTATGGCTGCAATATTTTGGAAGCAAGAGAGGGCATTTTTTGCCTGAAAATGCAACTTTTACTACTGTATCATGCATCTAAGCATTGTGGGCACAAAACGATCCAACGTCAAATTAAAGCTCTGCAGGATATATCATCAGTATCTTAACATTCATTGTTTGCATTAAGCTTAAGCATAATTTGATGATGCTCATCAAAGTCTCTCGCATGTAAAATCATTCCAAAAACTCCCATGACCAAGCCCTTATGCATGTCACATTCTTTTACTCTTGTTTGAGTTGCCTTTTTTGTGGAGAAAAATGAAATCTGTTCTGTACCTTAAAAAATTATGTTAACTGAAACTTGTAGTATTAACATTAGAATAATCTTGATGGAAATGGGTTATTCAGCCCAACGTTGTCATTCAACAACATTAAGTTGAAATTTGAAGATCCCTAAAAGTTCAACTCTCTATTATGCTACTTAGTCATTTATTTCATGTCTCTATTTTCTTTGAACCTTTTAAATACCCTTTACTACTGCAAGTTCTCAATTCTACTCTCGGCACTGGACTTCATTTTAACATTAATAATTGGTCAAATGGACTCAAAAGGATAAACAGCCCCTTACTTCCCATTCTAGAACCACAAAATAC
>JANRMT010062810.1:6401198-6427451 GCA_026402145.1 Polypterus bichir lapradei
T
The DNA here is from genome assembly GCA_026402145.1 of Polypterus bichir lapradei. Taxonomy (NCBI): domain Eukaryota; kingdom Metazoa; phylum Chordata; class Cladistia; order Polypteriformes; family Polypteridae; genus Polypterus; species Polypterus bichir. Next base: position 6,401,200 of record JANRMT010062810.1, read on the forward strand.
TTTTTTTTTTTTAAGTTAGTTTTTGGAAAAATATTCAGCCCTGGGAGAAAAGCAGAAAAACAAAAAAAAAAAAAAAAAAATAGCCCTAAAAGAGTTAAACCTAAATCTAATTGCAGCACCCAAGGGTGTTTGTTTTCATAAAAACAAAACAAAAAATAAAGTATATCCATGTTTACTAATACACAAAGGTAGAACTTATTGCAGTATCAGACATTGATTGCTGAACACAAAAATACCATCAGGACACATCAAGCCAGTGCCTGAACCAAATCGAATATCTCTAAGGAGACCTGAAAATTGTTGTTCACTATTGTTTTCCATTCAACCTGACCGACCTTGAGAGGATCAGCAAGGAAAAATGGCAGAAGACCCTCAGATTCAGGTGTGCAAATCTTGTTGCATCAGCCCCAAGAAGACACCAGGCTGGAAACACTGCCAAGTACTAAGTAAGATGCCAGAATACCTGCATTAATGTGATATTTCAGTTTTTTATTCTTAATAAATTTGCAGAAAATTTTTTAAAATCCTGTTTGTCTGCTGCATCGAGCATTGCTTGATTGGTGAAATTTTCTCACAAGGCTGCAACATGAATGGTTCTGCATACTTTCTAAATGCACTGTAACATTTGATGATGCATTATTTACTTGAAGAATACAATACTTTGACTCCTGAATTAACCTCTTTTCTCTCATTTATAATGCAATTCAGAGTTTAAAAAAAACATCTGCAAGCCCTTTCAACCGTGGTTTGTGAAAAGGTGAGTTGGGTGACGGAGGGCCGGGGCCCATGCCCAGCCGGGAAGCCCCTTCTGTGTATGTGCCAGGGGAGCAAGCATGGGCTGCACAGTACCTGCCCCGGGCCAGTTGGTGGCAGCCCCCCTGGGTGACACTGGTGCCTCAGTTACCCACAGGGCTCCAAGGGAGATGGAGTTCTCCACAGCCCTGTTGCGATCCGGGGTGGCCACCAGGAGGCGCTGCAGGGGTTTCTGGGCCCATTTGGGCTGTAGTTCAGCCCCACCCGGAGGTGCAATCGGAGGCAGGTGGTCAAGCACCTGAAGCACTTCCGGGTGAACTATAAAAGGGGCCAGCAGCCTGAGTCGGGAGGAGGAGGACAACGCTTGCCGGGAGGAGTGGTGGTGCGAAGAGTAGTGTGCATTTTGATTTTGGTTGGTGCTTTTGGGACTATGCACTGACTGTGGGACACGGAGAAGACGTGCCGCCCCACAGGTGAAGAAAAAATATAAGTTTATTTACTTTTATACGTGCCTCCGGTGTCAGCCTGTGTCGGCTCGGCACCTATATAGCGCCTTTGTTACACCTGTTTAACCTAGACAGTAACCATGCCAGAGAAGATTAAAACAAGTGCACCAAACAGCACTTCACAATTTATTCATTTAGATATTGTTTTTTATCCAAAGCAACTTCAAATCACAAAGTTAGACTGATTAACTGACAAGTTAAGTGAATTGCTCTGGGTTGCTGTAGCCACTGGTGAGAAATGGACAAGATTATTGCACATTATGACTGAATGCTTTAGCCACCAGGCCATACTCCTTGAATTTCTATTACAGGGATATCAGTTAAACAAAGCGTCAAACATGTCTTACCTTTCACAAGTGTAGCACTCACAGAATTCATTGTTCTCCCCAAAGAAGCCATCCCCATAGTAACATGAAATTTCTTCCCCAGGTTCAATATCCCTTAGAACCTTCACACAGGCAGTGTCTCGACCAGTGGAAACAAACTAATAAAAAAAGAAAAGAAAAAGCAGGCTGCAGTCTATTAAGCAACGTATAGCATACTGACAAAAGATAAGAAATATAAATTTACCTTACAGTTTGGCCTGCAGTCTGAAAAGAGAAAAAAAAAAAAAAAGTCTTAGCTAAAAACCGTTTGTAGAAATATTTACACTACATAAATAAGAACACAATTCAGATTATTTTTTGTAGGTCAAGTCATTTGCATGATTACATACACCACATTTGCACACAACTGGTTTTCAACACCTGGAGAGAAACGGAAATGCTGGGCCAGCATGAAGAAGTGAATGACATCATGTTGACATCAATAGTATGGCTGCAATATTTTGGAAGCAAGAGAGGGCATTTTTTGCCTGAAAATGCAACTTTTACTACTGTATCATGCATCTAAGCATTGTGGGCACAAAACGATCCAACGTCAAATTAAAGCTCTGCAGGATATATCATCAGTATCTTAACATTCATTGTTTGCATTAAGCTTAAGCATAATTTGATGATGCTCATCAAAGTCTCTCACATGTAAAATCATTCCAAAAACTCCCACGTCCAAGCCCTTATGCATGTCACATTCTTTTACTGTTGTTTGAGTTGCCTTTTTTGTGGAGAAAAACCTTAAAAAATTATGTTAACTGAAACTTGTAGTATTAACATTAGAATAATCTTGATGGAAATGGGTTATTCAGCCCAACGTTGTCATTCAACAACATTAAGTTGAAATTTGAAGATCCCTAAAAGTTCAACTCTCTATTATGCTACTTAGTCATTTATTTCATGTCTCTATTTTCTTTGAACCTTTTAAATACCCTTTACTACTGCAAGTTCTCAATTCTACTCTCGGCACTGGACTTCATTTTAACATTAATAATTGGTCAAATGGACTCAAAAGGATAAACAGCCCCTTACTTCCCATTCTAGAACCACAAAATACGATTCTTTGCCTTCTAGTTTCTTGCACTTTGTGGATTCCTGACTAGGTGGAGTGAGACTTGGAGTTTGAAGCTGGGAATTTTCACCTGGTACCTGTTTGGGGATGCCACATTTTTAGAACTGATTACTTGTTAGGATTTGTGTCATTTTTGTTTTTTATTTGTTTTTCTCAATGCTAATTTTTTTGGTTTCTTTTGGTCTTTCAAGTGTGTTTTTCTTCGAGTCCTAAATCATTTTATAGGCATAAGAAATATTTTGCCTCTTCAGTGATGCCATTTAGCTTTTCCACAGGGCTTTTACTGTATGTGAGTTTGTTGTATAAAAATATAACAGACACATGTGGATGATTCAATACAATCTCACAAGTTTGTGAATAATTCCTAAAAAGAAATTAAATGCATCAGCAAGTGTGGCTGTGTGTACTAAACATTTCCCACCAAGTTTCTGGATCTGTCACTTGTTTATTTTGTGTAAACATTTTTGACTACTAGCTATGTATGCAATTCCTCTTCTATTCTGGTTCCTTTTAATCAAGCTCCTCCGGCATGCTGTTTTCATTCTGAGCACAAGACCCCCCCTTCTGTTCTTCTCTTGCTCTCAATTTCTTTCTTCTTTCTCTTAAATCAGGTTTCATTGCATGGTCTCCTCTTACTACTCATACATAACACACTTCTGTTGTAAATATTTTGTTATTTTTACTACACTTGCATAAAACTTCTTGGCCATTTTAAATGACTTTGTGAAGTGCTCACTTCAAAATGTCAAACTAAATAAAATAAGGATTGCTCCTTAATTTTTATTTTTCATTTTTTTTTTTTTAAAACGGTCAAGTATCTTCTACTTGATATAATGCAAGTACTTCAAACAGATCAAGGATTTGTTAAAGAATTTCTAAACTGACTTCGTGTATATCCACAATAGTTCATTAAGCAGGCATTGTTTAATAATATGACCAGCATACACTGTGTGCACAATTAGGCAAGTTGTATTTTTGGGATTAATTTTAATATGAAATAAATACAGTGCCATCAGTCAATCCAAAATATTAATAAACCTGAAACCTGAATGTCATGCAAAGGAAAATGTGAGTGTGAACATTATCAGGGGAATACATGTGTGTGCACAATTATTAGGCAACTATTAGTGTGCAGAATTATTATGCAACTAAATCAAAAACTTACATTTTCCTGAACTCCCTTGTTTATTTTCATCTGTTAAAGTGAGAATAATGAACAAACAACACATAATTTCCAAATAAACATTTCTGACATGGAGAGAAAAAAAAAAATAAAAAAAAATCAGTGACCAATATAGCCACCCTTCATTTCAATAACAGCAATAAACCTTCCATTCATGGAGTCTGTCAGTTTCTTGATCTGTTGACAACTTTTGTGCAGCAGCAACCACAGCCTCCCAGACACTGTTCAGAGAGGTGTATTGTTTTCCTTCCCTGTAAATCTCCCGTTTAAGAAGGGCCCACAAGTTCTCAATAGGGTTTAGGTCAGATGAGGAAGGGGGCCATGTTATTACTCTGTCATCTTTAAGGCCATTACTGGCTAGCCACGCAGTGGAGTACTTTGATGTATGCGATGGAGCATTGTTCTGCATAAAAATCACGGTCGTCTTGAAAGATGCTGACTTTTTCCCTCTACAATTGCTTGAAGAAAGTGTCTAAAAACTGGCAGTAGGTTTGGGAGTTGAATTTGAGTCCATCTTCAACCCGAAAAGGTCCATCTAGTTCATCTTTAATACCACGAGCCCATACCAGTACCCCACCTCCAACTTGCTGGCGTCCGAGTCGAAGTGGAGCTTTGTGCCTGTTACTGATCCAGCCACGGGCCCATCCATTTGGTCCATCAAGTGTCACTCTCATCTCATCAGTCCATAAAACCTTTGAAAAATCTATCTTCAGATACTCCTTGGCCCAGTCTTGACGTTTCAGTTTATGTATCTTGTTTAGTGGTGGTCGGGTTTCAGCTTTCCTCACCTTGGCCATGTCTCTAAGCACTTAACACCTTGTACTTCTAGGCACTACCGGTAGGTTGCAGTTCTGGAATATGGCAGCACCAGAGGATAACGGGTTTCTGGTTGCTTCACGTTTGATTCTTCTCAAATCTGTGGCAGTTAATTTACGTCTTTTTTCTCTCAACATGTTTCTTGCGACCCTGTTGACTATTTGCAACAAAACGTTTGATGGTTCTATGATCACGCCCCAATATCTTAGCAATTTGGAGAGTGCTTCTTCCCTCTGAAAGACTTTTTACAATTTTTGATTTTTCAGAGTCAGTTAAATCTCTTTTTGGCCCATTTTGCCCGAGGAAAAGAAGCTGCCTAATAATTATGCACACCTTGATATAGGGTGTTGGTCTCCTTAGACCACAACCTCCCTCATTACACAAATACACATCACCTGATATGCTTAAATCAAATAAGCATCCAAGTTTATACAGCTTGGAGATGGAATATATGCATGAAATTATGATATGGTCAAAATACTCACTTGACTAATAATTGTGCACAGTGTATGTCTTAATGGGTTATTCAGGTGAAACTGAATAAAATTATCTGAAACAAAGTAAATATACACAAAACAAACTGCTATAAAAATAATTAAATTAACAACTCATTATGGAGCATCCCGAACTTGGGAAATGTTAAAGGATCTGCCAGCCATGCACAATTTCTGATTTACTATACCTCACATAATGTGCTAAATTACAAATCGACCCTGACTTCATTTCCTCTCCTTTTATGTCGTGAAGATTGTCTGGGTTATGAGAACACAAATATTTCAAGTTCCTCTTTTAAGCTGTTAAGTAACATTTCAGCTTTGAATGTATCCCATTCAGCCTTTCATTTCAGATATCATTTCCATGAGACAGCTACTTCATAGAAAAACTCAACAAATATTTAAGTGACTTTAAGAACCAAATATACCCACACTTTCTATAAAATCATACGCTGAAGTCCGAAGTTTACTTACACTTCAAGAGAATTCTTTCAAACACACTTTATAACCCCTCCACAGATTTGATACCAACAAACTATAAACTAGCATATCGTTTAAGACGTCTACTTTGTGCAACGCAAAAGTAATTTTTTCCAGCAATGTTCACAGACCTCAGAGTATTTCACTTTTTACTGACTATATCAATATTCCAGTGGATCACAAGTTTACATACACTTTTTTAATATTTGGCAGCTTTGGCTTTAAATTGTTTAACTTGTGCCAAACATTTTGGATAGCCTTCCACGAGCTTCTTAAACAAGTTGCTGGAATTTTGGTTTGTACGTCTCATTGCTCAAGCATGTTGTTTCAGTTATGCCCACCAATTTTCAATCGGATTGAGGTCAGGGCTTTGTGATGGCCACTCCAATACCTTAACCTTGTTGTCCTTAAGCCACTTTGTGACAGCTCTGAAGGGATGTTTGGGGGTCACTGTCCATTTAGAAGACCCATATGCGACTGAGATTCAGCTTCCTTGCTGAACTCTTGAGATCTTGCTGCAGTATGTCTAAATAATTTTCCTTCCTCATGATGCTGTTTTGTGAAGTGCACCAGTCCCTCCTACAGTAAAGCCCCCCCAACCACATGACGCTCCCACCCTCATTCTGGACGAATGAGTTGTTGTTCTTTAGCTTACAAGCCTTTCCCTTTTTCCTCCAAACAGAACAACGGTCATAATGGCCGAACAGTTCGATCTTGGATTCATCAGACCAGAGGACATTTCTCCAGAAGGTCAGATCTTTGTCCTCCCATGTGCCACTGCAAACTGCAGTCTGGCTTTTTGATGGTGGCTTTGGAGCAGTGGCTTATTCCTTGCTGAGCAGGCTTTCAGGTTATGTCGATGTCAGACCCTTTTAACGAAGGATATCGATACTTGCCTACCTGTGTCGTCCAGCATTTTCACAAGGTCCCTTGCTGTTGTTCTGGGATTGATTTGCATTTTTTGTGCCAAACTACTTTCTTCTCTAGGAGACACAATGCATCTCCTTCCTGAGCGGTATGATGGCTAGGTAGTCCCATGGTGTTTATACTTGCTTATTATTGTTTGTACAGAACCTTCAGGCGTTTGGAAATAGTTACCAAGTTTGAACCAGATTTGTGGAGGTCCATATATTTTTTTTCAGAGGTTTTGGCTGATTTCTTTAGATTTTCCGATTATGTCAAGCATAGAGGCAGCAAGTTTGATGGTAGGACATTCATCCACATGTTGACTCCAATTAATCAAACTGGCAATAAGAAGCAAATTGTCTAATTGCCTAAAGGCTTGACATCATTTACTGGAATTTTACAAGTGGTTTAAAGGTAAGTTTAAAGGTAAGTAAGTTAAAACAGTGTATGTAAGTGTGAGATCCACTGGAATTGTGATATAGCCGGTAAAAAGTGAAATCATTTGTCTGTGAACATTGTTGGAAAAAATTACTTTTGCCCTGTACAAAGCAGATATCTTAAACAATATGCAGAAATTATAGTTTTTTACTATAAAATCTATAGAGGGGTTATAAAGTGAATTTTAAAGAATTCACCCTAAGTGTATGTAAACTTCCGAGTTCGACTGCTCCAGATCTGACTTGTCTTCATTTCTTCAACACATATTTCAAATTTGTAAACCTGTGAGTAACTGGAACTATCTGGAAAACTACCTATCTTCTGGTCTGGTGATTACACCCATGTAAAGTACTAATTAGGTCCTTTCTATTCTTTCTTTTACATTTGCTGAATTAACTTGTATTGTTTCTCTTACATGTCCAGATAAACAGATTTTGCATGGTGAAAATGTTAAATCGGCATTAAGTCCAAGTCATTTAGGGCGGTATGAAGCGGGTGAATTTGCAGGGGCACATACAGCTGGGAAAGCTGGCAACCGCCTTCTGAATGTTCACCATGTGTAACTAGCCCTTTTCACTGCAATATTATAGACTCTGGAAATTATGCTCTGAACCCTACCTGACTAATAATCAGACAGGATTGCTCCTCTGAGACTACTGTGCAGGGTTTCAAGCCATGTCAAGGACAAACTGCTGGAGGTTCTGCTCTTCTAGAACAGTGTAAACACTTTACGACCATCAGTTAATCAACTGTCCTTGATTTTCAGCACCTGGTTTCATTAACCTTCACCATATAGCCAAACGTGTGGACACCTGACCATCACACCTATATGAGAGCTTGTTAGATATCCCATTCCAAAATCTTGGCCACTAATATGGAGTCCATCTCCCACTCTAACCCCCCAACTTTGCAGCTATAATAGCCTCCATTCTTCTGTAAAGGCTTTTCACAAGAATTTGGAGTGTGTCTGTGGGAAATGTGTGCCCAGTAAACCAAAAGAAAATTTCTGCAGCCAGGTATGGATGTTGGACAAGAAAAAGGGACATGCAATCAGTGCTCCATATCATCCAAAAGGTTTTAATTAGGATTAAAGTCTGAACTCTGTGCAGGCCACTTGAGTTCCTCTACACCAAACGTGTGAACCCTTGGCTTTATGGACCTGGCTTTGTGCACAGGGGCACTGTAATATTGGAACAAAAAAGGGCCTTCCCTAAACTGTTGCTACTAAACTTGATATGCACAATTGTCTAAAATGTCTTTGCATGCTTTAGAATTAACTGTACCCTTAACTGGAACCAATGGGCCTATCCCAAACCCATAAAAACAGCCCCAGACCATTATCCCTCCTCCTTCAAACTTTACAATAAGCACTATGCACTCTGGAAAGTAGAGTTTTCATGGCATCCACCAAACCCAAGATTCGTTGTCATCAGGGTGCCAGATAGAGAAGCATGATTCATCACTGCAGAGAACATGTTTCCACTGCTCCAGAGTCCAATGGCGACGTGCTTTACAGCACTCCAGGTGATGCTTGTCACTGTGGATAGCAATTTTAGGCTTGTGTGCAGCTGTTCACCCACTGAAGACCATTTCATGAAGCTCCCAGTGCACAGTTTTGGTGCTGATGTTGCTTCCAGGCAGTTTGGAACTCTGTTGTGAGTGCTGAAACAGAGGAGAGGCCATTTTTATGTGCTATGTGATTTAGTATTCTGCAGGGCCCACTTTATGTATTTGTATGGTCTACTACTTTGTGGATGATCTGCCGCTGCCCCTTGACGCTTCACTTGACATAAACAGAACATACACTAGAGCAGAACAGATTTAGCAGAGCAGAAATGTCAAGTACTGACTTGTGGCAAAAGTGTCACCCTATAACAGTGTCACGTTAAAAGCCACTGAGCTCTTCATTATGACCCACCCATTATATTGCCAATGTCTGTCAATGGAGATTGCAAGGCTACAGTCTTGCTTTTATGCCCCTGTTAATAATAGGTGAGGATGAAACACCTGAACTTTACGACTTGGAGGGGTATCCACATACTTTTGGAAATATGGTGTATGTAACTGATACAGATCAGTACAGGGTGTACTTACTTTTCCCCACACATGGCTTTTGATTGTAAATTTTGATTAAATAATGATACATTAAATCTAACACTAGGCAATAAACAACTCACAATGGTTTTTAGAATTATTCACACGTGAATAACTGACAAGGTATTGGGAAGCCAAGAATCAGTGAATGCTATCCCATCTGGTACAAACCAAGAAGTAGGGTTACTGTGGCAAAGATATTTTTGATGGTTATAAGAATAATGTGTCACAGCACACGGTGCATCAAACCCTGCTGCATATGGGACTGCATAGCTACAACCTGCATCTCCATGCTAAACCCTATCCACCATTAAAAGTGCCTACAAGCGTCAGAACCTGAACTTGGATCAAGAGAAGAATTTTGATGAATCCCATGGATGGCCGGGTACATGTATATCATTTACAAAAGAGAGAAAATGCAAAAGCATGTACTGTGGGAAGACAATACACTGGTGGAAGGAGTGTGATGCTTTGGGCAATGTTCTGCTGAGAAAACCTGGATACAGGCATTCATGTGGATCTTAATTTGATGCATATCATGTACCTAAACATTGCTGCAGACTAGGCACGATCTTCATGGCAACAGCGTTTCCCCAGTGGAAGTGGCATCTGTCAGCAAGATAATGAGCCCTGTCACAAAGCACAAACCAATTCGTAATAGTTTGAACAACATGATGAAGAGCTCAAGGTGTTGCCCTGGCCTCCAAATTCTCTAGATCTCAATCCAATCAAGCATCTGCGGGATGTGTTGGAACAAGTCAGATTTATGGCAGCTCCACCTCATAACAGCATATTAAGCAGGTAGGTCAAAATGTTTTGGCTTGTGACTATATATATATATATATATATCTCTATCTATCTATCTATCTATATATATATAGTTGCACACATGCACATGGGAGACAGCTAAAGGTCTCAAAACGAAGGTAATTCCACACCAGACTACAGGTTGCCGAGGTGCACTGATCCTCTCTTTTTCCACTGCAGACCCATCAAAAGGAATTCCACCAGGCCTCCATGACATCACTTCCAGTCAACACCCGATGACGCCACTTCCGGTCACAAGCCCAATGATGTCACTTCTGGTTCCAGTCATAATTAACTCACTTCAAAAACCCACCAACTCAACCTCACCAGTTAGTTCTGTTTTCAACTCCAACCTGTACATACTTGTACACAAAACTAAATCATCTGCAGCCAGGATCAATTATACGGGAGGCTGCCCTAAACCTTTTTGGTCTCTCTTGTCTCATCTTTGACTATATATACAGTGGGTATAGAAAAAAAAAAAATATCACCCCCTTCAAAATATTCCCATTTTTTTCCCTTTATAACCTTAAATGAAAACACACAAACCAATATTTTTTCCAGCTTTACTTACTCAATGCAATCTATAACATCCAAGTGAAAGATCACAGCTATAGTTCAGAAAGATTTTAAAAAATGACTATAAAATATACTATATATGACTAGATATTTTGAATATATATATATATATATGTCAAAAATGAGACAAGGTAGATATATATGAGGCAACTGTTTTTACCCAAAGTCTGCACGTCTCAGTGAAATCCAGTGTATGACTCAAGTCACAATGGTGGTATAAAAATTCCAGGGCTTCAATAAATTTCCAGACACAAGCATTGATGTAACTTTGACCCTCAAATTGGCCAATGTTAAGGCCAATACACTCCTTATTTTTCAGACCTTCCTTCCTGCTCCCTAAGTACAAGTACATTAACATAGATTATGTTTGGTTTAAAAGCAATGAAGTAGGGGTCTTTTCAATTTTGAATCAGAGAAAATGGATTTTCATACCATGGTTAATGAATGCAGCAGGTCCAAGCCACAGCTGAGCACAGTTCTTCCTTGTGGAATACATCACACTGAAATCATTTTCACCATGCCGAAGTAGCATGTTTTCTTCACTTTCGGAAAGCTCTGCGATACAGCCCACCAAAAACTCAATCTTGTCATTCCTCTTCCTGCAAGTAAACACATGATGGCATTTCAAACCAGCAAACAATTTCCAAAAGAACCAATTTAACAAAGGAAAAAAAGCACTTACTCCTCTAGGAAATCTGTCAACCCCTTCCTAATGACAGCACAGTAGCCATAAACAATCTATACTAACCTTTTTTTTTGGCAACTCAGTCAAACAAATACACAGTTTTTTTGTGATCTGGCACAAGAATACATGCACCCCCCCAACCCCCGGTCACATGAGCTCAGGTCAGATCAGGTTGCTGCACCCACCACATGACGAAACGGCTCAGGATCCGGGTTGGCAGCACAAAGGAGACATGTGGTCCAGTCCCACCATGGACTGGAAATGACCATCTATCTGCGGCAGCCAGGTGTTATGTGCCATTTCCTTGGTCTGGTCCAACAGCTTGTGTCCTCAACAATGAGAATCCCGTGAGCCAGATCACCTTAGGGGAATCAAATGACATGGCCATAGTGCCGAAACAGACGCTCCCTCAAAATGCATTTAATGTGACTCATTCGGGATTCCAGAAGCAACTGCTCATTTGACACACCAGCAGTCAAACCAGCAGTTCCCAAAGATACTCCAAAGAGACACAGTACTGAAGGACTCCAGACTTTGTCTCAGGTCTGATTATAGCATCCTCGTCTCGCTACCATATAGCAAGACAGGAAGCACCAGGAGTCCAAAGATATCGGGAAAGCCACCCGCCCCCTTCCAGAGACCTCCTGGCCCCCCCCCCCCCCCCCAATGCTCTCCCAGTCTGTCTACTGACTTCATAGGAGGAGTCACCAGAGGCATGAATGTCACTGCAGAGGTAAGTAAACCTCTCGACAAGGTTGACACGCTCACCAAAGATAGACACACTGCTGATGGCCATGCCCAAGAGGTCATCAAAGGCCTGGATCTTTGGTTTTTATCAGGACTGTCACAAGCCTAGACACTCAAGACTCCTCACTCAGTCTCTCGAGAGCCCCAATCAGAGCCTCCATTGACTACGTGAAGATCAGAGCATCGTCAGCAAAGTCAAGATCAGTGAATCTTTCTTCACCAACAGATGCCCAACAACCGCTGGAGCTCACGACCCTGTCCTAGGTAGGACATTAAACTACAGCTGGTCCTGAAAGCGGCCCTCCAACTAGCAGGGAAATCATGGGGGTTGGTGGCACCGAGAAAAAAAAAAAAAAAAAAATTCATGCAACTCTGAGACGACAGACAGGACTTCTTTCTATACTCCGCAGGAGTCACTCTGCTGCAGCCGCTCATAGGAAGGCTGCTCACATTATGAAGGGGATGAGGGAAAGCCCCTGGAAGAGCCAAAACAACTGGAGAGCCAATGGGGTCAGGTCTGCTGGAGATCAGAACTGGTGTGGTGCTGAGGTGTTGCCCATTCCCAAGATAAAAAAACAAAACAAAAATGAAACTGTACAATTGTTAAGTACATAATAAGATCAATGTCATTCCTGGACAATTAGTAGAACTTTTCACAAACACCTCATATGTCAGGAAGACAATCAGGCTTTTTCCTTGATGTGATCCTATTAGAATTCCTGGGCATTAACAGCTTGGTGCACAAAAAGTGAAAAATACCCTGATAAAAGTCATAAAACATAATGGTGTTGTCGTCTAAATTTGCTGACTTTTGTTAACTTCACCATAGTTGTCAGACTTTTCTGAAATCAATGACCTAACCCTTGTAGATGAAATCAGGGAGCTACTCTACATGCAATTCAAGGCCAATACCGGATAGTTAACCCAGATCTTTAAAGTTTCTTTGACCAGGGACAACAAAAAAAACGATGTAGACATGTTTTTTTTAACGGGGGCAAAAAAAAAAAAAAAAAAATCTGAGCACTCAGTGGTCCTAGACTATTTCTTTTGCCTTAAAGCTTTTCATTGTCATCCTTGACAGATATTAGCAGTTTGAACAGTACTGGGCATGAAAATTGATGGAATTGCCCAGTTATAGACGAATGAAAAAAATCCCAGTAAATTCTTTGATTTCAGTTTTACTTTGGGAATTTCCAAGTCACGTGTAAGAGGCACACGTGTATTGAACTTGAAGGTTGTCAACTTTTAAAGTAAAATAAAACAAAATACCCATTGTCTGACAGTATTCTTGTGAATGTCAGAAACCTTAAATGGGTTTCTAAGTAAACCTACTTATTTCGGACTTCCAAGTAAGAGTAAACTGCCTCTATCCCAGCATACGAGGCCCAAACAAAAAAAAAATTATTAATAAAAAGATATATTCACAAAATTAATAACATTGTTAAAAAGCCTATATCCCCATACTGCAGTCCATTATTCTCATTTTCATCCTTATTTACACCGTTCTTCAGTCTGCTCCATTATACCTGGTTGATCCTGGGAACCTCTCGAACCATCAATAACATGCCCAAGGATGAGCCGGGAAAATAAGAATACAAAACAGGCAGAAAGGGGTTGGTGAAAAGTGTTGGGCGCTTTTACTTAAAACAATAAAGGTGCAAAAAAAAAAAAAAAAAAAATCTTCAAGAAATAATCCATAAAATCAAAGTGGAGTGTGGAGATTCAATACATTATCAAACAAACAAACATTCATTAAAATGAGGGTTAAATCCCAGACTGTTTCTTCTTCTAAAACAGAACACGTGAGCCCCATTTCCTCTTTCTAAAACCTGCTGTCTCCTCAGCTTATTCCAATCAGGACTTTACAGCATAAGACAACACCCGGCAACACATTCAGTCATCCAATTAACCTCATGCGCGGGTTTCTACCGCAAGTATCTTGGCGTCCACAGAACTCCCCGCTACCCAACTCCTTCAGTCAGTCTGTTGGCGTCAAAAGGGAGATGCGGTACAATGGGGCTGCACCTACTCCTCCGAGTTGTTCAAAGGAATGGGTGTCAAACTCCAGGCCTAGAGGGCCGCAGCGGCTACAGGTTTTCATTCTAACCCTTTTCCTAATCAGTGACCCGTTTTCACTGCTAATTCACATTTTAATAGCCCTGTTAGAAGGATTCAATCCTCTGAATTGATTTGTTTCCTCATTAAAATGCAGCCAAACAGAAATGAGACGTGAAACGAGCCAACAGATGACCAGCTAAACTGGGGCTTCAAACTCCAACCAGTTTCTTAATGAGAAGCCAATTCTTGCTGTTAATTAAATTCGTTATTTAATTCACGGCTTGTTGTTGCTCTCGTTCTGCCACAGCTGACATTTCCAAAACTGTTGATTTTCTGTTTTTCATAAGAACATCGTCAAAGTGTTTTGGTGAGTTGAGAGATCAACCTTACTGAGACCTTCACCTTTCTTTATTTTCAGATATTGTGTGATGTGGCAGCTTGTTGTGTGTCTCATTATTGTTTGGCTGCGAACTAAGGAAAAAGAAACAACTAAAGGGCCTGAGTCAAATTAATTAAAAAGTAATTAGCAGCAAAAACTGGTCACTAATTAAGAAGATGGTTAGAATGAAAACCTGCAGTCACTACGGCCCTCCAGGACTGGAGTTTGACACCCCTGTTCTAAGGAATGCCTCTTCTCCAGCCCACATACTAAAGTGCCGGCCTTTAGTTCACTTCCTTGGAGCATATTCCTGATCACCTTTCCTCATGACATGGGCTCCTCACCATCCTGCCTCCTTCTCACACTATTAACCTCCATTCCTTCTCTCTTTTGATCTGATCTCCTTCTCTCTGCTGCGCAGGCTCCCTATATAGCCCTGATTGGGTGCAGGTGCCATCCTCCAAATACTCCATGTGAACAAATCACCTCACTGACTTGTTTGCATTTAAACATGACTGCATGATCAGTAAAGCACCCCAATCAACCTCGGAGTGGCACACTCGCTTTCAGCCTGCATGCAATTATTTATTTTCTTATTTACACAGAAAACCATAAACCTCTTCTTTCTTCACACACTAGCAATACTGGTTTCGTTACATGTGTATTCTATATACCCCTTCTCATTTTTTTAAATTTTACTTGCTATTGCACGGATACATTTTACCAGAGAAGAGTGCTCTGGTAAAGAGTGCACACAAAAAGTACAACCCCCATTTCCAAAAAAGTTGGGACACTTTCAAAAAAATGCAATAAAAACAAAAATCTGTAATTTGGTAATTCGCTTGAACCTTTATTCAATAAGCAAAAGGACAAAGAACCCTAGACCTAAATTCTTTGCTATCATACACTGAGAAATATTGTTTTAAAATTGACAGTTAATTATCTCACAAAGTTCAGCACAAAGTGGTGAGCCACGACCCATCTTTGCTTGCAAAGATCAAGCCTTTGGTGGATGCTCCTTTTATACCAAATCTTGATACCCACCCACACCTGTTACTAGTAAACCTGCCGATTGAGGAACCTTACAGAATGTTAAGTTGTATAACCTTTATAATCTTACTCTGCATCTGGCCCAACTTCTTTGGAATGGGTGGCAGGCATCAATTTCTAAATTTGTTTAACAAACAGAATTAAGTTTGTTGGTAAAAACAATGAAAATCTTTTCTTTGTCCTTCTGCCTGTTAAAGATTCAAGTGAATTACCAAATTACAGATTTTAGTTTTTATTGCATTTTTAGAAAGTGCCCCAACTTTTTTGGAAATAGGGTTTGTAAATGAACCGGAAATAAATTTACCCACTAACTCTCAACCCAAACCTGCTTTTGTAATCTACCGTATATACTCACGTTTAAGTCAGGGCTTGATTTCACTGTATAATTTTCAGTATTTTATAATGTCGGCCATATAAGTCGAATGCAGAAAACTCATGCTATTGGTCCAAGAGATAATGATATGCTAACGCCCACCTGAGAGAGCAACCACAAAACACATTGCCTTTTTTTCTATGTATCGTGCCTACATGACCACACGGTAATACCCAAACTATTCCGAAGCAACTTTTGCACCGTTTTGTGTTTTTTTTGTATCTCACCCCCTCATACACCTTTATCGTAAAAGCATCCCGTATCTATGATGGAGCGTTCGATCAGAAGAAAATATGAAGCTGGTTTTAAATTAAAAGCCGTTGAAGTGGCAAAAGAAATTGAATTTTGTTACAACAGTGCAGTTACCAATGTGTCTGAGAAACTGGTGCAAGATTGGAGGAGGCAAGAAGATGTAAAAACAAAAAATGTAAGTAACATTTTTGAATGGGCATATAAGTCGGGGTCTGATTTTTATGATCTATTTTTCTCCTTGATCGGAGTATGGCCTTTGATACTATTTATCATACCACTCTCCTTAATAGATTATCTTTGATTGGGATTACTCACACTCCATTTGGTTCAGATCCTACCACTTAGGCCGCACTCAGTGCATTCAGCTTAAAACTTTCACATCGCAACCCACCGTGGTTACTTCAGGCTCTGCCCTGGGGCCTCTTCTTTTTATTATTTACCTTCTTCCCCTTGACAAAATCTTTTGTAAATATAACATTAATTTTCACTGTTATGCTGATGACACCCAGCTCTACCTTGCTAGTAAACCCACCTCTTCTTTTCCACCATCTTCACTTATTGACTACATTGCTGAAATTAAATCCTGGTTTTCTTCAAATTTTCTTAAAATAAACAATGACAAAACTGAGGTTCTCCTCATTGGTACAAAATCATCCTTATCCAAAACCAATAATCATTCACTTGCTATTGATAACTCTTGTTTACCCTTCGCCACAGGTCAAGAGTCTGGGTGTCATCCTTGACAATACTCTTTCTTTCCAATCTCACATTAATATCATCACCCGGTCTGCTTACTTCCACTTATGTAATATTAATCGCATCCGCCCCTCCCTCACTCCCCATACCTCCGCCATTCTTGTTCACAGTCTTGTTACTTCTCGTCTGGACTATTGCAATTCACTCCTCTTTGGCCTCACTAATAAATCTCTCCATAAACTTCAGCTAGTCCAGAATTCTGCTGCTCGCATCATTATCGAACCCCTTTTATTCACCATATTACTCCGGTCATTGGCTCCCAATTAAGCTTCATATTGATTTTAAAATTCTGCTGTTAACATTTAAGGCCATTCATAACCTCGCCCCTCCATATCTGTCCAACCTTCTTTATGTTGCCATTCCCTCCCGTATCTTTAGATCCTCTTCATCCATCTCACCGTCCTTCTCACCCATCTAACCAACATGGGGAGCAGAGCATTTATCCGTTTTGCTCCCAAGCTCTGGAACTCACTACCTACTGAGCTTAGAAATATCGAATTGTTTTCAACCTTCAAATGTAAACTTAAAACCCATCTGTTTAAAAAGGCTTTTTCTCTTAGACCACAGCGGCTTTGTTTGGTTTTAATTTTTATATTTTCTGATGTTTTAAGTTTTGTTTATAATTTTTTTTTTTTTATCTATTGTTTGTTTGGTGTCCTTAAGTGCTTAGAAAGGTGCCTTGTATAAATAAAATGTATTATTAACAATCTTGTGAAAAACAGGTTTGTCTTTATGGAAGGAATTTTCTGCAAAAAAAAAAGTCTATGCGCAAGAATGAGAATGCTCCAGAAATTAAAAATAAAATGAAACACCATCATTTGCAATTTCACTTTCAAAGACTATGCGCAAGAATGCTGCAAAACAAAAATAAAATGAAACAACATCATATGCAATTTCATTTTCAGTCTGAACAGCAATGAAGCTGCAAAAATGAAAAGTAAAATGCAAAAGAGCACTGGCGCCACCTGCTGCTCATTAAATTTTCATTTTCGACATTGCAAGTACATTTTCAGGTTCTCAACAGGCAAATAGCATGGGTTAATGGCTGGGGTTTTGCACCTTGATTTCCCACAATTCTTTCTGCTTCGTTCGACAGAATACCTCTCGCTTTGACCGTGTTTAATTCGTATGATTTTGATCTTTTCACCTCCGTACTGCTAGTGTTATTTCATTTTATTCTTAATTTTTGCAGAATTTTGCAAAAATTAAAAAAAATAAATAAGTCACTTACTGGACCAAGCTAGTATTAAGATGCAGAGAGGATTTCAACTAATACGGACTAAATCTACAATCCCTTCACCTATCACAAACAGCTAAATCTGATAGACGGCTATCCATAAGCACCCATATATTCGCATAAATTATTTTTTCATATTCTGTATTGTTTGGTGCATTGCATATAAAACCAATCCAATTACTCTCTATTTCCTTTTAATTTTTTTTTTATTATATTTAAGTCAAAAGTTATGACCAAGAATCCCAGTGTACTGGTAACAGATGGTAAACCAAACATAAACCAAAGTTCCTTAGAAAACAAACCCAACAAGCTATTGGGGATTTCTGCCTCTTTAAAGTACCAAAAAGCCACATGTTAAAAGAATCCATTTTTTTTTTTTTAACAGCAAGATTTTTTTTTTCTTTAAAAGCACCTCACAGCCTTGCGCATTACACAGTGTCAGACATGTGCGCTTGGGAGGCAGGCTAAGGGCTTAACCAAGGGCAGGGATTGATGAAGTGCTTCAACCTTTCTTCTCCCTCTTCTGCAGATTGCCTGAACAGAAGCCCGCTTAAAACTTCACCAGTTCCTGAACTCCATTCCTAGCCACACTCTTCTGACCTCACTCCTAGCTTGAAACCTCACGGACCCTACTATAAAATCTATAAAGCTCTAAAAGCCAAGCACCTTCCCTTCCTACCCAGTTCCTATTTGGACGTTGACCCAGACAGTAGTCCGGAGCTATTTTTCCTTGCAGTTGTGTACAATATATGGAGTCAATCCCCAACTCTTTTTCTGCCTTCTCTCTCGTTTTTACAAAAGTAACAGAAAACATCATGCAACTTATGTGGGAAACAATAATCAAAAGAAAAAAAAACAAAAAAAACAAGCAAACTGTACAAAAAAGAAGAAACCTTTCAAATACAAATACATTTTTAAATATGTCAAATGCATTTAATATGTTATATATATTTTAAATGCAATTCTCTTAAAATAGCCAAGGATCAGGCACTGCTTAAAATGTGTGTAAGAGGAATTCAGTCACCAAGGGTGCAAGTACCAACTTTGAGAAAGACAATGGCTTAGTCAGCCTGCACAAGCCTGGTGTTCATCCAGCTGCTTTCACAGTACTATTTATACTTCACTAAATTTAAATATAAGATTTCCTTTAGCACTTCTTAACATAAACTTGAGCAAGAAAAAAAAAAAGTGGAATTTAATTTCTAGATTTCTAATTCTACCAATTTAGCAGACTTTTAAAATGGCAGACAGTGCTGAAACAAAGTAAAAAAGCAAATGAGTATGCTGCTAAGGCAAGGTTTGTAAATTGACTGAAATTTCATCCTTATTAACGACCTTGAAACATAAGGATTGCTTAGAAGAATACTGCAACCCACCCCAGGCTGGTAAAAGTTGAAATTGTAAACTACCACAAGGGTAACAGCTTGATTTCTCACCATTCTTTTGTTGCAACAATTTTTGCTCCATTGCGTTCTGATGAATATCGATTGCAGGGCAGAATTTCAAATCCACTGTCAGTGGCAAACATTCGTAAATAAATGAACACCTGAAATAAAATTTTAAAAAGTTTTCAAGTGGATAATGAAAATTACTCATTAAATTTAAAATACTTCATAAACTATTACTATCCTGAATGAATCACAGTAGCAGTTCATGTATGTCTCCATGTGGAATGAATTTAACAAATATCCCAACTGTCTGCAAAGCAAAGGACCTGCCCACCCCTCCTTCTTCAACAAGTCAACACAATTTCTTCACATAAACTCCAACAAACAACCACCACCACAACACATCCAGGTACAGACATGAGCAGCACTGCAGTTTTCTCTCAATCAGTTGTGTCTGGAAAAGCCAGATTAACAATGCAACAATCAACTCACACAGGCTTGCTTTTTCACTCAGAAATGTTACCAATCTGAAAACATTCCCTGAGCTCTCACTATGAGAATCTCTTCAAAGTAAAACACGTACATGCTCTTTGAACAGTTTTTCCTGGATCTTGGTTTTATTGAGGAAATAGTGTCGAGCCCAGTCTCCAGACGTTAGTGCATCAAAAGCTTTCTCTAAGCTGTCATGCTTCTTAAAATATTCTATGACTTCCTTCAGTTCTTCTTGTCTTCCTTTAATGGGACGAAACCTTCAAAACAAAAAAAAACAAACCAAAAGGAGTAATTGAAGATTTTATATGCAGTCTCAAAGTCAATACAATTCACAGAGCTAAAGAAAAAAAGGATTTTAATGCCAAATGCAATTATGAATATTATGCATTTACTCTGTTATTGCTCCTTTTAAATGGATTTTATTGCAGAAACAAGAATAAAGCATGGTGACACAGATGAGCAGGTGCGTTCACCAATAAAACTAACTGGTTTCTTATTCATTTTTACTCTTTAGAACATTAGAACACTCTAGATGAGAACAGGCCATTCAGCCCAACAAAGCTCGCCAGTCCTATCCACTTATTTCTTCCAAAAAAACATCGAGTCAAGTTTTAAAAGTCCCTAACGTCTTACTGTCTACCACACTACTTGGTAGCTTATTCCAAGTGTCTATCGTTCTTTGTGTAAAGAAAAACTTCCTAATATTTGTGCGAAATTTACCCTTAACAAGTTTTCAACTGTGTCCCCGTGTTCTTGATGAACTCACTTTAAAATAAGTCTCAATCCACTGTACTAATTCCCTTCATAATTTTAAGCACTTCAGTCAGGTCTCCTCTTAAGCTTCTTTTGCTTAAACTGTAAAGGCTCGGCTCTTTTAATCTTTCCTCATAACTCATCCCCTGTAGCCCTGGAATCAGCCTAGTCGCTCTTCTCTGGACCTTTTCTAGAGCTGCTATGTCCTTTTTGTAGCCTGGAGACCCAAACTGTACACAGGACTCCAGATGAGGCCGCACCAGTGTGTTATAAAGCTTGAGCAGAAAAAGAAAAACAAACAATTTATGATCTTTGCTGAGAAAACATGAATTGGAACTGTAATCATGTGTCACCAAGTTTATACTACAAATACAAATCTAGAAGAAATGCTGACTGGAATTCAAGCTAGAAATAAGTTACTAAACACTTGTGCCCCGGATTCAACTGTCATTTGTTGCAGAAATCAGATGTGCTATTAACTTATCTGCCTCAGGTTATAATGAAATGGCTTCTTAAAACGATACACTGTCAGAACAAAACAAATAATCCTTTAAGAAATTAAGAAATGACTTGTGCTATTTTGCTTTCCAGGAACGCTTTAAAAAATAAAACAACATGCAACACTGTCTATACCTGTAAAACGGTCAGGTCATTTTCAAGACAGAAAAGAAAACAAAACAAATTGGGTTATAATGAAAACTCAACTTTACAGCTTCACAGCATCTGACTAGAATCCAGACAAACGTACATATTGATCCTCCATTTTTTAAATTTTAAAGATATGCACATAGGAGGTGATGTACTGATTAATCCATTACACCAGATTAACTTGGATTTAAAAAAAAAACAAAAAAAAAAAAAAAACCACATTTTACCAGTATGCTAAAATGAGTGGATAACTTGTACTTTTAAATGTAAAACGATGTATAATTACTGCACACAAAAACAAATGACATATCTTACAGGTAAAGTCTTTGTTTATTGACTTGTATGTGAAATGTGTAGAATAAGCATGGAACCCTTTAAGAATATTCCCCAGATTGCTGTGCTGTTCAACCTGACTGGTGAGTTGACATAAACAGCAAGTGAAGAAAGAAAAAAGCTGCACCTTGCGCTGTGGTTGACTGGTGTGACATAAGTGAGTGAGAAAGAAGCTGTACTTTTTTTTTTTGAGATGGTTCAATAGAGATGAATACCTGCTATTCAATTTATCAGAACAACGGAGCGTTAAGCATACTGACAAACAGAAGTGCCTGAGTGCATAACTAATTATTGATACTTTTGTTATTTGTGAAAAATATATTTCAGTCTTGAACTATATACAATTATAAATGTATTTACCAAAATGTCAATTAATAATTATACTGTGATATGGATTTTTGGCTTCACTGAAAACGCCGGTCCCAAGCCCGGATAAAGGAGGAGGGTTGGGCGTCAGGCTAGCAACCCAGCCCCATAAAAATTATTGCTACGGAAACAACAAGCAGAAACCAAAGAAATCAAGAATCTCAGCTGGGAGGCTCCGATTCTGCATGGATGACGACGATGGAGAAAAGCCGGCAGGCTGTCTTGAGCCCAATGAGAAGAGGAATCGTCTCAACATCATCAACGACAAAATTCGCAACATGGAATGTTCGGACATTGTACCAATGCGGCAAATTGGGACAAATGCTTCGCGAGTTTGACAACTATGGTCTGGACATTTTGGGCATAAGCGAGATGCGATGGACAGGAACTGGATGATTGGCCAGCGAGGGGAAGACCATCCTATACTCCGGCCATACTGAGCAGCATGCAGCTGGCGCTGGGCTCATCCTGAACCAACTGGCTGCACAAGCCCTGCTGGGATGGAAGCCAGTTAATGAACGAATCATCACAGCTCGGTTCCAATCGCGGCACTCGAAGACAACCATGGTCCAAGTATATGCACCAATCAAGGATGCAAGCAACGACGAGAAGGACGCTTTCTACGAACAACTGCACGACACACTCAATGGCATTCCGGAGCACAACGTCCTTATTCTGATAGGAGACCTCAACGCCCAGATCAGCGATGACCGGCGAGGATGGGAACATGCGGTCGGTCCACATGGATCGGCAGTGGACACCAACGACAGCGGAGATTGCCTGTTGTCCCTTTGCAGCCTCCTCGATATCACCATCGGGAACACGTATTTTACCCATAAGACCATTCACAAGACGACTTGGCGCTCACCTGACGGAAACAACAGCAACGAAATCAATTACCGTATATCTTCCAATAAACGCAGAGTCTCCTATTGTCGCCGGTCTCTAATAAGCGCCGGGCTACAGAGGGACGTGGCCAAATAGTAGCCGGTCTCTAGCAGTAGCCGGGTCTTTGATATTTGCCGACTAGCGTACATTGTAAGCATCTGTATCTTTATAGATGTGTGTAATACATGTGCATGTCAGCACATTGCATAAATAAGAAATATGGATATACCGGTTTCTAAAACTGCTTCATTTTCGTGCCGGGTTGACCAAAATATGGTCGTTATACCGTAATACCATACGGTAGTGATAAACAGAGAGTGGTACAAATGTGTTTTGCTATGAAGAGTCTCCGCGAAGATTCATCACTTTTAACCAGCAGCACATTCCTTATCGTTTTCGCTGTCAACAGGATTAGCCTAGGTCGTTGGACCCGGAACGCATTTACGTATTTTGGACCTGCGAGGCCCTGGATTACGAAATTTACCCTTTGGGCAGAGAGGAGAGTAACTAAGAAAGACCTACCGTCTTCGTATCCGCTAAAATGGAATTTTCTTGTCATTGCAGATTTGGGCGATGAATAGCAGTGAAAGGTACAGAAAGACATTGCCATTTATCTTTAACAGTCTTATGCAGCATGTGAAATTCATATAAAGTAGCTGTTTATAATATAAGCCGATATTTTTGTGTCCCTTCCTGTACCGACAAGCGCGAAAAAATATATTGCATTCTAAAGGTTTTTGTTAATAATGGCCGGTCTCTAAGAGCAGCCGGGCTCTATTAAGCACCGGGATTTGAGGCTAGTTTTGCAAATAAACGCCGGGGGCCACTATTGGAACATATACGGTATATCTGCATTGGGAAAAGGTGGAGATCATCACTCCGGGACGGGAGGGTCTATCGTAGCGCCAGTATTGGATCGGACCACCATCTCCTAGTGGCCGCGGTTCGACTTAAACTAAAGAAGACATCGGCACATAAACCCGCCCGACCGTTCACCATTGAAAAGTTCAAAGATCAAACTTCTAGCAGCCTCTTCCAATTGGAATTGAGGAACCGATTCCAGTTGCTGCAAGACGATGCAGGCACCGACATCGAGGGCTAACGGACACAGATTAGGGACGTCTTAATTGAAACTGCCGAGGATGTCATCAGACGCAGACGAGTGACGCAACGTGAATGCTGAATCCGGGACCACACGTGGACATTGATCGACGAGAGAAGACAGGCGAAGCACAACCGTGACCAAGCGAAGACCGCCAGTGAGAAAGAAGCGAACCCCATTAGATATTAAGATCTCGATCGTGAAGTCAAGCAGGCCTGTCGAGCAGACAAGAAGGCGTGGATGGAGAAGAAGGGCGCCGAAGCCCAGGAGGCCACCGAAAGAAATGACGCAAAGACGCTCTACCGCATTGTACGAGAATTGTCTGGCGCCAAGAGCAACGCCAACATGCCTATCAAGAGCAAGAACGGTGATATCCTCCTCAGCAAGGAAGATCAGAACGCCCGTTGGATACAGCATTTCTGCAAGACCCTCAACCAGCCAGCTCCGGACTCAACCCACGATTTCGATACAATCGTTCCTTCCGAACCTCTGGAGGTGAGTGTGGATGGAATCACAATGGCAGAAGTCAAGAAGGCGATTCGAAGTCTCAAGAACAATAAGGCCCCGGGGTTAGATCGGATCTGAGCAGAAATGCTGAAGCATGGTAGAGACGAGACGATCCGACGATTGACCCGACTGCTAGATAGTGTCTGGTGGGAAGAATGGGTCCTGGCGGACTGGAAACAAGGTGCCATTGTCAAGCTGCCAAAAAAAGGGGCCCTCTCTGACTGCAACAACTGGCGAGGAATCACGCTATTATTGGTGCCTGGAAAAGTGCTTGGCATCGTTCTGCTAAACCGACTCCGTCGCGCTATAGACCAAATGCTGCGAGAAGAACAAGCAGGGTTCAGGCATGGAAAATTGTATAGTGAGCTGATATTTTCGCTCAGGAACATTATCGAGCAATGCGCCAAATTCCAAAAACCGCTCCATATAAATTTCATCGACTTCAAAAAAATCCTTTGACAGTATCCACCATAAATCGTTGTGGTGCATAGCCGCACTTTATGGCATACCCCAGCTATTCATCACAATCTTCAAGAATCTGTATCAAGGCTCAAGCTGTGGTGTGAAGACCAAAGAGGACCATACGGATTTCTTTATTATCGAGACGGGCGTTCGCCAAGGTTGCATTCTATCGCCTTTTCTCTTCCTCCTTGTGATTGATTTTATCACCAAACGTGCGATGGACAACGCGGGTTTTGGTATCAGCTGGAAAGACCAAGCTTGCCTCACCAACCTGGATTTCGCGGACGATGTAGTGCTACTAGCCTCGACCAAACCCTCCCTTCAACGAATGACCATCTCACTGAGTGAAGAGGCTTCAAAGGTGGCTCTTCGCATCAGCACTGAAAAGTCGAAGATCATGACCATCAACCAGAAGACCAGCGCAGGAATCAAGATCGTGAATAAGCTGGTAGATGAGGTCGACCAGTTTACATACCTTGGAAGCATCGTGGCCAAGGACGGCGGTACGGACGTGGACGTCAGCTACAGAATTGGCAAGGCCTCAGCAGTCTTCCAACGCTTTTGCCTAAATTTGGGCATCGGCATCGGTCAGCACGCCCATCAAGATACGTCTCCTCAAAACCATTGTTATTCCAATGGCCATCTATGCTAGCGAGACGTGGAGACATACGAAGCAGGTCGCTGGAAAGCTGAATACATTCCAACAAAGCTGCCTGAGAAAAATTTTTCGAATCTCCTATCATGACCACATCACAAACGATGAAGTTCTAAGAAGAGCAAACACTCGCCGACTGGAAGTGATTGTCGCCGAGTGCCAAATGCGCCTTGCAGAGCATGTTCTCCGCCTACCAGAAAATCGGCACCCAAAGATCGCGATGTACTGGGTTCCCCCGGGCTGAAAAAGGAATATTGGACGATCACCTGGAGAAAAACCCTGCATGAAGACCTCAAGAACATCGACATCAATTGGCAAAATATGAATATTATCGTTGAGGATCGACCTCGTTGGCGGATGCTTGTTACCAGATGTGCGGAAATGCACGGGAGGAACTAAGTCTAAGTAATTTGTCCACTCCTGTTTGCTCATGTAGTATTAAATAATATATATTATATATTATTGGAAGACATGCACTTATCCTAGCAATCTTGCTTTACCCATTTTAAATATACGAGGGATATCCAGAAAAAAAGGTTACAACAACTGTTAAAAATCGAAAAATGAATATATTTCAACCAAATTTACAGGGTATGTTCCAAAATATGTGTTTATTTCTCAA